>QNTS01000047.1:122148-201602 GCA_003317085.1 Hucho hucho
TATATATATATATATATACACTGCTCAAAAAAATAAAGGGAACACTTAAACAACACAATGTAACTCCAAGTCAATCACACTTCTGTGAAATCAAACTGTCCACTTAGGAAGCAACACTGATTGACAATAAATTTCACATGCTGTTGTGCAAATGGAATAGACAACAGGTGTAAATTATAGGCAATTAGCAAGACACCCCCAATAAAGGAGTGGTTCTGCAGGTGGTGACCACAGACCACTTCTCAGTTCCTATGCTTCCTGGCTGATGTTTTGGTCACTTTTGAATGCTGGCGGTGCTTTCACTCTAGTGGTAGCATGAGACGGAGTCTACAACCCACACAAGTGGCTCAGGTAGTGCAGCTCATCCAGGATGGCACATCAATGCGAGCTGTGGCAAGAAGGTTTGCTGTGTCTGTCAGCGTAGTGTCCAGAGCATGGAGGCGCTACCAGGAGACAGGCCAGTACATCAGGAGACGTGGAGGAGGCCGTAGGAGGGCAACAACCCAGCAGCAGGACCGCTACCTCCGCCTTTGTGCAAGGAGGAGCAGGAGGAGCACTGCCAGAGCCCTGCAAAATGACCTCCAGCAGGCCACAAATGTGCATGTGTCTGCTCAAACGGTCAGAAACAGACTCCATGAGGGTGGTATGAGGGCCCGACGTCCACAGGTGGGGGTTGTGCTTACAGCCCAACACCGTGCAGGACGTTTGGCATTTGCCAGAGAACACCAAGATTGGCAAATTCGCCATTGGCGCCCTGTGCTCTTCACAGATGAAAGCAGGTTCACACTGAGCACATGTGACAGACGTGACAGAGTCTGGAGACGCCGTGGAGAACGTTCTGCTGCCTGCAACATCCTCCAGCATGACCGGTTTGGCGGTGGGTCAGTCATGGTGTGGGGTGGCATTTCTTTGGGGGGCCGCACAGCCCTCCATGTGCTCGCCAGAGGTAGCCTGACTGCCATTAGGTACCGAGATGAGATCCTCAGACCCCTTGTGAGACCATATGCTGGTGCGGTTGGCCCTGGGTTCCTCCTAATGCAAGACAATGCTAGACCTCATGTGGCTGGAGTGTGTCAGCAGTTCCTGCAAGAGGAAGGCATTGATGCTATGGACTGGCCCGCCCGTTCCCCAGACCTGAATCCAATTGAGCACATCTGGGACATCATGTCTCGCTCCATCCACCAACGCCACGTTGCACCACAGACTGTCCAGGAGTTGGCGGATGCTTTAGTCCAGGTCTGGGAGGAGATCCCTCAGGAGACCATCCGCCACCTCATCAGGAGCATGCCCAGGCGTTGTAGGTAGGTCATACAGGCACGTGGAGGCCACACACACTACTGAGCCTCATTTTGACTTGTTTTAAGGACATTACATCAAAGTTGGATCAGCCTGTAGTGTGGTTTTCCACTTAAATTTTGAGTGGGACTCCAAATCCAGACCTCCATGGGTTGATACATTTGATTTCTTTGATAATTTTTGTGTAATTTTGTTGTCAGCACATTCAACTATGTAAAGACAAAAGTATTGAATAAGATTATTTCATTCATTCAGATCTAGGATGTGTTATTTTAGTGTTCCCTTTATTTTTTTGAGCAGTGTATATTCCTTAATTCCATTCTTTTACTTTTAGGTTTGTGTGTATTGTGTGCATTGTTAGATTTTACTGCACTGTTGGAGCTAGAAACACAATTTCGCTACACCCGCAATAACATCTGCTAAACATTTGCATGTGACCGATAATTTGATTTGATTTGATTTGGTGGACATCCTGAGTACAAACTAGAATCCAACAGTTGTCCTTGTCAGACTCACTGGGGTCATGTTTCTGAAAGCAAATAAAACCATTCGGAGATCTTAATGAGCTCACGCACAGACGGCCAGATGGTGATTAAAGCGTAATGCAACACTGACGGAAGTTAAACTATCCTCAGACCTATGGTGCTGACTGCTGAGATTCCTAAACTATCCAAGAGCACTATAGGAAAATGAAGAAGTACCACAGTGATGTTAAAGTTGACACTTCAGTGGCACAGTGAAAAACTTCATGCTGCATAGATGAGGAAGCCACCACTAGTCCTGGCTCCATTTTTCATCAGCCTGGGTCATCAAAACCTTGGACTGGAGCTCCATGGAAATGCCTTGCCAAGCCTGAGCATGTAGCGAGAGGGGAAGGAGGCAGAGGAGAGGGGTGAGTAGGAGGAGGCAGAGGAGAGAAGAAGGAAAGGGGGAGGAGGTGGAGGTGAAGTGTGAGGAGGAGGAGAGGGGGAGGAGGCTGAGGAGGAGGCAGAGGAGAGAAGAAGGTGAGGTGGAGGAGAGGGAGTAGGCAGAGGAGAGTGGAGAGGGGGAGGAGGCATAGGAGAGGAGAAGGAGAGGGGTAGAAGGCAGAGGAGAGGGGTAGGAGGCAGAGGAGAGGGGTGAGGAGGAGAAGAGGGGGAGGAGGCAGAGGAGAGGAGAAGGAGAGGGGGAGGAGGCGGAGGAGAGGAGAAGGAGGCGGAGGAGGCAGAGGAGAGGGGGAGTGATTTGGGGACGTCAACGTTCTAGTTATCTCTATAACGTTGGTCAATAAAGAGCGTCTAAGGGAACTTTGTGACGTCCCAGCAGCCTACGTTGGCAAAGGTCGGAATCACATTAAATTCACATACGGCTCATTTGCATTCATCTAAATGGTTCCCTAGTCAGCAGTTCTCCAAGTTTGAAAGATTTCTCAAATATTATGATGACAGAGAAATGGTGACCTGTGTCAAGACAAGAAACACCAGATCCCTTTGGAGAAGATCTGGGCTTAGAAGATCTGGGAAGAGAGGAGTAAAGAGATATTTTTTCTGTCACGAAACCTTCAGTAAGGTCCTTTACTCATTTGGCAAAATGACAGGCAAAGAACATGGGACAGTGATGGGTATTGGTCCCCAAAATACAGTATTAGGGTCAAAAGGCAACTGTTAATTATTATGCAAATTAATTCAACATGAGCCAATTATCTGCTCTAGCAATTAAATGTTGCAGAATTTGCAAATGGTGTGGCAAACTTAAAGGTCAGTCCATTAAAGAAAAAAAAGAAAAAGAAAAACTGACATTGATAACATGTAAGAAAAAATGAAATGTGCCACTTTAACTCCAGAGTGAATTTTAGACCTTGGGGATATCTACTAATAATTTAATTCTCAAGCAGGACAGAAATTCCCACGGTTTGATATCTCCCCATCAAATTATCTTAGGTATTTACACTTCATATCGTTTTGTGACATCAATTTAGACTTGGCGATAACCTTATTGAATTTTAGGGGCTAGAAATGCTGTAAGCAGGACGATTGCCAATGCTGTTGCAAATCCCAAAAGGTCACTCTCTATTGGCTATTGGATTAGAATGGTCTGAATATAAGCTGGAAAGTCATCTTCCCCTTGTTGACAGAGACATCAGAATCTCGATAAGCAAACAGTAATACGTAAATTGACTAAATTTAACAAGATTAACCATCTGGAACCATCAAGGTGTATCTGTCCAACAAAGATATGGATGCTGTGGCAAAAGAGATTGAGTAGATGTGTTGTGAAATTGCTCCACTGCAAGAGATCAACAATATTGGCTATTTCTGTGCACGTTCATTTCACCAGCTTTAATGGTTATCGGAGAGCTAGCAAATAAATATTTTGGACAATCAAGTTCATTTAGAATTGTTTTTATAGAATGGGGAGATATGTTCATGATCAGTGAGTAGGGACTATCTCAAAGTGTGTTAGTGGTTCATCAAGCCCTGCGCTAGCATGATTACACCAAGCTCTTTAAAAACACACCTCAACATTGATGGTGTCACACATGTACTGTTTGTGTACGAATAAATTACATTGTTAATTTAACATGCTCTGACAATGACACTGATCTCTATTCTAAATTCAATGAATGTAGAATAGATATGGTGGTATAGGTCTCTGAGGGCACTAGTTTAAAGCCTGCAATGACAGGTGCGCTGAGGAGTGGTTGCTAAGAAACGCTCACTTCAAGCCTTGAGCATCAACACTACCACCTTGGAGGAAAATGAATACAGGTGAGGGATTATTCTACTACAAAGACTCGGTCATGATGCCTAACACAATGCTAATTAATTCGTTTAGGGAGTCTCAACAATACTGCCAACAGTATTGTGAATAACTCAATTAATGTTGTTCGATATGTTGTGTTGCCAGCAGGTGATATTAAGGAGTTAAATCAACCTACAGCGGGAGTAACGTCTTCAGCTCCCTACTTTCACAGACGATTGAAAATAACTCATTATGAATGACACGGTGGCCTTGGTGAGCAGTCACAAGCTTGCTGCATAAGAAATTATTTATTTTATTTCAGCCACGAAGCCCCATGATGGCACTCAGAACAAAGGAGATTTCAGGAGCTGATTGAGTGAACACCAAGTGTCTTGTTAGCATTACAGAAAAATGTCATTTTATGCTAATTCAGGGAGGCAGCAGTGAAAGTGCAGAGTTGGCATTAAAGCTTGTCAGACCATGCAGACAGCTGACATATGAATTGATGAGAGCTGCATGACCGTTTCGAAGTCTGAACACTGTGGATTATCACTTAACCTAAACAAATGGATCTACTGAGATTTTCATGCAACCATCTAACCAAAGGTATGAAAGTGGACATGGAATCAGAACATCTACAGTAACAGTCAAACATTTTGACACACCTACTCATTCCAGAGTTGTTCTTTATTTTTTACTATTTTCTACATTGTAGAATAATTGTTCAGACAGCAAAACTATGAAATAACACATGGAATCATGTAGTAACCAAAAAAGTGTTAAACAAATAAAAATATATTTTATGTTTGAGATTCTTCAAAGTAGCCACCTTTTGCCTTGATGACAGCTTTGCACATGTCTTATTTTATAGTTTTGATGTCTTCACTATTATTCTACAATGTAGAAAATAGTACAAATAAAGAAAAACCCTTAAGTGAGTAGATGTGTCCAAACGTTTGACTGCATGTCTTAGAGTGTCTTTAACTCAAGGAAATAGAAAAGGGGAGCTAATGATTCTGTTTACAAACATCATTATGTACGAAGTGTACAAAAGGTTAGCGTTTGAAGTCATTCCAAAGTGTCAACTCCCATCTACATGCATTTACCATTGAGAACAATAAGGAATTAAATAATTCAATACTTATTTTAATTTCACTCATTTCTCACAGGAAAAAACAAGCCCTTCAATACCATTTCAAGTCTATATAAACCCCAATGACCTTATTGAATTATAGTCACCCTACAAAAAGTCTGTATAGTGCATTTAACAGATTGTTAGAACTCAGCCGAGAAGGAAGTAGTAGGGGATAATTGAAAAACACTCCTTTATTAGATCAGCCAGAAATATCACAGAAGCAATTTCTTCCCTCGATCAACAGAGTTGAAGGTCACCTATCTCAGGAGGGAAAAAACTTTCTGCCTCCAAACACACACCTCCTGCTTCTAGGGACCAGCAAGAGGCCTTAACACACTGACAAAATGACATGTCAGGTTGCGACAGTACTCCCATCTACAACGTGCTGTACTAAAAGGCACCTTTTCATATCTTGAAGGACAAATGGCAAATAAAAGTAATGCATTTCCATATTTTCGCTCAACGGATAAAGAGGGCCTAAATTGTGCACTATATAAATATATATATATATAAATGCACATTTTATATGTCATGTGCACTTCATGTCAGACACACACGCAAGGTGTGGCCTGGGAGACAATGTGCAGTACAACAATAAAAGCGAAGAGAAGGCCAAGGCACAGAGAATAGCGATTTGACGCCAAATGAAGGTTATGTCCCTGAGGGCATAGGGACCTCTCAACACTTCATAATGGCGGTCTGCTGTTTCCACATGTTGGCGGGTCTGGGGACAGGCTAACGGGCTGGAGAGCTCTAGGGAAAGAGGTTGAGAGAAGGGAGATATTCAGTCACTGAAGTTGCCTGAATTGCTTTGGAAGCTCTGCATCCTCAAGCTTCAAAAGACGCTCATCATTTGTTGTCATATCAGTGTTAAGTATGGCCTAAACTCAGTTTCAGTTGTTTAGACAGTCACTAAGGCACATAAATGGACCTGTCATCAAATTAATTGTAATATTTTGGGGAAATTACAATGAGTGTAATGACACTATATCTTCAACAGAAACTTCAATAAAAAAAAGATTCAATAAGTACCTATTCAAATCAACCACAGTTAAAAGGTGCACTACGCAGAAATCGCTCCGCTATTTCCTGGTTGCTAAAATTCTAATAGTTTGCCAAATTTCAGTTTGTGACAAAGCAAGCACGGTGTAGAGAATTATTGTACCATCTAAACCACTGCAACGTATTTTCCATAACAAAAGGAAGGTGTACAAAACCGAAAGTAAAAGATGCACAAACTAAACTTAAGAACGGGAAGCATAGAAATAGCGCACATAGAACTATTGCTTCTTAGACTTGCTTTCAATGAGAACGACAGATTTATAACACACATTTTAATGTGAATTTGGTCAGGTCGCCCAAAAAGTTACAGTTGAAGTGGAAAGTTTACATACACTTAGGTTGGAATCATTAAAACTCATTTCAATCCACAAATTTCTGTTAACAAACTATAGTTTTGGCAAGTCGATTAGGACATCTACTTTGTGCATGACAAGTAATTTTTCCAACAATTGTTTACAGACAGATTATTTCACTTATAATTCACTGTATCACAATTACATTGGGTCAGAAGTTCACATACACTAAGTTGACTGTGCCTTTAAACAGCTTGGAAAATTCCAGAAAATAATGTCATGGCTTTAGAAGCTTCTGATAGGCTAATTTACATAATTTGAGTCAATTGGAGGTGTACCTGTGGATGTATTTCAAGGCCTACCTTCAAACTCAGTGCCTCTTTGCTTGACATCATGGGAAAATCAAAAGAAATCAGCCAAGGTAGACCTCCACAAGTCTGGTTCATCCAAAGTACCACGTTCATCTGTACAAACAATAGTACGCAAGTGTAAACACCATGGGACCACGCAGCAGTCATACCGCTCAGGAAAAAGATGCGTTCTGTCTCCTAGAGATTAACATACTTTGGTGTGAAAAGTGCAAATCAATCCCAGAACAACAGCAAAGGACCTTGTGAAGATGCTGGAGGAAACAGGTACAAAAGTATCTATTTCCACAGTAAAACAAGTCCTATATCAACATAACCTGAAAGGCCGCTCAGCAAGGAAGAAGCCACTGCTCCAAAACCGCCATAAAAAAGCCAGACTACAGTTTGCAACTGCACATGGGGACAAAGATCATACTTTTTGGAGAAATGTACTCTGGTCTGATGAAACAAAAATAGAACTGGCCATAATGACCATCGTTATGTTTGTAGGAAAAAGCGGGAGGCTTGCAAGCCGAAGAACACCTTCCCAATCGTGAAGCACGGGGTGGCAGCATCATGTTGTGGGGGTGCTTTGCTGCAGGAGGGGCTGGTGCACTTCACAAAATAGATTGCTTCATGAGGAAGGAAAATTATGTGGATACAGTGGGGAAAAAAAGTATTTAGTCAGCCACCAATTGTGCAAGTTCTCTCACTTAAAAAGACGAGAGAGGCCTGTAATTTTCATCATAGGTACACTTCAACTATGACAGACAAAATGAGGAAAAAAAATCCAGAAAATCACATTGTAGGATTTTTTATGAATTTATTTGCANTTGCACCACAGACTGTCCAGGAGTTGGCGGATGCTTTAGTCCAGGTCTGGGAGGAGATCCCTCAGGAGACCATCCGCCACCTCATCAGGAGCATGCCCAGGCGTTGTAGGTAGGTCATACAGGCACGTGGAGGCCACACACACTACTTCAAAGTTGGATCAGCCTGTAGTGTGGTTTTCCACTTTAATTTTGAGTGTGACTCCAAATCCAGACCTCCATGGGTTGATACATTTGATTTCCATTGATAATTTTTGTGTAATTTTGTTGTCAGCACATTCAACTATGTAAAGAAAAAAGTATTGAATAAGATTATTTCATTCATTCAGATCTAGGATGTGTTATTTTAGTGTTCCCTTTATTTTTTTGAGCAGTGTATATGTAGGTAGGGATAAAGTGACTATGCATAGATAAACAGAGAGTAGCAGAAGTGCATTTGAAGAGTGTGAAGGAAGGTATCAAATCAAATCAAATTTTATTGGTCACATACACATGGTTAGCAGATGTTAATGTGAGTGTAGCGAAATGCTTGTGCTTCTAGTTCCAACCGTGCAGTAATATCTAACAAGTAATTTCACATCAACTACCTTATAATTTCACATCAACTACCTTATACACACAAGTGTAAAGGGATTAATAAGAATATGTACATATAAATATATGGATGAGCGATGGCCGTGCGGCATACACAAGATGCAGTGTGTGTGTGTGTGGTGTCAATATGCGTGTGTGTGTTTTGTGTCTGTGTGTGTGTGTCTGTGTGTGTTGGAATGTCAGCGTAGTACGTGTGAGTGTGTGGTTAGTCCAGTGAGTGGACATTGAGCCTGTGCAAGATAGTCAGTGCAACAAAAAAATATATAACAAAATAAGGGGGTCAATGCAAATAGTGAGGTTAGCCATTTGATGCACTGTTCAGCAGTCTTATCGCTTGTGGGTGGAAGCTGTTCAGGAGCATTTTGTTCCCAGACGTAGTGCTCCGGTACTGCTTGCCGTGCGGTAGCAGAGAGAGCAGTCTATGACTTGAGTCTTGGACAATTGGAGTGGCTGGAGTCTTTGACAATTTTTAGGGCCTTCCTCTGACACCGCCTGGTATAGAGGTCCTGGATGGCAGGAAGCTCGGCCCCAGTGATGTACTGGGCTGTAAGCACTACCCTCTGTAGCGCCTCATGGTTGGATGCCAAGTAGTTGCTATACCAAGTGGTGATGCAACCAGTCAGGATGCTCTTGATGGTGCAGCTGTATAACCTTTTGAGGGTCTTAGATCCCATGCCACATATTTTCTGCCTACTGAGGGGGAATAGGCATTGTCATACCCTCTTCACGACTGTTTTGGTGTGTTTGGAACTTGAAGCTCTCGACCCGCTCCACTACAGCCCCGTTGATGTGAATGGGGGCGTGCTCCGCCCTCCTTTTCTTGTAGTCCACGATCAGCTCCTTTGTCTTGCTCACGTAGAGAAAGAGGCGGTAGTCCTGTCACCACACTGTCAGGTCTCTGACCTCTTCCCTATAGGCTGTCTCATCACCATCGATAATCAAGCCTACCACCGTCGTGTCGTCTGCAAACTTAATGATGGGGATGCAGTCATGGGTGAAGAGGGAATACAGGAGGGGACTAAGCACGCACCCCAGAGGGGCCCCCGTGATGACCGTCAGCTTGACGGATGTGTTGTTGTTTACTCTCACCACCTGGGGGCAGCGTTTTCAGGAACTCCAGGATCCAGTTGCAGAGAGAGGTGCTTAGTCCCAGGGTCCAGTAGCAGACTGGCCACCGGAGCAGCCTGCCTTATACAAAAAAAAAGTTGACAGAAGGTTGAGCGACACGGGCCAACCACCACTTCCCCCCAGGCCCGTTGGTCCATTCCAAACAAATGTCTATGCAACCCTTAGCCCCGCCCTCTTTGTCTCGCTCACACACACATTGACACTGACAGCTCGAAAACTAGCTACAATAGAAAATGGAAATGCAGAGTAAAAATGTAAGGGTGGGGCTAAAAAGTTAAGAGACAAAAGAGTCAAAAGTCTTCACTCAAATGCAAGAAAATGTAAAAAACTAACCAACTTATTCGGTAGTACTAGTACCAGTGCCACCGACGCTAACATCGAAGTGCTAGACTGGCAAGAGAATTATGCGACAACCCGGTTCACGGGTAAAAAAGTAGACGGAGAGGACAGCGATGCCAAAGATAGTGCAGCCAAAGCGGTTGATATGTGCCTAAATTTGTTACAAATACAGCATGTTATATCAGCATTTATGACTGAAATGCAAATACTATTTGTCAGCTACTGCTATGTAAATGTACCAGAAAGAAAGAATTGAGGTAAAGACGAACAGTAACTGGGTGTTCAAACCGGCTAGCGGAAAAACACAAATTTGCCGACCTAGCAAAGCTCTGAATGCCTAGATTTCGCCGTCCTGTCGGGATTTTGTGTGAAATGGTAATCACTTGAGTATCAGTGATTTACTGTCGTAAAATGTCACTTACAGTTGAAGTCGGAAGTTTACATACACCTTAGCCAAGTACATTTCATCTTAGTTTTTTACAATTCCTGACATTTAATCCTAGTAAAAAATATCCTGTTTTAGGTCAGTTAGGATCACCACTTTATTTTAAGAATGTGAAGTGTCAGAATAATAGTAGAGAGAATGATTTATTTTAGATGTTACTTCTTTCATCACATTCCCAGTGCGTCATAAGTTTACATACACTCAATTAGTATTTGGTAGCATTGCCTTTAAATTGTTTAATTTTAAGTTAGGTACATTTTGGCCCATTCCTCCTGACAGAGCTGGTGTAACTGAGTCAGGTTTGTAGGCCTCCTTGCTCGCACATGCTTTTTCAGTTCTGCCCACAAATTTTCTATAGGATTGCAGTCAGGGGTTTGTGATAGCCACTCCAATACCTTGACTTTGTTGTCCTTAAGCCATTTTGCCACAACTTTGGAAGTATGCTTGGGGTCATTGTCCATTTGGAAGACCCATTTGCGACCAAGCTTTAACTTCCTGTGATGTCTTGAGATGTTGCTTCAATACAGTGAGGGAAAAAAGTATTTGATCCCCTGCTGATTTTGTACGTTTGCCCACTGACAAAGAAATGATCCGTCTATAATTTTAATGGTAGGTTTATTTGAACAGTGAGAGACAGAATAACAACAAAAAACTCCAGAAAAATGCATGTGAAAAATTTTAGAAATTGATTTGCATTTTTATGAGGGAAATAAGTATTTGACCCCCTCTCAATCAGAAAGATTTCTGGCTCCCAGGTGTCTTTTATACAGGTAACGATCTGAGATTAGGAGCACACTCTTAAAGGGAGTGCTCCTAATCTCAGTTTGTTACGTGTATAAAAGACACCTGTCCACAGAAGCAATCAATCAATCAGATTCCAAACTCTCCACCATGGCCAAGACCAAAGAGCTCTCCAAGGATGTCAGGGACAAGATTGAAGACCTACACAAGGCTGGAAAGGGCTACAAGACCATCGCCAAGCAGCTTGGTGAGAAGGTGAAAACAGTTGGTGCGATTATTCGCAAATGGAAGAAACACAAAAGAACTGTCAATCTCTCCTTGGCCTGGAGCTCACCTTGTGGAGTTGCAATGATCATGAGAACAGTGAGGAATCAGCCCAGAAATACACGGGAGGATCTTGTCAATGATCTCAAGGCAGCTGGAACCATAGTCACCAAGAAAACAATTGGTAACACACTGCGCCGTGAAGGACTGAAATCCTGCAGTGCCCGCAAGGTCCCCCTGCTCAAAAAAGCACATATACATGCCCGTCTGAAGTTTGCCAATGAACATCTGAATGATTCAGAGGACATCTGGGTGAAAGTGTTGTGGTCAGATGAGACCAAAATGGAGCTCTTTGGAGGAGGAGGAATGCTGCCTATGACCCCAAGAACACCATCCCCACCATCAAACATGGAGGTGGAAACATTATGCTTTGGGGGTGTTTTTCTGCTAAGGGGACAGGACAACTTCACCGCATCAAAGGGACGATGGACGGGGCCATGAACCGTCAAATCTTGGGTGAGAACCTCCTTCCCTCAGCCAGGGCATTGAAAATGGGTCGTGGATGGGTATTCCAGCATGACAATGACCCAAAACACACGGCCAAGGCAACAAAGGAGTGGCTCAAGAAGAAGCACATTAAGGTCCTGAAGTGGCCTAGCCAGTCTCCAGACCTTAATCCCATAGAAAATCTGTAGAGTGAGCTGAAGGTTCGAGTTGCCAAACGTCAGCCTCGAAACCTTAATGACTTGGAGAAGATCTGCATAGAGGAGTGGAACAAAATCCCTCCTGAGATGTGTGCTAACCTGGTGGCCAACTACAAGAAATGTCTGACCTCTGAGATTGCCAACAAGGGGTTTGCCACCAAGTACTAAGTCATGTTTTGCAGAGGGGTCAAATACTTATTTCCCTCATTAAAATGCAAATCAATTTATAACATTTTTCACATGCTTTTTTCTGGATTTTTTTGTTGTTATTCTGTCTCTCACTGTTCAAATAAACCTACCATTAAAATTATAGACTGATCATTTTTTTGTCAGTGGGCAAATGCACAAAATCAGCAGGGGATCAAATAGTTTTTTCCCTCTGTATATCCACATAATTTTCCTTCCTCATGATGCCATCTATTTTGTGAAGTGCACCAGTCCCTCCTGCAGCAAAGCACCCCCACAACATGATGCTGCCACCCCCGTGGGTGGGATGGTGTTCTTCGTCTTGCAAGCCTCCCCCTTTTTCCTCCGAACATAACGATGGTCATTATGGCCATCTATTTTTGTTTCATCAGACCAGAGGACATTTCTCCAAAAAGTACAATCTTTGTCCCCATGTGCTGTTGCAAACCGTAGTCTGGCTTTTTTATGGCAGTATTGGAGCAGTGGCTTCTTCCTTGCTGAGTGGCCTTTCAGGTTATGTTGATATAGGACTCGTTTTACTGTGGATATAGATACTTTTGTACCTGTTTCCTCCAGAATCTTCACAAGGTCCTTTGCTGTTGTTCTGGGATTGATTTGCACTTTTTGCACCAAAGTACATTCATCTCTAGGAGACAGAACGCGTCTCCTTCCTGAGCGGTATGATGGCTGCGTGGTCCCATCATGTTTATACTTGCGTACTATTGTTTGTACAGATTAACGTGTTACCTTCAGGCGTTTGGAAATTACTCCCAAGGATGAACCAGACTTTTTGTCTGAGGTCTTGGCTGATTTCTTTTGATTTTCCCATGATGTCAAGCAAAGAAGCACTGAGTTTGAAGGTAGGCCTTGATGTACATCAACAGGTACACCTCCAATTGACTCAAATGATGTCAACTAGCCTATCAGAAGCTTCTAAAGCCATGACATCATTTTCTGGAATTTTCCAACCTATTTAAAGGCAAAGTCTACTTAGTGTATGTAAACCTCTTACCCACTAGAATTGTATCACAGTGAATTAATCTGTCTATAAGCAATTGTTGGAAAATTACTTGTGTCATGCACAAAGTAGATGTCCTATCCGACTTGCCAAAACTATAATTTGTTAACAAGAAATTTGTGGAGTGGTTGAAAAATGAGTTTTAATGACTCCAACCTAAGTGTATGTAGTCTTCCGACTTCAACTGTATATGTGCTTTCCGTTTGGCACAGACATAAATGTGGAAGTCATTGCCTCCAAAATGGGATCACTTTTCAGTTGGACACAACTATAACAGAAACTGAAATTCTCAACCTTCAAAATGACACAGCTGAAATCCAGGGCAACCACCGAGATGAAGGAAGAGTTCTGGGAGCTCCTACTAGAGAAGTATCCCAACATAAGAAGATGTGCTGTCAACTTATCAGCCCTTTTTGGATCAACCTACCTCTGTGAGTCTGCATTTTCTCACATGAAGATAATAAAGTACATATCTACTATTACTGATGACCACCTTGTGGCCTGCATGAGACTTGCAACAAGCTGCTACAGCCCTGACTATGAAAACTACTTGCCTCCACTTAATGCCAAAAGTCACACTAAGGTAGAAAATGAAATTAGTTGCACTTATTTGTGGAAAACATGTTATTGGTCCACATTATATTTGGGTATCAAATAGGTATCATAATTGCAGGTCTGTACTCAGTGGTGTGTTGCGTTTCATACATTTTGTTGGTTGGTTTAGATTTAGAGACTGGTAGATGTCATCAGGCCGGCAAATGATAAAGTAGATCTCACGTCAAAGAAGGTTGGGTACACCTGCTTTACACAATTCATGTTCTGTTAAAACCAGTGAAAAAATGACACCGAAATAGAAGAGAAGAGAAAATTGGATCTGCAATGGAGGACAGGCAGTTGTGGAAGTCCGATTTTTCATCGCGTCGACTCGAGGACTAGATGATGAAAACACCCCTGTCCTGTATTGAGTCATAGTAAACTAAGCAAAAAAAGAAACCTCCTCTCGCTGTCAGCTGCGTTTATTTTCAGGAAACTTAAGGTGTAAATATTTGTATGACCATAACAAAATTCAACAACTGAGACATAAACTGAACAAGTTCCAAAGACTTATATTTCCCTAACTAACTTTAAACATCAGTATCTGAGCAGCTAACCGATCGCTGCAGCTGTACACAGCCCATCTGTAAAGAGCCCATCCAACCAACTGCCTACCTCATCCCCATATTGTTTTTATTTACTTTTCTGCTCTTTTGTACACCAGTATTTCTACTTGCACATCATCATCTGCTCATCTATCACTCCAGTGTTAATTTGCTTAATTGGAATTACTTCGCTACTATGGCCTATTTATTGCTTTCCCTCCTCACGCCATTTGCACACACTATATATAGACTTTTTTTTCTTTCTATTGTGTTATTGACTGTACGCTTGTTTATTCCATGTGTAAGTCTGTGTTGTTGTTTGTGTCGCACTGCATTGCTTTATCTTGGCCAGGTCGAAGTTGTAAATGAGAACTTGTTCTCAACTAGCCTACCTGGTTAAATAAAGGTTAAATAATAATAAAATCCAAAGTAACAGTCAGTATCTGGTGTGGCCACCAGCTGCATTAAGTACTGCAGTGCATCTCCTCCTCATGGACTGCACAAGATTTGCCAGTTCTTGCTGTGAGATGTTAACCCACTCTTCCACCAAGGCACTTGCAAGATGGGGGGAATAGCCCTAGCCCTAGCCCTCACTCTCCGATCCAACAGGTCCCAGACGTGCTCAATGGGATTGAGATCCGGCCTCTTCGCTGGCCATGGCAGAACACTGACATTCCTGTCTTGCAGGAAATCACGCAAAGAACGAGCAGTATGGCTGGTGGCATTGTCATGCTGGAGGGTCATGTCAGGATGAGCCTGCAGAAAGGGTACCACGAGAGAGCAGGATGTCTTCCCTGTAACGCACAGCATTGAGATTGCCTGCAATGACACCAAGCTCAGTCCAATGATGCTGTGACACACTGCCCCAGACCATGACGGACACTCCACCTCCTTATCGATCCCGCTCCAGAGTACAGGCCTCGGTGTAACGCTCATTCCTTCCGACGATAAACGCGAATCCGACCATCACCCCTGGTGAGACAAAACCGTGACTCGTCAGTGAAGAGCACTTTTTGCCAGTCCTGTCTGGTCCAGCGACGGTGGGTTTGTGCCCATAGGCGACGTTGTTGCTGGTGATGTCTGGTGAGGACCTGCCTTACAACAGGCCTACAAGCCCTCAGTCCAGCCTCTCTCAGCCTATTGCGGAGTCTGAGCACTGATGGAGGGAATGTGTGTTCCTGGTTAACTCGGGCAGTTGTTGTTGCCATCTTGTGCCTGTCCTGCAGGTGTGGTGTTCGGATGTACCGATCCTGTGCAGGTGTTGTTACATGTGGTCTGCCACTGCGAGAACGATCAGCTGTCCGTCCTGTCTCCCTGTAGTGCTGTCTTAGGCGTCTCACAGTACGGACATTGCAATTTATTGCCCTGGCCACATCTGCAGTCCTCATGCCTCCTTGCAGCATGCCTAAGGCACATTCACGCAGATGAACAGGGACTCTGGGCATCTTTCTTTTGGTGTTTTTCAGAGTCAGTAGAAAGGCCTCTTTAGTGTCCTAAGTTTTCATAACTGTGGTCTTTTTTGCCTACTGTCTGTAAGCTGTTAGTGTCTTAACGGCCGTTCCACAGGTGCATGTTCATTAATTGTTTATGGTTCATTGAACAAGCATGGGAAACATTGTTTAAACCCTTTACAATGAAGATCTGTGAAGTTATTTGGATTTTTACGAATTATCTTTGAAAGACAGGGTCCTGAAAAAGGGACATTTCTTTTTTTGCTGAGTTTGTGTTAAAATACTGCAAATGGAGCAACAAACACTTCTGTTTCCCAGATAAAAATGGAAAACAGTGCATTCATATAAAAGTCTTACTCATGGTTTGAGGCTCCAATAATGAAATGAAACACAACTGCGAAAGTGTCACTGAATTCTGATGAGAGTTCCAAACATTGCTGACAGACGCACATAAATATTTCTTTTTCCACCTATACCTGAGGACTGAATATTAACTCTGGCGTTCTGGTAAAATTACCTTTCAGAATCCTAACAGTTAGCTCAAACCTATTTCTAAAGTTCAGATACCCAGTCTTTCATTTTCTTGTTCCCTTTCTTTCTCACCATGTGTCTTTATCTTGTTCTCTTGGTTGCCTTTAACTAGTTAGTCTGTAATGAGTATTATACTCTGGCGCCTTATGACAACAATATAATGAACGGCAAGTAATTGTAACCCTATTCTAACTGACAAAACACTCTACGTCACCTCTCCTCAACTTTCTGCCGGTGTTCTAGGCCCTCCTGTGATGCATTACATAACCCAGACTGTCACCCTGGTGGTTCTGCTGAAGCGTGATCAGGTTGAGGTGCCGTTCACTTCCTGCCTTCTCACATACTGTATCTCCACCATCTCCCTTGGCCTCAGTAGATTACTGACCTGTGAACACTCCCAGTGTAATTCCTTGCTAGTGGGGGAGCACGGGGATGGTCAGAGGTGGGTGTCACACACCAGCCTACCCACAGTCCTCTTCTTTTGCCTGACCTTTCACAGAACATGGGCTCCAGCTGCACAGGCTAATAATACAGATATCTAGCCTAGCATCACACCCCAACAACTATCCACAGGACCAGTCCTTTCACATCACCAAGCTAGAACAGGTGTGTCGTAGGTGTTGATGACGAGATAATAATAGTTTTTATGACTAAATTACCTGACCAGCAAAACTAGGGATACTTATACATCAATTACATGATTATTGCAGGTGTTGAAGTTACGTGTTATGCTTGGTAAATAAACAAAACTCATGTTACCTCCTACCTATGCTGAGACATTTATGAAGCAGACATTTTCAGTTACTGATATTGTTTTTTCCTCCCTCCTCTCTGCTGATGTCATTTCTCTCTTCTTTTGATACTCAAATCTTTATTATTTTCATTTGCATAGTGAGTTGATTTTGAGTGACTTGTCTTTTGTCAGCCGCTAAAACATATCTTTTTTTAACTTCTTGTCTGAGATCTCAGGAGGAATCAGGGCAATTCATTATTATTGGTCATTTAGAGGATGGTGGGGGTGAATTTAAATGTCTGTTAATGTTTATTTGACAAATATGTCTCAGGGCTTTTGTTGTTTTAGTTGCCAGTGATATGAAGTCAGTGCAGTTGATAAGTCAGAATCTTCCTTAACTTGGTAAACTGATTTAGACCAACTACTACCATTAGTAAATTATCTCAGAAAACTATTTCACCAGGATAAACTGCATGTATAGTAGATGATGGTTATGTGTAAATACATCAACCTATTGTCAGGATGGCAATATATATGATTTGTCAGGATTGTCTGAGGATAAACACATTAAATATGATTTTTCCTCCCATGCTCGTGAGCTCCCATACATTTAGAGAGACACCACATCCATCTTCCAAACAATAAAAACTTCTAGTGAGGTCTCTTCCTGTCCCAGATGGGTCACTGAGTGATTGCTGGTCATACACTTTACAAAAAGAAAACCCTTTTCATGCCAGCTCGACCTTAGGAACTGGAAAGAATAGCGCTGACAGCAATTTGAGACTCAGTGGCATACACACAAACATTCACTGCAGCACACGTACAGTAAGTAAGTTGTTTAGTAGTCTAGTTGTTGTCCTAGTAATATTGGATCCCATTGATCAAGTAGCTCATCATGAAGGAAATGTGCTGGTTACCATAGAGATTCTGTAATATTCATGAATTTGAATCACAGTGAAAATAATATAATATGGGCTTCCTGTGGATGTAGTTCCCAAAGCATTGCTTAGCGAAGGGGAGTAAAATGACATGTTTCATTATATGTTGTATACAGGTGTAGGTTCTTAATTTGATCATCCTGTTGCAGGAGAACTTTCCTGCAATGCAGGAAATGTAAAACATTGTGTATTTGATGTTTTAAAAGGCTTCTGAAGTTTGTAATGTCCACTTTGAAATGTTAAGACTTTATTTTCTCTAATGTACAATGTATCAAACCCTACAAAACTTTCGATTAATTAATCCACATAATAATTTACATTTCCTGTTGCTGCAGTATTATTTTCCTGCTATAGCAAACTGGCTCAAATGAAGATGCAACATCTGTATAGTAATTGGATCCCATAGGACTATATTTAGTACCTCTTATGCCGAAGCAGTAAGCATTTCGTGATTTATAATAATTTGGCACAATGCAACTGATAGTCTGAATGGTAAATTACCTTCAGTGTCTCTATTTTAATAATTACATTTTTATGGTAATGTACTTGAGATATAAAACAACAGTCCTTATTGTTCATCCTCCCCTTTTTTTTCCTTTTTCTACTAGTGTAGGCCTACAATTGTTTGTTGTTTTTGTTATTAAGTTAAAGTCAGTCTGGCAAAGTTTACTTCCGTGAGGTTACTAAATACATTTTATTAATTTCAATTTGTCTGCTCAAAGTGGTGTACCACAGGTCTCTGGTATACCCTCTATCAAACAGCACAGTACAGGACTACCATCAAGAGGTTGCTATAAATGCTGCTCATAGAATGCTGTACATATGTCATTCATTTCTACTGCCATTATATAATGCCAGAGCGAATAACTTGTAATAATGTTTGACCGGAATGAGAAATATAAAATTAATGGTATAAAATAATATGCTGGTGAAACATTGAGCATTTCAAAGGCAGTTAGTATGTGCCCCTGAGGAAAATTCGCAATGGTATGCAAACCATATTGGATGTTGAATTTGACTGCATGTGCATCTAAATTGGTGTTTTGTATCCATATATTATTCATTACATAGTCAGAGTTGTTTATACTTTGGAAAAGCAAACACTCAGTTACAGCGGAATATGCTTTCGGTATCCACATTTTAGTTTTTGGGTTTGTCCTTGATCAGTGATCAATTATAAATGTGAACAACATACTGAGACATCCACTCACAAATGACTCAAAACACTCACCGAGCACTGAGACAAAAAAATCTTGCTTTTTAAAACCTCTCTTTCTATCACGGTCTGCTTTTTCTGTATTGCCGCCGGTGATGACGTGAACTTGGCTGTCAATGAAAAATTGAAATTGTTGGGAGCCATTTCTTCCAAACCATTTAAGGAAGGCGGGCTGCAATCTCATGCAATCATCTGTCCTATTTTTCTTGATGCTCTCTACGCTTGGGAACGGGTCACTGAAGTGGAGATGTGAATGATCCTTTCGACACATGAATCCCAGATGACTTTATTAGCCTGGGAGAGAGGCCATGTCTAGACTTGACAGTTAGTGCAGTATTTGAATTTTGATCATGGGGCTCTGTACATGGAACACGTCACGCGTCTACAATTACATTTAAATGTGTCCACCATGTTCATATTGTGTCCGGATTCCTTTTTCCCGCACTATATTCAAATGCCAGTATTAATTTTGCAAATGGTGGAATAGGCAAAATATGATAATATCACAGAAACAACTTGATGGGAAAAGCTAACTACTGAAGCTAACTAGCCAGCTAACCGCTGTAGCTAGCCAGCAAGCTAGCAAGCAAAGCTAAAGAGATTGTAAAATGGGTTAGCATAACTATAGCCAAACAAAACATTTGCTATTATACATATTAGCTAGGTGTTAGAATTTATGAGGCCAGCAAACACGTTGCTCACATGCTAGGAACGTATTTCCTCCAATGTAATAACTAAAAGGTGCCTCTCACTCCAAAAACACACGTTTTCTGGAGGCTTGTGGGTGGAGTGCTGATGACATCATCCACTGCGTGCCCTTTCGGTACCCTGATTGTGTCCAGACTGAGGAGAAATCCGCACAATGCGTCTCTGACCACCACCTAAGCCTCCTGAGACAGATTTGAACACTATCAGACCTCACTGTGACTTTTGTGCCTCTAGACCGGTCTTTTCAATGTGATTGTTTAATTCTGATAGCAGAAGTCACATGTAAGTGTTGTGTGTAGACACGGCAAGAGAGAGCAAGAAAGAGAACTCGTCTCTAATGTGATGATAATAGGAAAAACTCAGCAGGTCAGAAGTGATGTCATGGGAGGGTATTGCCCTTGACTTGCAGCTAGCTCACATTCCACTGTGCATTCCTAAAACCTTTCAAGTATGTACAGTACCATAAAGTTTATGTACACACATAACTTTAAACATGATCAATATTCAGAGCTTGCTTCCTGTACAAATGTAAGACGATTAAGTTATTTAAAGGGATACTTTGGGATTTTGGCAACAAAGCCAATTACTTCCCCACAAACCATTTTTATGTCTCTGCATCCAGTATCAAGGAAGTTTAATTTTTTATTTATTTAACTAGGCATGTCAGTTAAGAAGAAATTCTTATTTACAATGACGGCCTACCCCGGCCAAACCTGGACAACGCTGGGCCAACTGCGCCGCCCTATGGGACTCCCAATCACGACCGGATGTGATACAGCCTGGATTCGAACCAGGAAATGTAGTGATGCCCCTTGCACTGAGATGCCGTGCCTTAGACCGCTGCGCCACTCAGGAGCCCAATGACTGGAAGTCTATGGTATCTACTAGCATGCTAGCAGTTTTTATAAACTTCCTGTTATTGAGCTAATGCTAGTTACCAATTGTGCTTACGCTAGTTACCAACTTCCTTCAAACTACATGCAGTCATAAAAATGGTATCCACAAGTTCATCTGACTCGTAAAGGGCTTCAGTGCCAAAATCCTGAATTACTGTATCACCTCAGCAGGGCACAAATCCGCTCTCTCATTTAAAGTCTCCTAAATTCTACTTTTAGTCAGAATAAAGCATTCAGCCTGTTATGTACTTTGCAGGGAGGAAACAAAGACGGCTTGTCTGTTTTTCCTCTCTAATTGTTCCTCCTTGGCTTAGCTGCTGTGATAAAATACAAAATGACATGCTATTACCATAAAGTATCATCAAGTACTCTCACGGCTTGCTAGAGCGTTGTGAACTGTGGTGGCGCAGTGGTCAAAGCAGCGTGCTCTGTGTCAGCATCATGAGTTTGTGTTTTTTTTTTGTGAGCGCAGAGAAAGGCGCAGTTGTGTAAGCTGCTTGCTCTGGCTCTGAACACAGAGGAAGGCATATATCAACATTCTAAGGACCTTTTCAAACATCCAAAATCTAGTTATCAGGCTGGCTTTTACATATCCTGTAACCTTGCATATTCCACTCACCGGTATCCGGTGAGGGAGGGAACATGATAAATATGTATACGTTGTTTTGAATGTATTGAATATACGAGAGCACAATGCTTGGATTAATTAAACAACTGGATTTTGATAAATGCACACTGAGAAGCATGTTTTTTTGGGGTGGGGGGGCAGAGTAACTTGTTGTAAAGTTAGAGCACTGCTGCACTTTTTTCAAAGCTAGGAAATAATTGGTTGCATTCTGTGAGAGAAGGCATACATGTCAGGCTTTATAGAGTCTGCAGCCATTGATGTGGTGAAACATATAAAAACAGCCATGTCTCGAGATTAGCTTGGTTTAGACGTAAGTGTGTTTGTAATGGATATTCCTCAGTATTGCATAGTCAAAAACATTGATAAGAAATACTTATGTCTATATTTCTCTTTATTTGTCTCTGGTCTCTATTTTCGGCTGCTGAAAAGCCAGTGCAATTTCAACTTGTTAAAGCTGGCACTGCTATTTTCCGCTTTGAAATAAATCATATTCACCAAGTATTTATTAAAAGATCATATTTGGGAGCAGCAAAACAGTGTGCGAACATCCCCTTTTTATCTGTGTATTGTACATTATCTTATCCAGCTACTGTTACTATTTTGGATGTGCGTAAATCCCCCTCCATATAGGCTACATGTTCATATGCCCATCATGGAACAAGAGATATTAGAAAAGTAAAATAAATTACAACATTGTATGCCCAGGTCTGGAATTCTCTCTCTCAACATGAACAGCCTTTTCTTCATCTTCATGACGCCTGTATTTGTGGTGTCCCGGTAACATTTCTATTATGCTAATTAACCGGGCTTTAACACTTCTGAGAGACTTCAAATTCCATCTCGGGGAGAGTTGCTGCCATGGAAAGTGGAAGGTTGCAGCATTTTGATCCCCACTGGTGAATTACCATCTTTTCAGAACCTCTCTCCCCAGAGTGTCTATCTGCCACTTGACTTTTTCTGATGTGGTTCCTGAATTCTGCTGGTTGATAGTTATTATTTGGGGGATTGCATTTTAAACAGAGAGTGAGAGGGGTAGAAATGAACAAGAGTTAGCCTTTTTGTGTGTTTGCGGGGGCAGCAAAGTAAATATACATTGCATCAGAATGGCTTTTTCGCATAAAGATGGCAGAAATCAGATATGACATCCTTGTTTTAGCACTATCCACTGAGTTTATCAACAACGGCGCGCAACATGGTTCAATGTGCCAATAAATCAGCACAATCTACCTTTTAGGTTTTCCAAATTGGCGCTGCCTTGAAGCTAAAATTGGGATCATGAGGTACAGTGGTTCCTCCTTTAAAAGTTGCGTCATACTGCAGCACACCTTGCGGGCTGCTGCAGCATTCTGTGGCACGTTATCTAATTGTCAGCCATTTTTTCTGTTAATGGAAGTTATTGCTATTTTGACCACCAGAGGGCATCTTTGAGAAGCATTTGATAGTCTTCCATATTGCAGGCCTTTGGAGGCCGGGGCTCAATTCCCCGATGGGGAGGAAGGATTAGGCTGTCTTAGTAAATAAGAATTTGTTCTTAACTGATTCCATATGTGTTATTAGTTGTGATGTCTTCAGTATTATTCTACAACATAGAAAATAGTAAAACTATAGAAAAATCCTGGAATGAGTAGGTGTGTCCAAACCTTTGACTGGTACTTGCTTAATTAATTTGATTAATGTGATGATGGTATCTCAGGTAAGCAGCACTGGGTGTTCTTCCATCCCACTTCAACATAGCTAGTAGTAAGCTCCTACGATTCAGTGTTGGTTCAGAACATTCTACTATATTACATAGATACATACATAGGATGATAAATCATGCAATTATTATTCTCAAGCTAACCAAAAACATTTAGCTATGAACGCCTGTTCTCGCCATTTTCAGTTGAATTCATCTAACTTTCTTCCATGGCAACACATAAGCAGGCCATGTCCTATTTGTTTCATAGTCAATATATAATCATATTTCATGACAGTGTAACGGTTAGCTTTTTTTACAGAAGAATGAAAGAACACAATATGTTTGTCAGGGAATATGTCAGATGAAGGGTTAAACCAGAAAATCAGGGCCATTAACGACTTAGGGAGCTGCGTTAGCACCCCACTACCGATACTACCCAGTGAAATGTAAGGAGCCAAATTCAAAATCCAAAAGTTGAATTATTAAACATTCATCAATATACAAGTGTTGCATAGTCATCAAAAGCTCTGATTCTTGGCAATATGACAGCGTTGTCAGATTTCAAATAGGCTTCACGGCGAAAGCACAACATTTGATTGTTTGAGGATAGCCCCTCTCATATTTTATGCATTAGCATAAATCTATAAGCAAAGCGGGTCTCATAAAACGCATAAAATCGCTAATATAAAATTCCTTACCTTTCGAAGAACTTCTGCTGACGGCTTCCCAAGTGTCCAACGAAGACATCCAATGGTTCTTTTGTTAGAAAAAGTAATTTATTATATCCATAAATCTCCGTTTGGTGGGCACATTATGTTCATAAAATACAGCGTCCACTCGCCCATTGAACCGTGAAGAGAACTCGTTCAACCTTTACCTATACACTTGTCCAAGAACAATCAAACATCATTGATAATGTATCCTTAGGAACACTTTTATGTATATTTACTATAATATTTCAACCGGATTATAAACTGGACGATAGGAAAGGAAAAAACCACAGCGCGCGCGAGCCCGTGAACGCGTCTCCTCTTCTGTTTACATCCTGTGACTAGTTCTAAATTCTTCTTCTATTACCATCCAGAGCAACTATAATATCACCAAACACTGTCTAGAGACTGTTGACATCCAGTGGAAGCAATAGGTACTGCAATCTTACTCCCATATATGGCTGTTTTCAATAGGGAGGGGTTCAAAATGAGGCAATGTGTCAAAAACACTTTTTCCAGGACAGAAATTTCTCTGGTTTTTGCCTGCTATATCAGTTATGTTATACTCACAGACAATATTTTAACACTCTTAGAAACTTCAGAGTGTTTCCTATCCAATAGTACTAATTATGTGCATATCCTAGTTTCTGGGCCTGAGTGGCAGGCCTTTTACTTTGGGCACGCCAGACTCTCCAAAACCGACACCTCAGCTGCCGCTCCCTAAGAAGTTAAGACAAGGATGCCCCATGCGGGCTTTGGAATGGTCAAAGGAAGTCAGACATGCCCCGTCTTCTGAGAATCTTGCTGTGCTGCAACGTCAAGTGAACTCTACCACTGACTCCTCATCTTTTGGTCAGGACATATACATGCATGCTCTTCGATCAGTTAGGAGTTTCCAGCCTATTTAGGTGCAGTCCTCCCACACTATGTAGGATATTGTTTTGGCCCCAGTGCCACTCTTGATAATGGCAAACATTTGTATTTTTTGGAGGATAGTGAAAGGATAGCAGTCCCAGTTGTCAAAGTGAGAGAGTAGGCTATTCTGGATAGGTACTTTTGTGTAGTCTATTTCTTGTGAGGTTTTCTGTCCTCATATACAGAGAGCTGTGAAAGCCTGTGTGCAGATTAAGAGGTCCCAATGAAGAGCAGCGGTTCTCAGTCCTGGTCCTGGGGACTCAAAGGCTGCACATGTTTGTTTTTGCCTTAGCACTACACAGCTGATTCAAATGATCAAGTCATCATCAAGCTTCAAGTGGTATTTATGTATTCATTTGTGACGCTATCCTTGATATGATCCTGCTATTGTCACATGCTACACATGCACATGTATCTATCTAGTCAATGTTATCATGATTTGTTATAAGGGATATTATACTTTATTTTATACAGGAAGTATTATTAAAGAGATGCTTTAAAATTGAAGTACAGATAGAGATGTATTTGTCACAGAGTTAGTGATGCAAGGTCAGTTTTGCATTTCACCTCCTGATGACTATGATGAATGACCGTGTTAGAATAAAAAAACAAAGCTTAATCATGCTCTCTCTCTATCCATCTGTCTCTCATCTGCAGGAATGTTTTGATGTGAGAGAGGAAGCCAGTCCCATCATCGCCACCTCACCCGCTCTTAAGATAACCTTCAGGCCGACTGGGAGCCCAAGACTGGTTAAGAGACACTGCTAGAGACACTATGTAATTGTGATGAACTGAGAGAATATTAGGGTAGCACAGTAATTCATAAAATCATATGCTGTCTTCCTTGCTCTTCTGTTTTACCTCTTTCCTTTTCTGTCTTCTACACCTCTCTCCCCACCTTTTTCTTCCACTTTTTTTTAATAATGCAGACCATATGTGCATTGAAGTACAGATTGAACTTGTATTTACAATAAGATATTACAATTAAAATATTTATAATGCATGTATTATGTATTCATAACACCTGGATAATGAACTTTCAATAAAGCATTTCACATTCTCCACTGGTTGAAATTAAGAATCTCATTAGAATACTACACCTATCCTGTGTCCTCAGATTAATGCAGATGAAGGGAGTTAGATATACAAAGGTGTATTTCTGTATATACTGCATGAATTACAAATCAGGCTTAAACTTCTTAAGTCTAGGCATCCCGCTAGCAGGACAACTTCCGGTGAAACTGGAGGGCGCGCAATTCAAATAAATAATCATAAACATTATGGATACTAAACATTAGGTACATGTAAGTGTCTTATAACGGTTGAAAGCTTAAATTCTTGTTAATCTAACGGCACTGTCCGATTTACAGTGGCTATTACAGCGAAAGCATGCCATGCGATTGTTTGAGGACGGCGCCCCACATCAAAAGGTTTCATAAATTCACAAATAGCGATTAAATATTAACTTACTGAAAATCAATTACTTGAAAATCTTCCTCTGATTTGTCATCCAAAGGGTCCCAGCTATAAAATGTAGTGTTGTTTTGTTAGATAAACTCATTCTTTATATCCTAAAAAGTCTATTTAGTTGGCGCCATCGATTTGAGTAATCCACTCGTTCAACATGCAGAGAAAGGAATCTGAAAATCTAGCCCTAAACTTTGTTTCAACAAGTCAAAGTACATTTCTATTTACTCCTCAGATACCCTAAAATGTAATAAAACTATATTTCTTACGGAAAGAAGTATGTTCAAAAGGAAACCGATCTTAGAAGGTGCGTCCTGTCTTCATAGTGCACGCAAACACAAATTTCCAAGACTGTGTCCCTGTACTAAAAGTGATATTTCTTATTCGTTTTGAAGTTACAAGCCTGAAACCTTTAACATAGACTGCTGACACCCCGTGGAAGCCATAGGTATTGCAACCAGGGAGCTAATTCTCAGTATGACCTTATACTTACTTGTAAGAGGATGGTCTCTCAAAACATTTCCAGTTGGTTTTTCTTTTGATTTTCTCCTACCATGTCTATTGCGTTATATTCTCCTACATTATTTTTACATTTCTACAAACTTCAAAGTGTTTTCTTTCCAATGGTACCAATTACAGTTGAAGTCGAAAGTTTACATACACTTAGGTCGGAGTCATTAAATCTAGTTTTTCAACCACTCCACAAATATCTTCTTAACAAACTATAGTTGTGGCAAGTCAGATAGGACATCTACTTTGTGCATGACACAAGTCATTTTTCCAACAATTGTTTACAGACAGATTATTTCACTTATAATTCACTGTATCACAGTTCCAGTGGGTCAGAAGTTTACATACACTAAGTTGGCTGTGCCTTTAAACAGCTTGGAAAATTCCAGAAAATTATGTTATGGCTTTAGAAGCTTCTGATAGGCTAATTGACATAATTTGAGTCAACTGGAGATGTACCTGTGGATGTATTTCAAGGTCTACCTTCAAACTCAGTGGCTCTTTAATTGACATCATGGGAAAATCTAAAGAAATCAGCCAAGACCTCAGAAAAAAAATTGTAGACCTCCACAAGTCTGGTTCATCCTTGTAAGCAATTTCCAAATGCCTGAAGGTACCACATTCATCTGTACAAACATCCTAGAGATTAATGTACTTTTGTTCAAAAAGTTCCAATCAAATCAGAACAGCAAAGGACCTTGTGAAGATGCTGGAGGAAACAGGTACAAAAGTATCTATATCCACAATAAAACGAGTCCTATATTGACATAACCTGAAAGGCCGCTCAGCAAGGAAGAAGCCACTGCTCCAAAACCACCATAAAAAAGCCAGACTTCGGTTTACAACAGCACATGGGGACAAAGATTGTACTTTTTGGAGAAATGTCCTCTGGTCTGATGAAACAAAAATAGAACTGTTTGGCCATAATGACCATCGTTATGTTCGGAGGAAAAAGGGGGAGGCTTGCAAGCCGAAGAACACCATCCCAACCGTGAAGCGGTTGGGACTAAGGGACTAATGCACTTCACAAAATAGATGGCATCACAAGGAGGGAAAATTATGCGGATATACTGAAGCAACATCTCAAGACATCAGTCAGGAAGTTAAAGCTTGGTCGCAAATGGGTCTTCCAAATAGACAATGACCCCAAGCATACTTCCAAAGTTGTGGCAAAATTGCTTAAGGACAACAAAGTCAAGGAATTGGAGTGGCCATCACAAAGCCCTGACCTCAATCCCATAGACACCAGCTCTGTCAGGAGGAATGGGCCAAAATTCACCCATCTTATTGTGGGAAGCTTGTGGAAGGCTACCCGAAACGTTTGACCCAAGTTAAACAATTTAAAGGCAATGCTACCAAATACTAATTGAGTGTATGTAAACTTCTGACCCACTGGGAATGTGATGAAAGAAATACAATCTGAAATAAATCATTCTCTTTACTATTATTTTGACATTTCACATTCTTAAAATAAAGTGCTGATCCTAACTGACCTAAAACAGGGAATTTTTACCAGGATTAAATGTCAGGAATTGTGAAAAACTGAGTTTAAATGTATTTGGCTAAGGTGTATGTAAACTTCCAACTTCAACTGTATACGCATATCCTGGCTTTAGGGCCTGAGCAACAGGCAGTTTACTTTGGGCACGTCATTCAGGCGGAAATTGAGAAAAAAAGTGGCCTAGCCCTAAGTTAGAACATGTTTCTAGTCTATTGCATAGTTACAATGTGTAATCATTGATGTCCCGGTAGCAGGAGTGGTAAACACTGTTGAAGTGTATAATTGTAATCCATACCTGAAGACACAATATCATTCAAAGAATGGAGTTTGATACACCAGGTATTGGATATGTCGGAAAAATAATGTCTCAAAGATTCATACCTGAACCACACCTTTACTTGCCAAGGAAGAGTACATGATCAGTGAATATATTCAATGTACAGGCTACAATGTGGGGATCTCATGCGTGGTAATAACTACAGTACATGTATATAGGACTTGTATCCTTGGCACAATAAAGTTATTATATTCTACTCAATCCATAGGTTTCTTAATGCCATTCAGAATTGAAGTCGATACAACTATGATAGCTGAGGTTAACTTCTTGCTAGCGCCCCACCGCTCCTTAAGAAGTTAATAGATTGGTATTAATATTAGTTCAGAATCTAAGGTTTTAGGGTTTATCTCTTTAGGCATCATCAGCAGTGGTGACGGTTTTGGAGAGTCTGGCGTGCCCAAAGTAAAATGCCTGCCACTCAGGCCCAGAAACTAGGATATGCACATAATTAGTACTATTGGATAGGAAACACTCTGAAGTTTCTAAAACTGTTAAAATAATGTCTGTGAGTATAACAGAACTGATAAAGCAGGCAAAAACCTGAGGAATTTCTGTCCTTTTGTGACATTTCCTCTGTTTGATAGACTTCCTATTTAAATCCATGTATAATAGCTCCCAGATTGCAGTACCTATGGCTTCCACTTGATGTCAACAGTCTTTAGACAGTGTTTGAAGGCTTTATAACTAAACAGAACCGAAAGGATATCAATAAGTTTTCCTGGGCACGAGACCGTGAGCGCGCCCCTCTTTATTTTCCTTTTATATTGTTTAGGATATCATCCGTGTAAAATATAATCGTTAATATTCATAAAAGGATACCTAAGGGTGCATTATAAATGATGTTTGATTTGTTTGGGCAAAGTTGATAGGTATAATTTGAACGCTTTCTCTTCACTGTACAATGGACGACTCGACGGTGGATTTTCTGAACATAATGCGCCAACTAAACGGAGATTTATGGACTGCTACTGTGCAGTCTGACAAGTAAACATAGCCTGCAGTACATACTGTAGTAAACATGGGAAAGTGCCTAATTCCTTACATAAGGGAGAGCAGGCCATGTCCAGACTTTCTCAGTGACCTCAAGTACTCATTAACTCTGTCTTTAATGCTTTTTCGGGTTGCATCATTCATGGACAGAATCTTCTGAGACACAGTACTAATGATGAACAACCGGAGGTTCACTGGTAAGCCACATCTGTGTCCAATCGTGGTATCTCTCTTCGGTTACACATCGAATAGCAGAACAGCATTGCGGTCCAGACGGCCCTTGCTGTGCCAGGTGAGCAGTTGGTCAAGTTCTGTTGTCAGAAGAGGAATGTAAATGTCAGGGTGAACCGACGACCTGATGAACCCGCCAGGTATGTTGACTCTGCCTGTCAAATGGAGTTCCAGAGCTCACAGGTGTGGATGTAGAGACTGAGCTACCATAACAGTGCTATGACTTGTTTGTGCATCTATTTGTGAAAGCATTTCCGCAGGCCGGGCTCTCAGAATTCCCTCAATGTGAAGTGTTTCAAGTGCTCAGACACATGAGGCGCTGGGATGAGATTTTCTTAATTGTGACAAAGACCGGGAGGAGAGGTGTTCTGTTATAGTTCTGTAATATTAACCACAGGATATACTCTAATCCAAGGCAATGAGCAGCAGTGGATTAATAGTTTGAGAGTAGAGCCTCACTCTCCCTCACTGAGGGACTGGAAAGGAAGTTCAACATACAGGAGAAATAATTGTTTATTTTGTATAACAATGCTTCTCAGCGAGGTAAACATTCGAGAAGTGGGTACAGCGGGTGCCTCGTAGAGGTTCTGATAGTTACTGGCATTCACAAACACCCTCTCATTTGTCCCCACTCAAAATTGTTGTCATTTTTTTCAGGGACTCTTGTATTTCTGTGTGATTGGCACGGTGCGCTGGTATGGGTTACAATGGTTTGCCAAACAGAATAAAAATCTTGATGCTTGTCACTTGCACCCCTGTAGTATCTGATCCCTAGCCCTCTTTCTCCAGGGTGTCCACTCATTTAGGATAGGTTTTCACTAATGGATCTCTCTCCCTCTTTCTTTCTCTCTCTCTCCCTCAACCACCTGATTTAGGGCACATCCTCATTATGTGCATCCTGATACCTGCCACGGCTAATGAGGAGAGGGACTGGAGCAGCAAAGTTGGAGCGTTTAGATTAATGGGAGTTGTACAGCAGTGAAATTTGGGAATAGTGTGTACTCTAGTCTCCCGAGCTGTTCATTACTGTGGATATATGACATTTTATAACGGGGAGCTGAGTCGCTGCCTAATGATACCGTGGGATAAATATTGGGGACAGGTTGGCTCAGTTAGAACTGGAGACACCTATGGAGGTTTCTGCCAGAGGGAACGTCAACAAAGACAGCACTATTCTTCCTGTCTGAAGTATTTGCATTATGTAGAGTTGATCCTGTCCCATGTTTTTATTAATTGAAAAAGAACACATTTGTACTGTAGAGCCTTATAGAGGTACTGAAGAATACCTCTATAGACCTACCTCTGAAGAATAAAAGTTAGGAAACCTGTATAGTCATAAAAATATATATATTGTGATGAGAATGCATCCAACTCTTTGAGTTAGTAGCTTTTGGGGTCAAAGTTAAAAAGTGTTGATCAACTCTGGAATAACAAACCCTCTCTGATTTGAAGAAGACATCAAATGGAGGTCATATTTTAACTGTATTGAGTCAGCAAAATCCCTTTCAAAATGACTAAACCCAAACTTATTTTGGTGTCTAAATATGCTGTCTAAACACAGTATTTATCACATCTCAAATTAAAAGTCAACATTCCACCCTTTAGCATAACTGAGCCACAACACATCTGCAGTCCAATAACCAAGGCCTATCCATCCTCTCAGAACCCCAGCCCTCAAGACGGAGACAAATTATCCTTTGATTTGAAATTGACCATTTCATTAAATACCTGCATTCCTAACAAACACTCCCCCTCTTCCCCCCCCTCTCCTCCCCTACGGTTGTCTCTCTATTAGTGTCGGGGGACGTAGTAGCGAGCCGAGCTGTACGCAGGACGTGGAGGTTGGCTGAGTGATTAACTAAACCTTGGGGCTGACAGGACTGCTATCCCCAGAGGGGGCCCCAGTTAGACTAATGTGGTTCTCTGTTTAGCAAGGCTGGAAGAGGGAGAGAGGGGTGGAGAGGGAGGAGGTAGTAAGAAAATGGATGAAGGGAAGGATGGAGGAAATAGGAAAGTAGTTAGAGGTGAAGAAGCGGAGAAGAAGTGTAAGGGGGTAGTTAGAGAGAAGGAGGTGGTACAAGGGGATGAGAAGAAGCACAGGTTTACAGGGAGGACCGTAGCGATGCGTGGGTAAAATCACTTGGGAAGCCAAGCCCAGCCCCCTCCCCCTCCAAAAAGCCATTTTACAACCTATGTGTTGTGATAATTGCATAGTTTGCTCTATAACCTGTTAATGCATATGCCTTGTGACCTGTTAATTCATATGCCGTTGACAATAAGACACAGTGGCAGAATAAATTCAACCACAAAACATGATAGCAACCTCTGTCCAGTTTAGTGCACAAAGCATATTGCATGTAACAGACTGTTTGGGTATTGGTTAGACTATAATTCGAAATTTAGGGTGTATAAATGTTATGCTCTTAGTGTAACCTTTATTTAGCTAGGCAAGTCAGTTAACGCACTTATTATGGACATGATTTTTTATCTTTCAAGAAAAGGCACCAATCAATGTTAGTAATTGGAGACCTAATGGAAAGTAGATTCCTTTGAAATGCCACTCCTAAACGGTCCCCAGAATCAAATGAGGTAAGGAACATAAATCAGAATTCCCCTCCTCTCTTCTTCATTATCAAATGCATCTAATGTATTAAAGAGCTATGCACAAATCTGATGATTTGAAGAAAAGCCTTGCCTTTTCTAATCCAGCGGAAATGTTGATTGATTGAAAGTTGGAGGAGTTGCAGAGTCAAGAGTCAAGTGAAAGGTGAATTTGCATTTGGCCGACCAAATCACAATTTTTATAGGCTCCTTTTTCACAATTGCACTGTTAGGATGTTAATGTAACTTTCAGACAGAATTACACCTTTATGTGTTCTGATCCCTGCACTTCATTAATTTAGTTGTATTGCCAGTAAATTAGTTTCACTTAGCCCCTCTGTCAGAGAAACCTAAAGCGTATACATATCATTTATGCACCTAAACATCTGTACTCAAAATATCCCATACTGAAAAAACATGCTTCTGGCAAACCTTTGGCCAATTTGCCACACATTTGCTGCAAGCTCATATTTTTAAATGCAAAAAATTCTGGTTAACTTTAATATGAATATGCATATTAGATCATGTTTTTGGCTACTGTGTGTTAAACAACATTTTTATGTATCTACATAAACCAAATCACATAACTTTAAATGAACTTACTTCACAGAAAGAAAAACGAAACATGCTAAATGTAGTAAATATACTGTGTTCAATGTCTTTAGTACTTAGGGAGCAGTGGGGTGCTACCCGGTGAAATGTGAGGCGCCAAATTCAAAATCCAAAAGTTGAATTATTAAACATTCATCAATATACAAGTGTTGCATAGTCATCAAAAGCTCTGATTCTTGGCAATATCACAGCGTTGTCAGATTTCAAAAAGGCTTTACGGCGAAAGTACAAGATTTGATTGTTTGAGGATAGCCCCTCTCATATTTTATGCATTAGCATAAATCCATAACCAAAGCGGGTCTCAAAAAACGCATAAAATTGCTAATATAAAATCCCTTACCTTTCGAAGAACTTCTGCTGAGGGCTTCCCAAGTGTCCAACGAAGACATCCAATGGTTCTTTTGTTAGAAAAAGTCATTTATTATATCCATAAATCTCTGTTTGGTTGGTGCGTTATGATCATAAAATCCACCGTTGAGTCGCCCATTGAACCGTGAAGAGAACACGTTCAAATTATACCTATACACTTTCTACAAACAAATCAAACATCATTTTTTATGTATCCTTAGGTATCCTTTTGTGTATTTTTGCTGTAATATTTCAACCGGACGATAACGTGAACAAAATAAAGTGGTGCGCGTTCACAATCTCGCGCGCGTCAAACCTTGTTTACAAAAGTGGTCCTCTGGCTTCTTCCTATCCGTTCTGGTTACTCCTAGAATTCCCAGTCTTTGACTGTTGACATCTAGTAGAAGCCATAGGTACTGCAGTCTCAGTCCTACATAAGATTGTATGCAATAGGCACAATGGAGAAGATGGGCATTTACAAAAAAAACTGCAAATCCGGATGGATTTTCCTCGGGTTTTCGCCTGCTATATCAGTTCTGTTATACTCTCTTAGAAACTTCAGAGTGTTTCCTATCCAATAGTACTAATTATGTGCATATCCTATTTTCTGGGCCTGAGTGGCAGGCATTTTACTTTGGGGACGCCAGACTCTCCAAAACCGTCACCTATGCAGCCGCTCCCTAAGAAGTTAACAGATAAACATAAATCCAATACATCAGCATGGTAATGAAGAAAATAGCAAAACACCAGTCTCAACGTCAACAGTGAAGAGGTGACTCTGGGATGCTGGCCTTCTAGGCAGAGCTCCTCTGTCCAGTGTCTGTGTTCTTTTGCCCATCTTAATATTTAATTTTTATTGGCCAGTCTGAGATATGGCTTTTTCTTTGCAACTCTTCCTAGAAGGCCAGCATCCCGGAGTTGCCTCTTCACTGTTGACGTTGAGACTGGTGTTTTGCGGATACTATATAATGAAGCTGCCAGATGAGGACTTGTGAGGTGTCTGTTTCTCAAACTAGACACTTTAATGTACTTGTCCTCTTGCTCAGTTGTGCACCGCGGCCTCTCACTCCTCTTTCTATTCTGGTTAGAGCCATTTTGCGCTGTTCTGTGAAGGGAGTAGTACACAGCGTTGTACGAGATCTTCAGCTTCTTGGCAATTTCTCGCATTGAATAGCCTTCATTTCTCAGAACAAGAATAGACTGACGAGTTTCAGAAGAAAGTTCTTTGTTTCTGGCCATTTTGAGCCTGTAATCGAACCCACAAATGCTGATGCTACAAATACTCAACTAGTGTAAAGAAGGTCAGATTTATTGCTTCTTTAATCAGCTAGCCAGCTAATTTAGCTAACGTAGCTAACGAGTGAAACAGTGTCCGATACAGTCCAGAAGAAGTGTCGGACTAAACTAGGTAAGTTAGCTAGCTACCGTTACAGACATTGACATAGCTAGCAAAATGTCAACAAAAAACGTACATTTAGCTAGTTATATTCCATGACAACACTTCAGTAAGCTAGCATCACGAGCATGGTCGCGAGGCTAAAGTTAGCTCGCTATCTAACGTTACCACAGCCAGAGATATTAGAACAGAAATTTGCTAGCTAGCTAACGCTCAAGCTAACATTAGCTAGCTGCTAAATTATGATAGGACAACATATTTAACCTGGATGACCATCAAATTCATAATTTGTAACGTTTGTTACTTACTGTTTTCAGTCAACCAAAACACCCTTAGTCTGCCGAAATAACATTAGCTGTTTTCCACTTGTCAGTCACTCAGTCGCACTAGCTAGAACTAGAGTACTTCACATGCTAATGGTGGGAGAATTAACCCACTGGCTGGGTCAAATATCCATAGACCAACCTTAAATACCCAGCACCAACAACCTAACCTTGCTGTATTTACAGTAAACAACCCAACTATTGACTCAATGCCTGCAAGCCAGCAATTGGGTTATCCAAACAACCCAAAACATTTTAGAGTGTAACTTACATCTCAGTTTGATTGAAGGCCTCAATCTGTATTTTGGCATTGTAACTGATTGCTTCTAGAAAGAGAAGGAACAACACATGATCGAGATTTAGCTAGCTACTAGTTTAAAGCAATGAAAGATTTAATTTTTACAAAGAATGAATGTGCTACATTTATGAGAATAATACATGCATTTACTTACCTTATCAATCTTGAAGATGATATACTCATTTATCACTCTAACTAAGCACTAGCCAGTCAGTCAGTGGAGCTGACAGATTGAAACTGGTATCAACAAAATGTGTTTCACTCTATCCCATAAAACATGGCATTGCTAACTAGGCATCATTTAGCTAATACAATTTAAAAATTTATAAATTAGACACTCACCGGACAACTTTGGTAGGTAGCTAGGTTTCCATTTTCGAACCCCTTTCTAATCATCAACGGTTACTGGTCTTAAATCTTGTTGCCACAGGTTTGCCACAAATTTAAATTGAATCATGAGAGAATTGTCTGCAAGAAAAAAAACTCTGGCAAACTGTTTTCCACTAGTGTCAATACATATTATTGTTGCCAAATGTTTGCTGCAGATTCAACACTAGTGGCAAACTTTTGGTAACATTTTGTGGCACACTATTTAGTTTGCAGCAACAAATTAATTTTTTTAAGGTGAGTCAGATTTGTTAAAGCAACACAGTAGCTCTTCGGCAGGAGGTTTGGCCACCTCTGTTTTCTATTTACTATTTTCCCCCTTCTACAGCTAATGCTGTAGAATGTTTGAGTGTTATTGCCTGCAGTTGTCATTCTGAGTGATGGAGCTATAGTTCAGCTTGGGTTGGTAGATTTAAACCAGAATGTAAACCCTTGACTCCCATCAGGCCTGCTGCTGGGACAACCAAAAGCTTTCTCTCTCTGAGGCCTCTCAGCTGAATACCTTTATTCCAGGACCCAGAGTAAAACATAAAAGTCTACAGATTACAAGAGACTACCAGCTAGTGAAAAAAACACCTTGAGATAATGGGCTTTGATACGCTGCCTGTCTCTCTTCCTCCAGCCGCCATCCATCAATGGAAATGGAAGAGACAGAGAGGGCCAATGCTGGGTTATTCTCGTTTTGTCACTGGAAACTGGATTTCACAGACCTGCCTGACCTTTGGTGAAGCAATTTTCTGCACAGTATAGCCTGCTGCTGCCCTGCCAACTATGCCAACCACTGGAATGAGTGATGGGATTTAATTAGGGATGGCCATGTCTCATTAATAACCAAACATAACATATACCTGCACCCACCTACCTGTAATTGAAACAAATACAATTAAAAGTCCTTCAACTCACATTTCAAGTGTATCCATGCCACTTTTGTTTCACTGTTATCTCATCAGACATTCCAATTAAACTCAGTGTTTTCTTTTTTTAACTGGATTTGTACCTAATATTCCTTAGATTCATGCCTCATATTCCCCATCATTCTGAAAAGGTACTAAATAATGACAGCCAAACTGAAGAGAAGAAAGTAAATCAATAACTAATGAATGCCCCCACTCTGGCCATCATAAATGATAGAAAACTTTCCAAGCTGCCTCTCTTAGTATTTTACCCTTTTTTCTCACGCAATGCATTGGCTGGATTGTTTTCAAGGATATCCAAGGGATAAAGTCATTAGTCTAAGAACAAGTCACCTGGCGTTTAATGGCAAACACTGGAGCAAGTGGTGCTCTAGGGTTTGTTGTGACTTTAATGTATTATACTGTTGTCTGGCAATGTAGCCTTGTCTAAATATTTTACACAGATTAATTGTAAAGATTCACATAAGGCAACATTTCATGGAACATCTGTTTGTCCTGCTCCTAAAATATGGGATAAGAAATCCTCTCGATGCGCTAAATGAATGAATGGAACATCTTAATGAGATTTTATGTGGTTTGCATGAAGCTTGTCCTCCTTAGAGAAGAAATTGAGATTTAAATATAATCTTAACTGACACACTTCCATTTAACTCTGTCATTTAGTGAATTGGTACTAATTTACAGGATCTGGGAACAACTAACAGTACTAGTATGTCTAATTTTGTTCTAGATTAATGAACTAAAGATCAAATATAAATATGAGATGGATTTAAGTAATAGATTATCTCTGATAAAAATAGACACTAGATGGAATATCTACACTATTTACAGACAGGACATAAAAATGACTTTTATTTAGTGAATTAACAAATTCAGAATGTGTTATACAGCATATCGACATTGCTTAGTAACTTTTCACAAACAACTGCATATAAAAAATAAAATTACACGTAACATAACATACTAGCCATTGCATTTATGGTGTTTTATTTCTGTACGTCTGAAGATTTGTTGTAACTCCAATTTGTGGGAATTTAAACATGAAAAAAATGTGGAACAAGGAACAGTTGATTTCCTTAGTGACTCATGTAGCTCTGAACATGGGTTTGAGTAGGATTAAACTGAAGAGTGTGAGTATAAAAACATGGTGTGAGTTTAATAAGAAAGTGAAGGACCTAAAGCCATGCTGGTGTCAAACCAAACACACTGTCGAGATAACACTTCATTATCAGAAAAGCATCACATTGTAAGTGATTATTGAGATCTGTGCAATTTACGGATTTCAGGACATGGGCAACATATCAGTGATGATAAATCTTTTGATATCGATAATGGTCAGAAAGTCTGAGTTTTATTGGTGTAAAAAGGCAAAGTGAACATGGTGAAGCCCCCTTATGTGTCTATGACACTGCACATTTCCGTAAAGTTATAATTTTTCCCAATGCATATCTCTTGAGATCATAACCAAAATGTCCCTCAGTGCCTTCCAAAATTGCTCTTAACTGTAATCAGGTCAGTGTGATACCAGCACAAGCATCTGTGCATCTGAACTCCGGCACCTTATTAGCTACATAATTTGGTTGTTTCGTATTCCATGGAGTTCGGCTGTTTGGCAGAGAAAGCCTGCAACGCTGCCTGTATTCGGACAACATCTGTGGTGGATAATTTGAGGCGGTGGCGCAGGAGACAGGAGAACAGGTCCAGGAGCTGAGGTCCGGGAGGGGACAGTCTGTTGACCCGGTCCCTGATCTCCAGCAGCTGCAGCAGGGCTGAGTCCTGAGATCCCTGAGTGTACGGGTAGTCCAGCTGCAGAATCAGGTCCTGGATCGCTTCCGGGTCAAAATGCATACTATAGCCAAACACCTGGATACTGTTTATTTTCATGTAGCCCAGGTTCTTACCGGGCTCCAGAAACTCGAAAGGTTCGTAGTACACCGAGCCGTTCCCTTGGGGCAACGGAGCCCTGATCCTGCTCCGCAGGTAGAAGTGGACAGTCTCAAAAAAAGTTTTCCACTTGTTGCCCAAAGTCAATGTCCAGTTGTAACAGTCCAGGGGAATGTTTAGTTTAGTCCTCTCCCAAACGGGGTAGTTTTTCTGGTCTATGGGCATGCTCCAGCTCTCAGAGTGACTTCCCCCAAAGGGGTTGATGTAGACAGACAGCACTGGCTCCAGGGAGCTGTTCCTAGTTAGGCAGATCTGCAGGGTCATCCCCAGGAGCATGTGGACGTGGTTGGATTTGTACTTGTTGCTCTTCAGTGTCAACAGCATCCTCTTCCTCCACGACGGGTCAAACCAGTTGTTGAGTCGGACGTCGTTGCTGACGAAGATCCCATGGATGCTAATTCGGCTGTCTTTCTTCTGCAACAGGTATCTCAGCTCCAGGTCCTGCAGGTCCGTCTCGAAGCCGATGTAGTGGTCCGTGGAGTCTGGGACCTCATTGCGACAGACCCCCTGGCTGAGCATGTACCCGGGGTTGCAGCTGGCACAGCGGGAGCGGTTGTCATAGGAGCAGGAGGCGCAGAAAGAGCCCTCGCCCACAGTGCAGGGGATGACACCCTGGCAGGACGGATGGTCGTAGGGGCAGGAGCAGCTCCTTGTCTCCTCCAGGTAGGAACCTATGTGGTTGTTCTCACTGCAGTACATGATGGACAGGATGTAGTTCAGCCAGTAGCTGAAGGACCTGCAAAACACACTCAAACACAAATACGGATCACCTTCCAGACAGTATATTATTATTTTATTTTGGGGGAAATGCACTTAGTATGGCCATTCACTGTATAGTGCACTTTGCAGTTCTGGGAATACTATCTGCACTATGATATCAGGTTCACTAGAATAACCACATATTCCCGAATAAATAGTTCCATCTCCCATAGGTCCATGTCATCTTATAGCTGTATTTTCCTGAAGAAATAACAATATATAAATTATTCCCCTGCCGTATTTATGTCTGGCCATGTCAGTGGGTTGTCAAAGAGTGTTAACTTCACATGTACGCAAGCAGGGTGTCACGGTATTTGATGAGACATAGACAATGATAAATGCAGTATCTAATCTATGTAGGTACAGTACAGGTCAAAAGTTTGGACACACCTACTCATTCATGGGATTTTCTTTATTTTTACTGTTTTCTACATTGTAGGAAATAGGATGTATGCAATAGGCATGCCCTTTTTAAAAAATGCAGGATTAAGGGCAGAGTGAACCCTTGGCTTACTGAGGAATTTACTAAAATAATAAGGGAATGAAATGCAATGTGGGCTAAAGCAAGAGGGTCTGGTTCAGCGGATGATTGGATGGCTTTTAAACGTCTTCAAAAAATGGGTGTGGCTATGATCCGAAAATTGAAAGCAAACCACTACCTGAAATCTACTTTGGATAATTTCAATAATCCATCCACATTTTGGTAAGTAGTGAAAGATTTGGAGTGCAAAAGGATACAAAGCTTCCCAAAGAATTGTTGGTAGACACACAGATTGTAAGTGAGAGAACCTCCATTCTGAAAACCTTAAATCAGCATTTTCTAGATGCAGGCAGTTTATTTGAAAAGGTCAAATGTATAATTGAGCCCTGTATGAATTTACCTGACACCCCTGTGCATTCGCCAGGTTCTCCTTTTCATCCTTCTCTGTTTCAGAAGTGCGTAAAGCCCTTAAAGAAATTGATAGAAAAGAAATCCCCTGGCCCTGATGATCTAGATCCCTGTTTCCTACACCTAGCTGCAGACATCATTGCTCCCCCCAAGATATGGAAATCTGCTTTTGTACTGCCTCACCTGAAAGGTGGAGATACTTTGTTATTGACCCATATCAAAATTGTCTGTACTGTCAAAGGTACTGGAGTCCTTAGTTAGTAGGCAGATGAAAATAACATCTTAAATGGAATGCAATCAGGCTTTAGGTCTGGCAACAGCACTGTTTCAGCAACATTGAACGTTTTAAATAACATCCACTGTGCTCTTGACAAGAAGTTACATTGTGTGTCTGTCTTTATTGATTTGTCAAAGGCTGTGTTAGTGCAAAGGATAAAATGTTGTGGAATTACTGGTCATGTTCTAGATTGGTTTATAAAATACCTATCAAATCGTACACAATGTGTAATGGCGGATGGTTGTAAATCTGATTCCATAGAGTGCTCAGGTGTTTTGCAAGGTTCTATTTTGGGCCCTCTGTTGTTCATTTTGTATATCAACAACATTGGGGATCATATTGAAAAAGTGGATGTTCATTTTTATGCAGATGATACTGTTCTTTATTCAAGTGTTAGTAGTTTATCTTTAGCTTTGAAAATGCCCAAAGAGCATTTAACAGAATCTGTATGATATGAAACTGATTCTGAATTTGGGTAAAACAAAATGCATGGTATTTTCGAATGCCAGGCATGTTACTAATCATGTCATTGCTACATTGGCTGGACATACCACAGAGCAAGTCAAAGTGTACAAATATTTGGGTGTGTGGGTTGATGACAAGCTGAGCTTCATTGTTTATGTGGAGAACTTGATAAGCAAGCTTAAACTGAGAATAGGTTTTTATTACCGGCATAAGGCTTGTTTTTCTTTGGAGGCCAGGAAGGAGCTTTTTGATGTAATATACAGTATATATACTGTATATATATATATACAGTTGAAGTCGGACGTTTACATACACCTTAGCCAAATATATTTTAACTCAGTTTTTCACAATTCCTGACACTTAATCCTAGTAAAAATTCCCTGTCCTTAGGTCAGTTAGGATCACCACTTTATTTTTAGAATGTGAAATGTCAGAATAATAGTAGAGAGAATGATTTATTTCAACTTTTATTTCTTTCATCACATTCCCAGTGGGTCAGAAGTTTACATACACTCAATTAGTATTTGGTAGCATTGCCTTTAAATTGTTTAACTTAGGTCAAACATTTCGGGTAGCCTTCCACAAGCTTCCCACAATAAGTTGGGTGAATTTTGGCCCATTCCTCTTGACAGAGCTGGTGTAACTGAGTCAGGTTTGTAGACCTCCTTGCTCGCACACACTTTTTAAGATCTTCCCACACATTTTCTATGTGATTGAGGTCAGGGCCTTGTGATGGCCACTCCTAAACATTGACTTTGTTGTCCTTAACCTCTTAGGGATCCAATCCCGTGAACGGGTTCGATTTTGCCAACATCCGGTGAAATGCAGAGCGCCAAATTCAAATTACAGAAATTCTCATTTCAAACATTCAGGAAAATACAAGTATTGCACACATTTCAAAAGCTTAGAATCTTGTTAATCTAACAGCGTTGTCAGATTTTAAAAAGGCTTTAAGGTGAAAGAAGAACATTTGATTGTCTGAGGACAGCACCCCGCTCAAATATTCAATTAGCATAATAACATAACCAGCAGAGGTGTCACAAAACTCATAAAAATAGCATAAAATAAATCGCTTACCTTTGAAGACCTTCATCTGATGGCATACCCAAGTGTCCCGGTTACACAATAAAAGGTCCTTTTGTTCGATAAAGTCCCTCTTTATATCCATAAAGCTCCGTTTGGTTGGCGCGTTTTGTTCAGTAATCCACCTGCCCAAAGGCGTTCATCCATGCAGACAAACAATATCCCAAAAGTACCGGTAAAGTCCGTCGAAAAAGTCAAACAGCATATGTAATCAGATACCCTAAAATGAATATAAACTAGCTTCTGGGCCTGAGTAACAGGCAGTTTACTTTGAGCACATGTTTCATCCGAACTTCAAAATACTGCCCCCTAGCCCAAACAGGATAACCACAAATTTTCTATGGGATTGAGGTCAGGGCTTTGTGATGGCCACTCCTAAACATTGACTTTGTTGTCCTTAAGCAATTTTGCAATTTTAAGCAATTTTAAGCAACGTTCACCTCTAGGAGATGAACGTACTTCCTGTTTATACTTGTGCACTATTGTTTGTACAGATGAACGTGGTACCTTCAGGTGTTTGAAAATTGCTCCCAAGGATGAACCAGACTTGTGGAGGTCTACAATTTTTTTTCTGAGGTCTTGGCTAATTTCTTTTGATTTTCCCATGATGTCAAGCAAAGAGGCAAAGAGTTTGAAGGCAGGCCTTGAAATACATCCACAGGTACACTTCCAATTGACTCAAATGATGTAAATTAGAAGCTTCTAAAGCCATAACATCATTTTCTGAAATTTTCCAAGCTGTTTAAAGGCACATTCAACTTAGTGTAGGCAAACTTCTGACACACTGTAATTGTGAAATAATCTGAAGAATTACAAGGTATTTTTTTTCATTTCACTTCACCAATTTGGACTATTTTGTGTATGTCCATTACATGAAATCGAAATAAAAATCTATTTTAATTACAGGTTGTAATGCAACAAAATAGGAAAATGCCAAGGGGGATGAATACTTTTGCAAAGCACTGTAATTATGTAGTAACCAAAAAAGTGCAAAATATATTTTATATTTGAGATTCTTCAAAGTAGCCATCCTTTACCTTGATGACATCTTTGCACACTCTTGGCATTCTTTCAACCAGCTTCATGAGGTAGTCACCTGGAATGCATTTCAATTAACAGGTGTGCCTTGTTAAAAGTTAATTTTTGGAACTTCTTTCCTTCTTAATGTGTTTGAGCCAATCAGTTGCGTTGTGACACGGCAGGGGTGGTATACAGAAGCTAGCCCTATTTGGTAAAATACCAAGTCCATATTATGTCAAGAACAGCTCAAATAAGCAAAGATAAATGACAGTCCATCATTACTTTGAATCTTTGAAAGTGTTGATGTCTTCACTATTATTCTACAATGTAGAACATAGTACAAATAAAGAAAAACCCTTGAATGAGTAGGTGTGTCCAAACCTTTGACTGGTACTGCATATGTGCACTCAGCAACAGTGTATGATGAATTGAGGACATCTCATGAAAATATATGAGAGTGGAAGAGCAGAAAATAATTACAAGTATTTTAAAGGCCAGCTTCATTTATGAATACCCTATTATAGATGCCATAAGACATTTTGCTGTGTACGTTAATCTAATGAAATTATAGCTGCAGAAACATTTCTTTTTTTTTATTCTATTTTTTTCCTACTGGGCCTGGTGTTGTCTCCCACATGGGTAGTGTTGCCAAGAGAGATGAGGTGAGAGAGGAGGTGGGTGGCAACGGAAGAGGTGTTACATGTAGCTGTCGGTCTGTCAGCGCTTTACACAAATGCCAGAGACCGGGGATGTTACTTTGTCTCTGCTCTGTCACACAATTCTCTGTGACTAACTGGATTTACTTTATAAATTGCCTCCATGAAACAATAGGGGGGAAACAACAATAGGTTGAGAAGAAAACCTAGAATGGAAATGGAAGGGGCAGGAAGCAGCTTGTATTGTTATACTGAAACCCATTAGGACGAATCTGTCACAGAGTCAGACTTGAACAAGATCACGTCTGTGTTACAGCCACAATAGCAGTAGTGCTAGGAGACAGAGTTTTATGTGGCAGTGGCTGCATTTTCACAGCTTATGAGAATAAAATGGCCATGCCACAACCCTTTTATTTATTTATAGAGTATCAATCTAACTACTGTTTTCTCTTCATGTATGAAGAAAATACATTCTCCATAAACTAGGACAAGTAAACAGGACACACTATTAAAATAAAGGCTTTCACAGTATATCTAATGTATGAAATAGTATCCGATTTATTAATCAGTCCTATATGATTGTTAACGAAGAAATACGTGCTGATTTTGCCAAGTGAAACCATTTCTACAACACATTTAGAAAAAAAAATAAGAGAAAAAAACACAAGCACAGCAGTTTTACTCGACAAGCGGGTTGGTGAAATTGGAGCAGCTATCCAATGTTCTGATTGATTGCCTTTGAACTATTTTGAACATAAGAAACAGAAAACACCAGTGCAGAACTGTCAAAGCAATATGCAGAGTACTGTACATAATTTATCTCCCCTCACCTATCAACAATGTGTACGTCTGAACATGGAACATGGGGACATGAGGCAGCCATTTGCGACTGGGACATTCACAACACACCAGAGTGTATTCAGGCACAAAGGAGATACTCAAGTGGATTTCTTAGATAGCCTGGGTGTTTTACTTTCACGTCACTTAGCATACAATCTTATCCAGAGCAACTTTCAGGAGTAATTTGGCTTAAGTGCCTTGCTCAAGGGCACATCGACAGATTTTTCACGTATGGAACAACTGTCCTATTTATTTATTTTTTTACAAATAATACACACCTCTCCTACTCTGAAGGGTGGGATGAACTTAAATTGATCTCGGTCCTTCGCAGTTTCATATTTTTTTACCGAATTAAAATCCTTGTGTCATTGCACTTCTTGTGCAATATCTGGTCACCATAGCAGCACGCACCCCAGCCAGTATATCTCACTGGTCACCCCCAAAGCCAATTCCTCCTTTGGCCGCCTTTCCATCCAGTTCTTTGCTGCCAATGACTGGAACGAACTACAAAAATCACTGAAGCTGGAGACTCATATCTCCCTCACTAGATTTAAGCACCAGCGGTCAGTGCAGCTCACAGATCTCTGCACCTGCACATAGCCCATCTGTAAACAGCCCATCCTACTACCTCATCCCCATACTGTATTTATTTATTTATCTTGCTCCTTTGCACCCCAGTAACTTTTATCTTCTGCACATCTACCATCCCAGTGTTTAATTGCTATATTGTAATTACCTCGCCACCATGGCCTATTTGTTGCCCTACCTCCCTTATCTTACCTCATTTGCACTCACTGTATATAGACTTTTTCTTCCTACTGTATTATTGGCTGTATGTCTGTGTATTCCATGTGTAACTCTTTGTTGTTGTATGTATCAAACTGCTGTGCTTTATCTTGGCCAGGTTGCAGTTGTAAATGAGAACTTGTTCTCAACTAGTCCACCTGGTTAAATAAAGGTAAAATAAATAAAATGAAATTGTAAATATAGAAAATAATAAATAAATAAAAAACAAATAATAATACTAATAGTTAGCATAGACTGCTGGATTTAGAACCATAAAAGTCTATACCTGAGGTCCCACTACAGACAATACATAATATAAAACTAGGCATACATATTATATATGATACAGTACAGTCATGGCCAAAAGTTTTGAGAATGAATATTATACAAATATTAATTTTCACAAAGTCTGCTGCCTCAGTTTGTATGATGGCAATTTGCATATACTCCAGAATGTCATGAAGAGTGATCAGATGAATTGCAATTAATTGCAAAGTCTCTCTTTGCCATACAAATGAACTGAATCCCCCCGAAACATTTCCACTGCATTTCAGCCCTGCCACACAAGGACCAGCTGACATCATGTCAGTGATTCTCTCGTTAACACAGGTGTGAGTGTTGACGAGGACAAGGCTGGACATCACTCTGTCATGCTGATTGAGTTTGAATAACAGACTGGAAGCTTCAAAAGGAGGGTGGGGCTTGGAATCAGTTCTTCCTCTGTCAAACATGGTTACCTGCAAGGAAACATGTGCCGTCATCATTGCTTTGCACATGTGCCGTCATCATGCAAGGATATTGCTGCCAGTAAGATTGCACCTAAATCAAGCATTTATCGGATCATCAAGAACTTCAAGGAGAGTGGTTCAATTGTTGTGAAGAAGGCTTCAGGGCACCCAAAAAAGTCCAGCAAGCGCCAGGACCGTCTCCTAAAGTTGATTCAGCTGCGGGATCGGGGCACCACCAGTACAGAGCTTGCTCAGGAATTGCAGCAGGCAGGTGTGAGTGCATCTGCACGCACAGTGAGGCGAAGACTTTTGGAGGATGGCCTGGTGTCAAGAAGGGCAGCAAAGAAGCCACTTCTCTCCATAAAATACATCAGGGACAGACTGATATTCTGCATAAGGTACAGGGATTGGACTGCTGAGGACTGTGGTAAAGTCATATTCTCTGATGAATCCCCTTTCTGATTGTTTGGGGCATCCGGAAAAAAGCTTGTCCGGAGAAGACAAGGTGAGCGCTACCATCAGTCCTGTGTCATGCCAACAGTAAAGCATCCTGAGACCATTCATGTGTGGGGTTGCTTCTCAGCCAAGGGAGTGGGCTCACTCACAATTTTGCCTAAGAACACAGCCATGAATAAAGAATGGTACCAACACATCCTCCGAGAGCAACTTCTCCCAACCATCCAGGAACAGTTTGGTGAGGAACAATGCCTTTTCCAGCATGATGGAGCACCTTGCCATAAGGCAAAAGTGATAACTAAGCGGCTCGGGGAACAAAACATCAATATTTTCATCGATATTTTGGGTCCATGGCCAGGAAACTCCCCAGACCTTAGTCCCATTGAGAACTTGTGGTCAAATCTCAAGAGGCGGGTAGACAAACAGAAACCCACAAATTCGGACAAACTCCAAGCATTGATTATGCAAGAATGGGCTGCCATCAGTCAGGATGTGGCCCAGAAGTTAATTGACAGCATGCCAGGGCAGATTGCAGAGGTCTTGAAAAAGAAGGGTCAACACTGCAAATATTGACTCTTTGCATCAATGTCATGTAATTGTCAATAAAAGCCTTTGACACTTATGAAATGCTTGTAATTATACTTCAGTATTCCATAGTAACATCTGACAAAAATATCTAAAGAAACTGAAGCAGCAAACTTTGTGGAAATTAATATTTGTGTCATTCTCAAAACTTTTGGCCACAACTCTGTATATACACAATCATACTTTTTTTTTCACATCCCCAAGCTCACAACTACTTCTCCTCTTAGCTGTGTGGAGAGTTTATTTATGTTTTTCACTAATAGTTTGTGTGTAGGCCTACACCTGTAGGTGCCTGACCTTGAATATCTACAGTCACTCAATAGCCAGAGATGTGGAGCTCATTACATGTGATGTGAAAGGCTGCCACACCTTTGACTTTTTCAGTAGCGCCTTGGGTAGTGAACCTAATTTTCTCTAATTTAAGGAGAGATAAAATGTCTCTCACCCATCGTGAATGGGAGGTTGGGGCAGCAGATTTCTATTAAAAAAGGATGAGTCAGCGGGCTAACAGAGATGTGAATACTATCAGTTCTGATAGATTATTTGTGACATTGTTCCCTGGGATTATTCCAAATATGACGGTGTACGGGTTGCGGTCAATCGGTCGAATGCAGATGCTGCATAAAGTAGGGAACAAAAAAGGGGATAAAGACGGACATTCCCAAAACATATGATGTCATAGCGGGAGCCGTATAGCACTTAATACATATAGGGTCCAGTTCCGGGTTTATTTTTTACATCCTAAATCTTGAAATATTGCCACGTCTTCCGGTATCTCTGCCCTAATTTCTTTTTTTCCAGGATGTCTAAAATTGTTGGTTTCTTTGCGCAATTCGACTATGAAGGCCTGATTCAAGCAGACTCCTCTGAACAGTTGATGTTGAGATGTATCTGTTACTTGAACACTGTGAAGCATTTATTTGGGCTGCAATTTCTGAGGCTGGTAACTTATCCTCTGCAGCAGAGGTAACTCTGGGTATTCATTTTCTGTGGCAGCCCTCATAAGAGTCAGTTTCACCATAGCGCTTGATGGTTTTTGCGACTGCACTTGAAGAAACTTTCAAAGTTCTTGACATTTTCCAGATTGACTGACCTTCATGTAATGATGGACTGTTCTTTCTCTTTGCATATTTGATGCTGAAAGACAAATTCAAGATGAAAATATTTTTGAAGTATTAGATTAGGCTTACCCAGTTGAGATGGTTTGGGATGAGTTGGACCGCAGAGTGAACGAAAAGCAGCCAAGTGCTCAGCGTTTTTGGGAACTCCTTCAAGACTGTTGGAAAAGCATTCCAGGTGAAGCTGGTTGAGAGGATGCCAAGCGTGAGCAAAGCTGTGAGCAAAGCTGTCAAACGGTGGCTACTTTGAAGAATCTCAAATATAAAAAATATTTTCATTTAACACCTTTTTGGTTATTACATGATTTCATATGTGACCCGTTTCAGGAAACTAGGCATATGTCGCGGGTCACTATTTCACAGGAGAGCCGTTTGAATGTAAACTTTTTTTAATCAAAATAGTTTTTATGTCCGAAATGCGTTATCGAACATGTGTGTTAATAACAAACTTTTATACCAAATGTAAATACGAATACAACTGTTAAATTACGAGCCTAGTTGGTTTAGCCAAAGAAAAAGCCAGCATCCTTCCCGCTAGCCATGATTATTTCAGCCAATGAGTGGGCTGGACATGCCGAAAGATCCAAGGTCCACTTTCTGGAGGACTGAGTTTTGAAATCAGTGGAATTCGAGAATGACACCTAACGAGATGGAGAAAACACCTTTCTTACATCTTCAAACTAAGGGCAACCATGGCATCCGACAGGAGACGCATCCAACCATGAATGATGTATGTGGGTAGATAGTCTAGCTAGCTATATTTTCAGATATTACACATTTTAATTTTGATAGAAAGATCCATTTTCTTGGCTAGCTATAGCCTAATGTTAGCTAGCTAACATTAAACCTGGTTGGTTAGCTACCTGCAGATTCATGCAGGGTAGTAACATCATGACTTGTGAATATGGTTCATTGTTTACCTAGCAAGTTGGCTAATGTTAGCTGGCTGGCTCGCTAGCTAACGTTACGTGTATGACATTCATATCTCAGAGCCATTTGCTTAGCTAGCTATAGCCTAATGTTAGCTAGCTAACATTGAACCTGGTTGGTTAGCTACCTGCAGATTCATGCAGGGTAGTAATGTCATGAGTTGGGCTTATGCTTCAATGTTAAGCTAGCTAGCAAAATGTCTTAAAAAAAGACTCCACTATGCAAATAACCATTTCGAGTGCGTTTGTAAATTCAGTCTGGCCATCTACTCCGATTTCAGAGCACTCTCGTCTGAGTGTGCCAGAGAGCGCAGAATAACTGATGCATTTACAAATGCTCAACACCCATTGAATATGGCCGGTGTCAGTAAACGTTGGCAAAAAAAAGCTATATTAAATTCACCAACGATAACATGAAAACAGCCTAACCAGTTCTGCTAGGGTGAGTAAAATGATCAGAGTGGGGTGTTCTCTCATTATGTGTCTGGAAGTAGTTAGCAAGCTAGCCAATGTTAGCCAGTTAGCTTGGGTGCTTGACTGCCGTTGTGAGGTCAGAAGTTTCGGATCAACCCTACTCATCTGCCAGAGCGTCCGGTGTGCGCTATGAACGCGAAACGCTCTGAATTTACGAACGGACAATCTGACAGCACAGTTGCAGTCACCAACACTCTGGATAACATAACAGCCTAACCAGCTCTGCTAGGGTGAGTAATGTTCATTGAGCTGTTCTCTCTCACTTAGATGTCTGGAAGTAGCTAGCAAGCTAGCTTGGGTGCTTGACTGCTATTGTTAGTACATTCAAAAGTGAGTTTACAAGTTTATCAACTTTTAAAGCAAAATGTATTTCCCATTGTTCTTTAATTGTAGTGTATGATATACCACTGTGTAGCTCTGAGTCTCTACTTTTATCCAATGTAAGAAACAACATTTCACATTTTGCTACATAAGACCAATTTGAGCAGGTCGGTCACATATGCATTATTTTGATTACTTCACTATTATTCTACAATGTAGAAAATAGTGAAAAATTAAGAAAAATCCTTGGATGAGTACAGTGGTTCTTCCTTTAACCTGTTTGAGCTAGAGGGCAGAAAAACGTGCCCAAAGTAAACTGCCTGTTACTCAGGCCCAGAAATGCTTGAAATTATACTTCAGTATTCCATAGTAAAAAAAAACTAAAAAACTGTTAAAATAATGTCTGTGAGTATAACAGAACTGATATGGCAGGCGAAAAAAACAGAGCAAAACCCATCCAGGAAGTGGGATTTTTTGAGGTGACCAGTTTTCAATTGAAGGCCTATTGGTTACATAGGGGAATAGCTCCCAGTTCCTATGGCTTCCACTAGATGTCAACAGTCTTTAGAAAAAGGTTTCAAGCTTTTATCTTGAAAAACCAAGGAGTTAGAGAAGTTCTTCCTGAGGTCACGTCAAGTGTACTGTTATGGATTTCGTGCGTAACAGTCAGCGCACTCTTAGCTCTTTTTCTCTTCTATTCATCAGACTATATTCCGTCTGAAATATTATCGTTTATATTCATTTTAGGGTATCTGAGTATTGATTAGAAACGCTGTTTGACTTGTTTCGACTAACTTTACCAGTACTTTTGTGATATTGTTTGTCTGCATGGATGAACGCCTTTGGGCAGGTGGATTACTGAACAAAACGCGCCAACCAAACAGAGCTTTATGGATATAAAGAGGGACTTTATCGAACAAAAGGACCTTTTATTGTGTAACCGGGACGCTTGGGTATGCCATCAGATGAAAATCTTCAAAGGTAAGTGATTTATTGTATGCTATTTTTGAGTTTTGTGACACCTCTGCTGGTTATGTTATTATGCTAATTGAATATGTGAGGGGCGCTGTCCTCAGACAATCAAATGTTCTGCTTTCGCCGTAAAGCCTTTTTAAAATCTGACAACGCTGTTAGATTAACAAGATTCTAAGATTTTGAATGGTGTGCAACACTTGTATTTTCATGAATGTTTGAAATTAGTATTTCTGTAATTTGAATTTGGCGCCCTGCAATTTCACCGGATGTTGTCGATGTGGGACATGACCGTCCCACCTAACGCAAAGAAGTTAAAAGTTACGAGCTTATGCCGCGACCGTTAGTGGTAGATGGTGGCATTCTGTCATTGCACCACACTATCACAAGGGGGAGGTAGAACGCTGATCTATCGGTAGTCTAAACTGTGGCAATTAATGGAGACGTTTTCAGTCTGAGAGTCTCTCCTCTGGCACTAGAGTCCTGCATCAGGCAACAACAACAAAAACTGTGGTCCTGGAGTTAAGAGAGAACTTGGGTAAATACAATGGTGGAATTTCACTTGACATGTGGACTGACGATTTTCTAAAAATAGGCACGGTGGGCTTTTGGTTTCTCTCCCTCTAAAAACAGAAATAAATAATTCTAAATAACAAACTGGCTAAATAACAAAATGATTAAGAATGCCTCACCCCATGTTCAAGAATGGCCTTTTTCCCTTTATTCATATTACAATCACTCACTTTTGGTTATTTTAAATTATATAATCTCCAAAATATTGTTATTTTTTAAACAAGCCATAGACAAGCAATTTCAGTTAAAAAGTAATTCAAAAAAGTAAGGAACTTGTCTGTCGGCCCTGCATTAAAGAACAAAATTGGTTAAAGAAAATTGTGATAAATAAAAATATATATCAGTTTCATTTAAGAACCATCTGACATCTGTGCCATATAGATTGCAAAATAGTTGGGAAGAGATTTTCGATGTACCGATTCCATGGCACAGGCTTTATGAATTGACACGCAATTTTCCACTTATTATAACCTACTGCAGGCTTAAAACCTATGGGTTTAACCCTCCTGTTGTGTTTGTTTCATGTTAATTAATTCTGTGTTCCCGGTCTAAAATGACCGCTCTGTTATAGTTGATTATAAATCCATAATAATACATATATTATAACCTAATGTTGTTTTAGCTCTTTTTATCAACTTAAGTTCTTATGAACATTACAAGTTTAAAACTTCTATTTGCTATTTATGGCCTGTAGGCCTCATTGACCTGAGCTCATACAACTCGTTTTTGAGTAAAGAAATAATAATGTATGGATTATTTTGACTATAACAAATACTTAGATGAAACATATTGTGCTATTTATCACAGACTACTTTGTGTCAAAGTTTAACAAGGACATTTGTTTTGAAACCATTTCAAATAGTTTAATAGTGACAAGATTTTATGTCATCAACCCAGGATATGGTGTATCTTGTTGGCCCTGGGGTCACCCTGATAACCTTTCAGCCGACAGCCGACCTCTTCTCTCAGGTGGGGATGAAGACCAGGTCAAATTCCCATTCTTTGACCGGAATGTAACAACAACCTCAGCAGGGCCCTCTTCCTCATCACCGGATTGTTCCACATCGGTTGTCTCTTGGTCTGGATCATATTCTGTGTTGTCTTCAACTTCTGACACTTCCTCCTCTAATGTATCTTCACTGTCAGTTTCCTGGTCTCTCTCCTCCTCACCAGTGTCATGATCAAAGATATGATCAAGAGCCTCCTATACAGTACATCGTTTGGTCATTGTGCTGCCACAGAATGAATTGTGAGCAAGGCCTCAAAAAAGCTTTATATACCAGAGCTGCGAGAAAAGTTATATATATTATTGAAACAATGTTGCGATTGTTTGTGAGAATGCCAACAAGTGTGGTCCCCGTGGAGGAAAGATTCTATTGGGGAAAGGTTCCCGTGGGGGTTGCCATGGAAGCCAAGAAGGGGAGTGAGGTGTGTGTGTGTTTGTGTGCTCAAACACACATGCATGTGGGGGTCTGGGAGAGGAAGTGTGTCCATCCGATGAATGGGCATGTGCCTGAACAAAATTTTATACACTAATTGTAGTCTCACCCATTAATTTCTAATGACTGGTCATTTTTGACCAGGAAAACCACAGGTGTACAAAAGTTAACTTCTTAGGGAGCGGCAGGTGAGGTGACAGTTTTGGAGAGTCTGGCGTGCCCAAAGCAAAATGCCTGCCACTCAGGCTCAGAAAATAGGATATGCACATAACTAGTACTATTGGATAGGAAACACTCTGAGGTTTCTAAAAGTGTTAACATAATGTCTGTGAGTATATCAGAACTCATTTAGCAGGCGAAAACCCGAGAAAAATCTATCCGGAAATCAGTTTCTGGTGACCTATTGCTCTGTTAGACACACTCCCTATTGAATCCATTTGTTACCAGGACTGAGACTGTAGTACCTATGGCTTCCACTAGATGTCAACAGTCTATATACAAAGATTGGAGTAAACAGAACGAATAGGTAAAGGAAATGGTCAAGGTAGCTCAGATGTCAACAAGTTCTCTCGGGCGCGAGTCTGGCTGTGCGCCCCACTTTATTTTACTCATATAAGGTATAGGTGACCATCCGAGTGAAATATTATCGCTAATATTCATAAAAGGATAGCTAAGGATGCATTTTAACTGGTATTTGATTTGTTTAGGAAAAGTTTATAGGTATATTTGAACGCGTTCTCTTCACGTTTCAATGGGCGATTCGACGTTGGATTTTCTGAACATAACGCGCCAACCAAACTGAGATTTATGGATATAATAAATTACTTTTTCTAACAAAAGAACCATTGGATGTCTTGGTTGGACACTTGGGAAGCCCTCAGCAGAAGTTCTTCAAAAGGTAAGGGATTTGTTTTCGCTGTGAAATGTGTTTTGTGTGAACCGCGATGGTTTATGAATTCATGCTAATGGAAACTTTTGGAGGTGCTACCCTCAAACAATCAAATGTTGTGCTTTCGCCGTAAAGCCTTTTTGAAATCTGACAACGCTGTGATATTGCCAAGAAGCAGAGCTTTTGACGACTATGCAACACTTGTATATTGATGAATGTTTAATAATTCAACTTTTGGATTTTGAATTTGGCGCCTTGCATTTCACCGGGTAGTGTCGGGAATGGGGTGCTAGCGCCCCAATGATCCCTAAGAGGTTTTTAGTGCCCCACCACTCCATACGTAGTTAAATAAAACAAAATGTTAGGAAAATCATCAAAATGTATTTTGTGTGTTCAGATGCCCTGTGTGGAAAAAGTAATGGAACATTATGACAATCAGATTAATTGAACTTGTAAATCGGTCCAATTCAACCGGAACACAGCAGGAGGGTTAACCTTCTGAATTAATTATTATATTGAAGATGGAAGACGCCTCTTAATGAGTTCCGAGAGCCGATCTGTTATCCAACGATTATTATTATTATAATTAACCCTGCATTATTATTATATAAAAGCCCTATAGAAATTCTCACAGACCAGATTTGCCGTAAAGAAAAATGATCTGCTCATGTTGTGTGTTCAATTATTTGTGACATTGTGGCTACAATAAAGAATGTAAACAAGCATTATGTGAATTTTTTTAGATTCTGTGTTATTTACAGTACTGATGGACAGCTGGAGGCATTTTGAAAACATGTTTACAAACACTTGTTTTTCACAAGTGTACTGTAGCAGGTGTAGCCCATCATGCAAACAATATTTACATGGGCTATTAGCAGGACAATAGACTTTTCATACATCGATTTATTTACAAAATTGTAATTTAATAGCCCGGCTACTGTAGGTGTGAAAATCAAAGACTTGCAATGTATTAGATGTTTATTTCAACTGAATTTTAGTTGCACTTCCCTCCAGCTCAATGACCACAGGTAAAACCTTGCTGAGATGATCAATGTCTTTGTTGGATTGTTGTATCGTCAATTTCTCAAACCAAAACGTCTTGATGGCCTTCACCAGTTAATCTTTGCTTGTAGGCTTGGCAGAGTTACGGATTAATGTTTTCAGTTGATGCCAAACAAGTTCGATTGGGTTTAAAATCAGGAGACCTACATGTAGAGCTTAAAATATTTTTAGATATACTGTAGGTCTACCGTAGGCGACATGAGTCTCACTAGTGTTGAGACTAGTCAGTTCACCCTGACATTTCCATTGCTCTTTTGACAACAGAACTTAATGAACTGCTCACCAGGCACAACAAGGGCTGTCTGGACCGTTATGCTGTTCCGCTATTCCAAGGACGTGTCTCCGAAGAGAGCTACCACGAGTGGACACAGAATACCAACTGGGATGGATCCCGAGGCAAATGTGGCTTACCAGTGAACCTCCGGGTTTTCATCATTAATACTGTGTCTCAGAAGATTCTGTCCATGACTGATGCAACCCGAAAAAGCATTAATGACCGAGTTAATGAGTTATTGAGGTCACCGAGAAAGTCTGGACATGGCCTGCTCTCCCTTAGGTAAGGAATTAGGCACTTTACCATGTTTACTATGTACTGTAGGCTATGTTTACTAGTCAGAGTGCACAGTAGCCTAATAAACATATACATTTTAAAATAGTTATTTTTTACCATGGTAGATGCTGTGTTTTTGCCTGACGGCCAATATTAAAAACTGTCAAATTTGTGAATTAAATCGCGTTATTGTTTAATTACTTAAGGCTCCTTTCGCTTCTCTGTGCTGGAGTTCTTTTAAGAATAAAGTAGGCTAATGAAGGCAACAAATTGTTGCTTACTGGAACACCCAAAGTCATCCAATTGTTATATTTCAGCACAGTTTCATGCTGCTCTAAGACAAGCATGGGGACTGGTCTTGATAAATCAATGTTAGGATTATTTTGCTCTTCACTCGCAGTCACTTAGTAGCCTACTCTCGACCGGTCACGTTGTACAGCGCCAACTTTTGAAAGCCAGTCACTGCTTCCCCCCATCCCCCCATGTTAACAAAACTTTTTCTCTCTTTCTTACGTCAACAGTGAAGAGGCGACTCAGGGATGCTGGCCTTCTAGCCAGAGTTGCAAAGAAAAAGCCATATCTCAGACTGGACAATAAAAATAAAATATTAAAATGGGCAAAAGAACACAGACACTGGACAGAGGAGCTCTGCTTAGAAGGCCAGTATCCCGGAGTTGCCTCTACACTGTTGACGTTGAGACTGGTGTTTTGCGGATACTATATAATGAAGCTGCCAGATGAGGACTTGTGAGGTGTCTGTTTCTCAAACTAGACACTCTAATGTACTTGTCCTCTTGATCAGTTGTGCACTGGGGCCTCCCACTCCTCTTTCTATTCTGGTTAGAGACAGTTTTGCGCTGTTCTGTGAAGGGAGTAGTACACAGCGTTGTACAAGATCTTCAGTTTCTTGGCAATTTCTCACATGGAATAGCCTTCATTTCTCAGAACAAGAATAGACTGACGAGTTTCAGAAGAAAGTTCTTTGTTTCTGGCCATTTTGAGCCTGTAATTGAACCCACAAATGCTGATGCTCCAGATACTCAACTAGTATAAAGAAGGACAGTTTTATTGCTTCTTTAAATCAGGACAACAGTTTTCAGCTGTGCTAACATAATTGCAAAAGGGTTTTCTAATGATCAATTAGCCTTTTAAAATGATAAACTTGGATTAGCTAACACAACATGCCACTGGAACACAGGAGTGACGGTTGCTGATAATGGGCCTATGTAGATATTCCATAAAAAATCTGCAGTTTCCAGCTACAATAGTCATTTACAACATTAACAATGTCTACACTGTATTTCTGATCAATTTGATGTTAATTTAATGGACAAAATGTTTTGATTTTCTTTAAAAAACAAGGACATTTCTAAGTGACCCCAAACCTTTGAACGGTAGTGTACATGTCTGTCATTGAAGAACCCCATTCCATGATTAGATGGTGAAAAAAACAGACCCATTTATTTAATGTTCTTTAAACAATAAAATCTACTTAACCAACATTTCAGAAAATGTATATATAGTTTTTTGGAAAGAAACACTTCATTTGATCTACACAATACATTTCTATCTGAACATTTTGTAAATGTCCATTCTCCTGAATGTCCATTGCCCCAGGTGTACATAATCAAGTCAAACCAATTAACCAATGATATTTTGTACAGATATGTATAAATAAGTTGTGACTCTTTCAACATGGCACTGAACACTGAAAAAGTCAAACAGCGACACATTTTATGATACCTGACAATACTGCAAAGTAATTCAAAGCCATTTTTTTACATTGCAAACTGCAAGTTGGATGGTTAGCAAAAACAACTTTGAACCTCTTTGTCCATTTGAAGGTAGAGGATAGTTTACTCAGAACACAAACTAACATGATTTTCAACCTACCTTGGCTGTAATATTTTGTTTCCTTTCAACACTTAATAGCCATATTTTGTTTCTGCTAGCATTCTCAGTAACACTTAACGATAAACTGTTAATGTACCTGTGTAATAAAACAAATTACTTTTGGAGCAAACCATTTTTAGCATGTTTTTACATAATCATTTGGTAATTGAATTTGAATTGCATAGCAATGAGCTGAGTTTTTGTAACTACTGTAGACTACACAAGATGGATAGTAACTTCATTATTATGCAATTATAAAGCAACATCCATTAACTTATGTTTCCTTACTCATTATGAAAATATATTTATTCATAATTTTAAGCTGCAAAAGTGGTCTACTCTAATGTTGAGGTGATTCCATGTCCCTTATGTATTTAATTCTAAGCTATAGGCTATATTATGATTCATGTCATATATGATTCATATCGTCTGAGATCCCCAAAGATTGGAAAGCTGCCGCAGTTATCCCCCTATTCAAAGGGGGAGACACTCTAGACCCAAACTGTTATAGACCTATATCCATCCTGCCCTACCTTTCTAAAATCTTTGAAAGCCAAGTTAACAAACAGATCACCGACCATTTCGAATCCCACCGTATCTTCTCCACTATGCAATCTGGTTTCTGAGCTGGTCATAGGTGCATCTCAGCCACGCTCAAGGTCCTAAACGATATCATAACCGCCATTGATAAAAGACAGTACTGTGCAGCCGTCTTCATCAACCTGGCCAAGGCTTTCAACTCTGTCAATCACCGCATTCTTATCGGCAAACTCAATAGCCTTGGTTTCTCAAATGACTGCCTCGCCTGGTTCACCAACTACTTCTCTGATAGAGTTCAGTGTGTCAAATCGGAGGGCCTGTTGTCCGGACCTCGGGCAGTCTCTATGGGGGTGCCACAGGGTTAAATTCTCAGGCCGACTCTTTTCTCTGTATATAGCAATGATGTCGCTCTTGCTGCTGGTGATTCTCTGATCCACCTCTACGCAGACGACACCATTCTGTATACATCTGGCCCTTCTTTGGACACTGTGCTACCAAACCTCCAAACGAGCTTCAATGCCATACAACACTCCTTCCGAGGCCTCCAACTGCTTTTAAATGCAAGTAAAACTAAGTGCATGCTCTTCAACCAATTGCTGCCCGCACCCTCCCGCATGACTAGCATCACTACCCTGGACGGTTCTGACTTGAATATGTGGACAACTACAAATATCTAGGTGTCTGGTTAGACTGTAAACTCTCCTTCCAGACTCACATTAAGCATCTCCAATCCAAAATTAAATCTGGAATCGGCTTCCTATTTCGCAACAAAGCCTCCTTCACTCATGCTACCAAAACATACCCTCGTAAAACTGACTATCCTACCGATCCTTGACTTTGGCGATGTCATTTACAAAATAGCCTCCAACACTCTACTCAGCAAATTGAATGTAGTCTATCACAGTGCCATCCGTTTTGTCACCAAAGCCCCATATACTACCCACCACTGCGACCTGTATGCTCTCGTTGGCTGGCCCTCGCTTCATATTCGTCGCCAAACCCACTGGATCCAGGTCATCTATAAGTCTATGCTAGGTAATGCCCCGCCTTATCTCAGCTCACTGGTCACCATAGCAACACCCACCCGTAGCACACACTCCAGCAGGTATATTTCACTGGTCATCCCTGAAGCCAACACTTCCTTTGGCCACCTTTCCTTCCAATTCTCTGCTGCCAATGACCGGAACGAATTGCAAAAATCTCTGAAGCTGGAGTCTTTTATCTCCCTCTCTAACTTTAAGCATCAGCTGTCAGAGCAGCTTACCGATCACTGTACCTGTACACAGCCAATCTGTAAATAGCACACCTAACTACCTCATCCCCATATTGTTACTTATCCTCTTGCTCTTTTGCACCCCAGTATCTCTACTTGCACATCATCATCTGCACATCTATCACTCCAGTGTTATTGCTAAATTTTAATTATTTTGCCTCCATGGCCTATTTATTGCCTTACCTCCCTACTCTTCTACATTTGCACACAATGTACATAGATTTCTCTATTGTGTTATTGACTGTACGTTTGTTTATGTGTAACTCTGTGTTGTTGTTTTGTCATGCTGCTTTGCTTTATCTTGGCCAGGTCGCAGTTGTAAATGAGAACTGGCCTACCTGGTTAAATAAAGGTGAAATAGAAATAAAAAATATCTAAAAGCCCTTCAAACCATGTGCTTTTGATCATATATTTAGACTAATTCTGTTTTTGGTTCTTCATCAAATATTTGGCAGCCATCAAATAAATATGTTTTGTTTTGAAATAACTTGCATATACAGTATTCAACTATTATTTGGTTTTCTAAGGTATTCAAAATCATATAAAATAGTTGCCTTTAGTTAACTTTATATAAACTATATTCGACTTCCTTGAGTACTTGTAAAGTTGGTATTTTCAAATAAACTTCATGTCATGCCTACTCCCGCTTCTCCTCTCTGGCGTTGGAGGGCGCCAGGCTGCCCATCATTACGCACACCTGTCACCATCATTATGCGCATCTGCGCTCATTGGACTCACCTGGATTCCTTCACTTTGTTGATTGCCCCTCTAAATTGTCCTCACAAAATGGACGGCTCCTTGAAGCACGTAGACCTGCGTATGGCCTTTTCAACTGAGATTTGCTCCACTCAAACTTTGAGAAGGGGGCAGTGGGGGCTGCGGTGGGGGCAGTGTTGTGTAGATAATGAAGCTGTATTTTACCACCAAACTCGCTTGGTTGAATTGGACCCAGAAAAATGTATTTCAGCACAAAGTTGTTTCACAAAAGAATTAACTCTACAGTGCCTTGCAAAAGTATTCACTCCCCTTGGCATAAAATAGTCCAAATTGATAAAGTGAAATGAAAAAAATAACTTGTTTCAAAATATTCAAAAAAATGCATATGTATTCACCCACTTGGCTATGAAGCCCCTAAATAAGATCTGGTACAACCAATTACCTTCACAAGTCGCATAATTAGTTAAATAAAGTCCACCTGTGTGCAATCTAGGTGTCACATGATCTCAATATATATATATATATACACCAGTTCCGAAAGGCCTGAGTCTGCAACACCACTAAGCAAGGGTCACCACCAAGTAAGCAGCACCATGAAGACCAAGGAGCTCTCCAAACAGGTCAGAGACAAAGTTATGGAGAAGTACAGATCAAGGTTGGGTTATAAAACAATATCCGAAACTTTGAACATTCCACGGAGCACCATTAAATCCATTATTAAAAACTGGAAAGAATATGGCACCACAACAAACCTGCCAAGAGAGGGCCGCTGACCAAACTCACAGACCAGGCAAGGAGGGCATTAATCAGAGGCAACAAAGAGATCAAAGATAACCCTGAAGGAGCTGCAAAGCTCCACAACAGAGATTGGAATATCTGTCCATAGGAACACTTTAAGCCGCACACTCCACAAAGCTGGGCTTTATGGAAGTGTCCAGAAAAAAAACAATGCTTAATAGGGAGCAGTGGGGCGCTACCACTCCAGCCACGACAACATCCGGAAAAATGCACATTCTTCAAAAGCTTAGAATCTTGGCAATCTCACAGCGTTGTCAGATTTCAAAAAGGCTTTACGGCGAAAGCATAACATTTGATTGTCTGAGGACAGCGCCCCGCATATTTTCTGCATTAGCATAATAACATAACCAGCACAGGTGTCACAAAAGTCACAAAAAGCAATAAAATAAATCACTTACCTTTGAAGATCTTCTTCTGATGGCAAACTGAAGGGTCCAAGCAAGACAATAAATGTTCCTTTTGTTCGAAAAAGTCCCTCTTTATATCCATAATGCTCTGTTTGGTTGGCGCGTTTTGTTCAGAAAATCCACCGTCCACTCGTTCATTATACAAGACATACAAAGCGTTAAAAATATACCTATAAACCTTGTCCAAACAAATCAAACAACGTTTCTAATCTATCCTTAGGTACAATATGTATATTAACAATAATGTTTCAAACGGATAATATCCTGGGCGATAGAAAAGGAAAAAACCGAGGCTCACGGTCCCGCGCGTAAAACAGAAAAGTAACTTCCTCACTCCCCTTGCCAATTCTTGTCTTGCTCCTCGATTTTTCTAGATAAACGCAATGAAACTGTTGACATCTAGTGGAAGCCATAGGTACTGCAACCTGGGAGCTGGATTCCAGTATTTCCTATAGCAAGTCAATGGCAAAACAGGCACCTCACAGAATCACATTTTTCCGGATGGATTTTCCTCGGGTTTTCGCCTGCCAAATCAGTTCTGTTATACTCACAGACATTATTTTAACAGTTTTAGAGCCTTCAGAGTGTTTTCTATCCAATACTACTAATTATGTGCATATCCTCGTTTCTGGGCCTGAGTACCAGGCATTTTACTTTGGGCACGCCAGACTATCCAAAACTCAGAACACTGCTGCCGCTCCCTAATAGGTTTTAAAGAAAACAATAAGCAAACACGTTTGGTGTTCGCCAAAAGGCATGTGGGAGACTCTCCAAACATATGGAAGAAGGTAATTAAACAACAATTAAACAAATGTTTTGCTTTTTTGGCCATCAAGGAAAACGCTATGTCTGGCGCTATGTCTAATCGGCAGGGACTGGGAAACTGGTCAGAATTTAAGAAATGATGGTGCTAAACACAGGGAAATTCTTGAGGGAAACCTGTTTCAGTCTTCCAGAGATTTGAGACTGGGATGGAGGTTCACCTTCCAGCAGGATAACAACCCGACGCATACTGCTAAAGCAACACTCGAGTGGTGTAAGGGGGAAACATTTACATGTATTTAATGGCCCAGTCAAAGCCCAGACCTCAATCCAATTGAGAATATGTGGTTTGACTTAAAGATTGCTGTACACCAGCGGAACCCATCCAACTTGAAGGAATTGGAGCAGTTTTGCCTTGAATGGTCAAATATCCCAGTAGCTAGATGTGCCAAGCTTATAGAGACATACCCCAAGAGACGTGCAGCTGTAATATCTGCAAAAGATGGCTCTACAAAGTATTGACTTTGGGGGGTGAATAGTTATGCACGCTCAAATGTTCTGTTTTTTTGTCTTAATTCTTGTTTGTTTCGCAATAAAACATATTTTGCATCTTCAAAGTGGTAGGCATGTTGTGTAAATCAAATGATAGAAACCCCCCAAAAATCCAATTTAATTCCAGGTTTCCAAAATAGGAAAAATGACAAGGGGGTGAAAACTTTCGCAAGCCACTGTACATCTAACGATTTAAATTTCTCTAAAAAATAAGCACAAATGTTTGCTATAAATCTAAACGCTGTACCTTGATCTGATGTATAGGCTATGCATCAACCTAATTTATTTAGCATTGATAACCAAATATAATCTCAGCAATTGATCAACCAATAAACCCAACATTGTTATTAGAACCCTCACAAAAAGGTATTTTGTTTAGAATTAATATCTACATGATTCTAGGTAAAATAGCTTCTTAACTACTTACGGAGTGGTGGGGCGCTAGCACTCCCGACTCTACCCGGTGAAATGCAAGGAGCCAAATTCAAAATCCAAAAGTTGAATTATTAAACATTCATCAATATACAAGTGTTGCATAGTCATGAAAAGCTCTGATTCTTGGCAATATCACAGCGTTGTCAGATTTCAAAAAGGCTTTACGGCGAAAGAGATTGTTTTAGGGTAGCACCTCTCATATTTTACCATTAGCATAAATTCATAAACCATCGCAGTTCACACAAAACACATTTCACAGCGAAAACAAATCCCTTACCTTTTGAAGAACTTCTGCTGAGGGCTTCCCAAGTGTCCAACGAAGACATCCAATGGTTCTTTTGTTAGAAAAAGTCATTTATTATATCCATAAATCTCTGTTTGGTTGGCGCGTTATGATCATAAAATACAGCGTCCACTCGCCCAATGACCGTGAAGAGAACGCGTTCAACCTTTACCTATACACTTGTTCAAGAACAATCAAACATCATTGATAATGTATCCTAAGGAACACTTTTATGTATATTTACTATAATATTTCAACCGGATTATAAACTGGACGATAGGAAAGGAAAAAACCACAGCGCGCGCGAGCCCGTGAACGCGCATCCTCTTCTGTTTACATCCGATGACCACTTCGAAATTCTTCTTCTATTACCATCCAGAGCAACTATAACATCACCAAACACTGTCTAGAGACTGTTGACATCCAGTGGAAGCAATAGGTACTGCAATCTTACTCCCAGAAATGGCTGTTTTCAATAGGGAGGGGTTCAAAATGAGGCAATGTGTCAAAAACACTTTTTCCAGGACAGAAATTCCTCGGGTTTTCACCTGCTATATCCGTTCTGTTATACTCACAGACATTATGTTAACACTCTTAGAAACTTCAGAGTGTTTCCTATCCAATAGTACTAATTATGTGCATATCCTATTTTTTGGGCCAGAGTGGGAGGCATTTTACTTTGGGCATGCCAGACTCTCTAAAACCGTCACCTCGGGAGCCGCTCCCTAAGAAGTTAAGATTCAACACCATTGTCCCCTCCATGCTTGTCACCAAGCTTAGGACCCCCTCTGCCACTGGATCCTGGACTTCCTGAAGGGCTGATCCCAGGTGACCCAACACGGGACCCCACAGGGATGTGTGCTTAGTCCCCTCCTGTACTCCCTGTTCACCCACGACTGTGGCCACGCACGACTCCAACACCATAATCATGTTTGCAGACGACACAACATTGTTTAGGCCTGATCACAGGTGACGATGAGACAGCCTACAGGGAGGATGTCAGTGACCTGCTGTGTGGTGCTGGATCGACAACCTCTACCTCAACAAGACCAAGGAGCTAATCGTGGACTACAAGAAATGGGGGGATGAGCACGCCCCCATCTAGGTCAACGGGGGGCTGCAGTGGAACGGGTTGAGAGCTTCCTCGGTGTCCAAATCACTACGGACTTAAAATCGGTCCAGATTTGCGCGCACAGTCATGAAGAAGGTTCAAAAGGTTTGTCACGGGCCTTCAAATCCACAAAAAGTTCTACAGCTGTACAATTGAGAGCATCTTGACTGACTGCATTACTGACCATGTTAACATGCACACCAATGTCCCGTTATTATTCAGGATACTCAAGTTTGTTTTGGAGTTGACATACACATTATATCACATTAACAACAACCCCCAAAAACTTGTATCCCAGTTATGAGAAACCCAAATAAGATGCCTGGGAAATGTTGATCTTAGACAGGATACTGTGAAATGTAAACATCTTATCCTATTTACTGTTGTTTTTTGCACTCTCAATTTTGTGTGATGTTTCATCTGATTATCAAACAAATCACTTCAGAAAGTAGGCTACCTGCGCAGTTCGAGCCACCATAATGATTCCATAATATTTATTTTGCTGATACACCATACTGGACTGTATAGCCTACTAGTTTAGGCTAATTGTACCACTAATTTAGATATGTTTCTGCTTATAATTTCAGACATTTTGGTAGGCCATTTGTTTGTCAACTATAGTTAGATACATGCAACTTCTCTTCTGTCATAACTTGTTGCCCTTAAAATGAAGTAGTGTTCACCAAAATATTGTCTTACATCGATAGAACGAATGCACTAGTAATCTACTTAAAACTTTTTAGGGAGCGGCAGCAGAGGTGACGGTTTTGGAGAGTCTGTCGTGCCCAAAGTAAAATGCCTGCCACGCAGGCCCAGAAACTAGGATATGCACATGATTAGTACTATTGGATAGGAAACACTCTGACGTTGCTAAAACTGTTAAAATAATGTCTGTGAGTATAACAGAACTGATATAGCAGGCGAAAACCCGAGGAATTTCTGTCCAGATTTTTTTGGGGGTGACATTTCCTCAGTTTGATAGGCTTCCTATTTCAATCCATGTAAAATAGCTCCCAGATTGCAGTACCTATGGCTTCCACTAGATGTCAACCGTCTTTAGACAGTGTTTGAAGGCTTTATCACTGAACAGAACCGAAAGGAAGAATAAATACTGAAGGGACCACGGATATCAATACGTTTTCCTGGGCGCGAGACCGTGAGCGCGTTCCACTTTATTTTCCTTTTATATCGTTTAGGATATCATCCGAGTGAAATATTATCATTAATATTCATAAAAGGATACCTAAGGATGCATTATAAATGATGTTTGATTTGTTTGGGCAAAGTTGATAGGTATAATTTGAACGTTTTCTCTTCACTGTACAACAGGCAACTCAACGGTGGATTTTCTGAACATAACGCGCCAACCAAACAGAGATTTATGGATATAATAAATGACTTTTTCTAACAAAAGAACCATTGATTGTCTTGGTTGGACACTTGGGATGCCCTCAGCAGAAGTTCTTTGAAAGGTAAGTGATGTATTTTAGCTCTTATATGGGTTTCGTGTGACCCGCGCTGGATATGAATTCATGCTAATGCATAAATATGAGAGGTGCTATCCTCAAACAATGAAATGTTGTGCTTTCGCCGTAAAGCCTTTTTGAAATCTGACAATGCTGTGATATTGCCAAGAATCAGAGCTTTTGATGACTATGTAACACTTGTATATTGATGAATGTTTAATGATTCAACTTTTGTATTTTGAATTTGGCGCCTTACATTTCACCGGGTAGTGTCGGGAATGGGGCGCTAGCGCCCCAATGATCCCTAAGAGGTTTTTAATACTGGTAAAGTTGTCTGTTTCATTTAGGGACTGGTGAGAAATAGCAATAACTCAAAAATAGTGGAAAGATTGTTCCCGTGCTAAATGGCTGGTTTTAAGGAAATAAAAAAACGGAGAAAATGATATCAGAAACATGTTAAGACTTTTAAAAAACATATTTCTCACTCCTATTCCTGAGACAAAAATGTAGATTTGTTGTATAATGTTACTGCAAGAAATGCCTAATTCTGCAGGAATTAATATTATATTATGCTACATGTGAGAGGATTATAGGCCTTCAATCAGTGTCCAGATTTCAATTACTATTCCGTTTAACCCATATGAACTTCAATTAGGAGTAATCTGTTTATTCATGGCTGTAGGAATACTCCTGAGTGGGATATTAAAAAAGGTACATGTAAACAGTTTATCCCTAATAAGACCTTAAGCGGGATATGAGCTACTATCTGGAATACTGTGCGCATGTAAACATGGTCACTGCTTAGTATGGCAATACCCTCAATCGCATGACGTTATAGAGCAGTGGTTCCCAACCTTTTTCCTTGGGGCCCCCCCTATGTACATATTTAACAATCCGTGCCCCCCCCCCCATCTATCTATATCTATCTCTATCTCTATATATATAATATTAATGCTATGCACACACACACACACACAAGGTATATAGTAACTAAATTTAGTTTTAAGTTTTTAATGACATTTTATTACATGAATACACAGGAAATGTTCCTTCCAACTTCAAATGTTTCCTTTTAGCCTAATATTTTCATTTTTACACAACTAGTAAAACGCAGTTGTTTCTTTTTTTTCCGGATTTTGTGTATAAACATAGAATACTGAATGTTATGAACGTAATGTTAAATATGAACGGTAGAATGCTGTATGTACTTACATGCATGCATGCACAGATCCTTATTTTTTACAAGGCTAATCATAACGTCAGCGTAAACACATAACGCTAATGTCCACCTTGGGCTTGCATGCCTTTGACTAGTGATGGAATGTCAGGTGTAATGCCAGTGACAGCCAGTCTAAAATCGCTGTGGACTTCCAGTCTGTTGCGTGACTTTGTTTTTATAGCCACAAGGGCACTGACCTGTAGTTGTTGTTGGTAAATTGGTAGACATAAGTATGTCCCGTTTCAACTCATCTCCGTCCACATACTGTACATATACGATAAGCACAGACTCTCCCGCTACTGTGGTCGTTTCATCCAGCTGTATAGCAAATTGGACTTCTCTAAGCTTTTCATGCAACTGTTTTTTGCAGTTTTCTGCCATTTTATCAATTCTGTCTTTAACAGTGTTGTTAGAAAGNTGGGACAGATTTAACCTTTTCAGCTGCTTGCGGGCCACATAGTCCCTCCACTATTTTAATGCAGGCGGGTTTGATTAACTCCTCTCCAATATTATGCGGCTTTTTTGCCTTGGCAATCAACAGCGAACACTCAAAGGAAACTTTAGTGGCCTTCTGTAAATCACTACCTGCTCTTTCGAATACTGTTCTGATGTCTGTCGATCTTTTTGACAGAGCCATCTCTTTTTTTCTCTCTAAGAATTCCTTATCTTTGCCGATTGTCTCTGGATGCTTCGTTTCCTGGTGTCTTTTCATTTTGCTTGGTTTCATGCTGTCGTTTGCCAGTTTTTCACCACAAAAGACACATTCTGGCCGAGACTTGTCTTGGCCTTCAATAAAACCAAAATGTATGTAGGTTTTGTCATAGTGTCTTAACTTTTTCTTCGCCTCTGATGAAGAATCACCGCATTTACGTTTCTCTGCCATTTTCCTTTTGATTTTGCCGTTACGATGACAACAAGCACATTGAGCAAGTGACCGTGTGCGCGCAAAATTTAAATAATTATTTTATATAAGAGATACTTTTTGACTGCCTTATCTTGGCATTGTAAGCATATGATTTTTTTTTAACTTTGAAAAAAATGTTTTATATAAAATTATTAGTGGAACATTTTATGCATCTTTATTCACCTCAAAGCTTATCCGCTCTCGCGCCCCCCCTGTGAACTCTGGCGCCCCCCTGAGGGGGGCGCGGACCCCAGGTTGGGAACCAATGTTATAGAGGATGGTGCAAACAGCCCAGTACATGACTTGGGCCGAGTTCTCTGCTATCCACCACTATCAGGCGGTGTGAAAGGAGGACCCGGAAAAATTGTTAAAGACTCCAGCCACCAAAGCCATAGACTGTTATTTCTGCTTCCGCATGGCAAGCAGTACCGGTGCATCAAGTTTGACACCAACAGGCTCCTGAACAGCTTCTATCACCAAGCAATAAGACTGCTAAATAGCTAACAAAATGTTTACACGGACTGAGTTGACCTATTTGCACTGTCTCTATTCACTCACTTTTGCCCTCAGAAAAGCCTAAATTCGTTGGGGCATGGACTCTACAAGGTGTCAAAAGCATTTCACAAGGATGTTGGCCCATGTTGACTCCAATGCTTCCCATAGTTGTGTCATGTTAGCTGGATGTCCTTTGGGTGGTGGATCGTTCTTGATACACACGGGAAACTGTTGAGCGTGAAAAATCCAGCAACGTTGCAGCTCGGCCATGGAAACCTATTTCATGAAGCTCCCGACAGTTAATGTGCCGACATTACTTCCAGAGGCAGTTTTGAACTCAGTAGTGACTGTTGCAACCGAGAACAGACACATTTTACACGCCACGCACTTCAGGACTCGGCGGCCCCATTCTGTGAGCTTGTGTGGCCTACCATTTCGCGGCTGAGCTGTTGTTGCTCCTGGACGTTTCTACTTCACAATAACAGCTCCTAGTTGACCAAGGAAGCTCCAGCAAGGCAGACATTTGACAAACTGACTTGTTGGAAAGGTGGCATCCAATGACGGTGCCACATTGAATGTCACTGAGCTCTTCAGTAAGGCCATTATATTGCCAATGTTTGTCTATGCAGATTGCATGGCTGTGTACTCAATGTTATGCACCTGTCAGCAACGAGTGTGGCTGAAGAAGCCGAATCCACTAATTTCCACAATCTTTTGGGTATACAGTACCAGTCAAAGGTTTGGACACACTCATTCAAGGGTTTCTTTATTTTACTATTTTGTACATTGTAGAAAGACATCAAAACTATGAAATAACACACATGGAATCATGTAGTAACTAAAAAAGTGTTTTTGCCTTGATGACAGCTTTGCACACTCTTGTTATTCTCTCAACCAGCTTCACCTGGAAGCAACCAGTCAGGATGCTCTCAATGGTGCAGCTGGATAACCATTTGAGGATCTGAGGACCCATGCCAAATCTTTTCAGTCTCCTGAGGGGAATAGGTTTTGTCCTGCCCTCTTCACGACTGTCTTGGTGTGCTTGGACCATGTTAGTTTGTTGGTGATGTGGACACCAAGGAACTTGAACCTCTTAACCTCAACCTGTGTGTTGTGGATCAGCGTGGCGGATGTGTTGTTACCTACCCTTACCATCTGGGGGCGGCCCATCAGAAAGTCCAGGATCCAGTTGCAGAGGGAGGTGTTTAGTCCCAGGGTCCATAGCTTAGTGATGAGCTTTGAGGGCACTATGGTGTTGAACGCTGAGCTGTAGTCAATTAATAGCATTCTCACATACAGTGAGGGAAAAAAGTATTTGATCCCCTGCTGATTTTGTATGTTTGCCCACTGACAAAGAAATTAAATGTCTATAATTTTAATGGTAGTTTTATGTGAACAGTGAGAGACAGAATAACAACAAAAAAAATCCAGAAAAACGCATGTGAAAAATGTTCTAAAATGATATGCATGTTAATGAAATAAGTATTTGACCCCCTCTCAATAAGAAAGATTTCTGGCTCCCAGGTGTCTTTTATACAGGTAACGAGCTGAGATTAGGAGCACACTCTTAAAGGGAGTGCTCCTAATCTCAGCTTGTTACCTGTATAAAAGACACCTGTCCACAGAAGCAATCAACCAATCAGATTCCAAACTCTCCTCCATGGCCAAGACCAAAGAGCTCTCCAAGGATGTCAGGGACAAGATTGTAGACCTACACAAGGCTGGAATGGGCTACAAGACCATCGCCAAGCAGCTAGGTGAGAAGGTGACAACAGTTGGTGCGATTATTCGCAAATGGAAGAAACACAAAAGAACTGTCAAATCTCCCTCGGCCTGGGGCTCCATGCAAGATCTCACCTCGTGGAGTTGCAATGATCATGACAACGGTGAGGAATCAGCCCAGAAGTACACGGGAGGATCTTGTCAATGATCTCAAGGCAGCTGGGACCATGGTCACAAGAAAACAATTGGTAACACACTACGCCGTTTAGGACTGAAATCCAGCAGCGCCCGCAAGGTTCCCCTGCTCAAGAAAGCACATATACATGCCCGTCTGAAGTTTGCCAATGAACATCTGAATTATTCAGAGGACAACAGGGTGAAAGTGTTGTGGTCAGATGAGACCAAAATGGAGCTCTTTGGCATCAACTCAACTCGCCGTGTTTGGAGGAGGAGGAATGCTGCCTATGACGCCAAGAACACCATCCCCACCGTCAAACATGGAGGTGGAAACATTATGCTTTGGGGGTGTTTTCTGCTAAGGGTACAGGACAACTTCACCGCATCAAAGGGACGATGGACGGGGCCATGTACCGTCAAATCTTGGGTGAGAACCTCCTTCCCTCAGCCAGGGCATTGAAAATGGGTCGTGGATGGGTATTCCAGCATGACAATGACCCAAAACACATGGCCAAGGCAACAAAGGAGTGGCTCAAGAAGAAGCACATTAAGGTCCTGGAGTGGCCTAGCCAGTCTCCAGACCTTAATCCCATAGAAAATCTGTGGAGGGAGCTGAAGGTTCGAGTTGCCAAACGTCAGCCTCGAAACCTTAATGACTTGGAGAAGATCTGCAAAGAGGAGTGGGACAAAATCCCTCCTGAGATGTGTGCAAACCTGGTGGCCAACTACAAGAAACGTCTGACCTCTGTGATTGCCAACAAGGGTTTTGCCACCAAGTACTAAGTCATGTTTTGCAGAGGGGTCAAATACTTATTTCCCTCATTAAAATNTGCAAGATCTCACCTCGTGGAGTTGCAATGATCATGAGAACGGTGAGGAATCAGCCCAGAACTACACGGGAGGATCTTGTCAATGATCTCAAGGCAGCTGGGACCATAGTCACCAAGAAAACAATTGGTAACACACTACGCCGTGAAGGACTGAAATCCTGCAGCGCCCGCAAGGTCCCCCTGCTCAAGAAAGCACATATACATGCCCGTCTGAAGTTTGCCAATGAACATCTGAATGATTCAGAGGACAACTGGGTGAAAGTGTTGTGGTCAGATGAGACCAAAATGGAGCTCTTTGGCATCAACTCAACTCGCCGTGTTTGGAGGAGGAGGAATGCTGCCTATGACCCCAAGAACACCATCCCCACCGTCAAACATGGAGGTGGAAACATTATGCTTTGGGGGTGTTTTTCTGCTAAGGGGACAGGACAACTTCACCGCATCAAAGGGACGATGGACGGGGCCATGTACCGTCAAATCTTGGGTGAGAACCTCCTTCCCTCAGCCAGGGCATTGAAAATGGGTCGTGGATGGGTATTCCAGCATGACAATGACCCAAAACACATGGCCAAGGCAACAAAGGAGTGGCTCAAGAAGAAGCACATTAAGGTCCTGGAGTGGCCTAGCCAGTCTCCAGACCTTAATCCCATAGAAAATCTGTGGAGGGAGCTGAAGGTTCGAGTTGCCAAACGCCAGCCTCGAAACCTTAATGACTTGGAGAAGATCTGCAAAGAGGAGTGGGACAAAATCCCTCCTGAGATGTGTGCAAACCTGGTGGCCAACTACAAGAAACATCTGACCTCTGTGATTGCCAACAAGGGTTTTGCCACCAAGTACTGTTTTGCAGAGGGGTCATTTTTCACATTTTTCACATGTGTTTTTCTGGATATTTTTGTTGTTATTCTGTCTCTCACTGTTCAAATAAACCTACCATTAAAATTATAGACTGATAATTTCTTTGTCAGTGGGCAAATGTACAAAATCAGCAGGGGATCAAATACTTTTTTCCCTCACTGTAGGTGTTCCTTTTGTCCAGGTGGGAAAGGGCAGTGTGGAGTGCAATAGAGATTGCATCATCTGTTGATCTAATGTCCATTGCTCGCGTTTCTTGGCCCTAGCAAGTCTCTTATTATTATTATTATTATTATTTGTGTCCTTTAGTAGTGGTTTCTTTGCACCAAATCGACCACGAATGCCTGATTCACCCAGTCTCCTCTGAACAGTTGATGTTGAGGTGTGTCTGTTACTTTATCTCTGTGAAGCATTCATTTGGGATGCAATCTGAGGTGCAGTTAACTCTAATGAACTTATCCTCTGCAGCAGAGGTAACTCTGGGTCTTCCTTTCCTGTGGTAGTCCTCATGAGAGCTAGTTTCATCATAATGTTTGATGGTTTTTGCGACTGCACTTTAAGAATCAATCAAATGTATTTATAAAGCTCTTCTAACATCAGCTGATGTCACAAAGTGCTGTACAGAAACCCAGCCTAAAATCCCAAACAGCAAGCAATGCAGGTGTAGAACCTTTCAAAGTTCTTTAAATGTTCCGTATTGACTGACCTTCATATCTTAAAGTAATGATGGAATGTTGTTTCTCTTTGCTTATTTGAGCTGTTCTTTCCATTATATGGACTTGGTCTTTTACCAAATAAGGGTATCTTCTGTACACCAACCCTACCTTGTCACAACACAACTGTCTCAAATGCATTAACTTAAATTCGACAAATTAACTTTTATCAAGGCACACCTGTTAATTTAAATGCATTCCATTCATGAAGCTGGTTGAGAGAATGCCAAGACTGTGCAAAGCTGTCATCAAGGCAAACGGTTGCTACTTTGAAGAAGCTCAAATATAAAATATATTTTGATTTGTTTAACACATTTTTGGTTACTACATGATTCCATATGTGTTATTTCATTGTTTTGATGTCTTCACTATTATTCTACAATGTAGAACATTGTAAAAATTAAGAGAAACCCTGGAGTGAGTAGGTGTGTCAACTTTTTTGACTGGTACTGAATAATTCAGCTACATTCATGACGAGAAAACGAACTAACTAGCTAGCTAGCTAGTCAAGTTGCTAGTTAGCTAGCTAAGTTATTTAGCTAGATAGCTTATATTAACCAGTAATACAAAATATGCCTAAACCTTTTAAAACCTTATTTGTCACCTTGAGGCTTGATAGGGGGTAAAAATAATCTGTAATTCCTCATTTATTTAGCTAGCTAGGTGACCAATTAGCTTTTATTCCTCTATCAAGCTAGCTAGCCCTACTGGCTGCCGGCTAAATTAACCAATGTTCTTGATTCTAGTTACTAATATAAATAAAATATCTAAAATTAGCTACTCAATTTAGCATTAACTTCTTTGAAGTATTTTCTGAACAGCTTCTCAAGTCTTTGTTTCTCCAGTTGTCAAAAATACACCATTTACACACATTTGTGGCAACCAAATTAAAAAATGACAGTTGAACTATGAAAAGAAGTGATTCTTGTTGCTAGGCTACCAGTTTGTGCTTTCTAGCTTGCGGATTGCAGGTGCCTTTAAAAGTATAGCTTGTGTCTGAAAGAATTATATGGATTTAATATTTGTCAAATTATTGAGCATATCCCAACTCAAATAAGCATCAGAAATTGTCCTTATTGAGCATGTCAAAATTCATATCAAGATCCTGATTTGGACCTCAGTCAAGAGCCTATGCATTGTATGTCCTGAGAAAATATACTATGTAGGCCTACAGTCAGTATTTGTCATCATATTCAGAGGGAATCCAAAAGTGATTTGTGCATGAAAGAAAAATATGGATTTAATATTTGTCAAATTATTGAGCATGTGGTGAAAACTCAGAAATGCCTCTGAAATCCTCTTTATTTTCAGCAGATCAAAAAGCATATTGAGATCCGCATATGGACAGCCAAGAGAAGCATATCTGGAATCAATATAGTTTCATATCTTGAATGTGCTCAGAAAACACAGATATGCAATGTATACAGTCAGTATTTGTCAACATGAGAGAAATAGGATGTCACATATTTCAGGATATAGTAATCCCAAAAGCATACTTGTCTAAAAGGCACATCTGTATTCCAAAATTTTCAGGACATAGTGCATATCCAAAAAACTCAAAATATGCATTGGAAATTGTCTGTATTCTGTAGAATATCAAAAACGTGTCATGTAAAGATATCCCCTGATTATAGACCCTTTTTGCCCAGTGCTTGTGTCTCCCGTTTGGTTTGCTCCATGTTTGTTTTTACACCCTACTGTAAGTTGGTGGGGGTTTTCTTTTATTTTAATTTGTCTATCAGGGGAATCTAGTGGGCATCCATGGTGGGTGTTAATAAGACCCTATTCGATTTCGCTTGGCCAGCACCCAGTCAGCACCCCCATGGTTGCCTTTCAGAACCCATTTTAAAACCCCACACGTTTTCTTTTGGTTGTCAGTGGCTCATTTGTTAGTTCAATTTTTCTGTTGAGTGACTATTTTTGATTTCTTATTGGTGAATGTAACACCCAGTACACCACCATTTTACTATTTCCTTTTGCAATACATCCTATCTTACTATGATGAAACTCTCTTTGTCACATTTCTACTGATTTCACTAAAAATAAAAACTTTCCCAATGATCGATTGTATTTTCTTACAGTACTTTCTGTATGTCCATCTGAACAGACATTATGACTAAACAACCACTCCTCACAGGGACTGTTTATCATTTATCATAACATGTTCTCACCTCTTTCTCAGCACAATGACTATCAGCTGTGTCCGACACCTCTTGCTGAGGGTGAAGAGTTTGTCGACGATCCGTCTGGATTTGGCGATAAGCTGACTGCTGCTGAGCTCTAGCTGTCTGTAGCGCTGATGGACGGCCGGCTCCATTTTCCAGAAGTACTGGATGGCAGATGTGTTGAGGGCGTAGAATGTCGGGAGTCTCCGTACAAAGTTCTGGAACTCCTCTGAAAGACAGACAGGTGTAGAGGTTTAATGCTCCATCGCAGTTCTGCTCCGCTTAGTTCTTTATATGATTCTGTTAATTCTGCCTCATAGTCAAAACTGATCACTTTAGGGAGATAGCACATGGGACTTGGTTTGCCGGGCCACCGTGGGGGAAACTGGAAGTGATACTGTGTGACACATATGCTAATGGGGAGAGGCTGAACTAAAGTGGGTCTGTGTATGAAATGCCAGCTCCTAGCAGAGCAAACTCATCTGTGTGCGGAGGCCAAACAGAAACTGAAAATGTTACCTTGCTTCAGGGCGTCCAGTTTAATGAGTGAATAGGGGCATAACAGGAATTAACCAAAATATTTTCAGAGCTATCAATAGCTGTACAATCAATTCAACCTAATCTGTAATAAGAAAGTGACTGTGATATTTACAATTAACAGTGGTGTTGATTTATATCTGATTACAATAGGCATTCGTTCTCAGATTAGCCATTGTGTAATACACTACATGACCAAAGTATGTGGACACCTGCTCATTGAACATCTCATTCCAAAATCATGGGCATTAACATGGAGTTGGTCCCCCTTTTGCTCCAGCCTCCACTCTTCAGGGAAGCCTTTCCACTAGATATTGAAACATTGCTATGGGGACTTGCTTCCCTTCAGCCACAAGAGCATTAGTAAGGTAGGGCACTGATGTTGGGTGATTGGGCCTGGCTCACAGTCGGCATTCCAATTCATCCCAAAGGTGTTCGATGGGGTTGAGGTCAGACCAGTCAAGTTCTTCCACACCGATATTGACAAACCATTTCTGTACGGTCCTCGCTTTGTCCAGGTAACAGGAAAGGGCTTTTCCCAAACTGTTTCCACAAAGTTGGAAGCACAGAATCATCTAGAATGTCATTGCATGCTGTAGAGTAAAAATGTCCCTTTACTGGAACTAACAGGCATAGCCCTAACTGCTCAGCCATGCAAACTCCTTTCATGAAACTCCCGACAAACAGTTATTCTGCATACGATGCAAAACGCTACATATGGGGATGGTTTCTGTATTTTTAAAGTTACATATGTTGAAAACTTGATTGCTGACAAGCAAAACCTTTCAGGACAATGCCAACAATGGACTAATGAAACAAATACAAAAATATTGTTTTGGGGTGGAATTGTCCTTTAAAGCTGTTGTATTAGTCCGCTTGTAGTCCTGATTGTTGCAAAAGTTGTTCAAGATAAAGATATGTGACTCGTTTCAGGAAACTAGGCGAATGTCGCACGTCACTACTTCATAGGAGAGGCATTTGAACGTAAACATATCATTTTTTCAAAATGCGTTTTTGGGGTGAAATGCCTTCTGGAACATGTGAACATTCATGTGCCTTAATAACAATAAAATTGTTAAATTATAAGCCTAATTGGTTTAGCCACAGAAAAAGCTAAGAACCTTCCCGCTAGCCATGATTGGCTGAGATAATGGATGGGCTAGACATGCCAAGAGATGAGTTCGGATTGGTCTGTCATGTAGCATGCTTCTGTCTAGAACATGAGCTGCTCAGTATGTGTAGGTAATCTTTTCTAACACAGCTTTTTTGAAGGATATCACAAAGAACTGCAAATGTGTTGCTAATGCTCTCCAATTTCTGGAGGGCGATCATGCCATGCTTACTCTCTCTGACTCTGAAAATGAATCAGACGATGAGGAAATCCCTCATTTAAGGAAAAACATTTTCATTGAACCAGACATTGTAGAGTCTTCTGGAACAGCAATGAACAGTGTTGTTGTCACAGAAGAAGTTCACTGAGTTCTGAAATCGGTGGAAGCAGCGTATGACAGCTAAGGAGATTTATTGCAAATATGCGGAGGGAGTTGAAAAGAGAACACACAGAAGGCATTATTAAACACATCCAGAGGAAGCGATAGGTACTGCATTCATATGCCCTTATATGGGCATTTTCATGAGGGAGGGGTTCCAAATGAGGCACTCTGTCAAAACCACTTTTTCCAGGACAGAAATTCCTTGGGGTTTCGCCTGCCATTTCCGTTCTGTTTTACTCACAGACAAATGGTTAACACTTTTAGAAAATTCAGAGTGTTTCCTATCCAATGGTACTAAATATGTGCATATCCTATTTTCTGGGCCTGAATGGGAGGCATTTTACTTTGGGCACGCCAGGCTCTCCAAAACGGTCACCTCGTGCGCTGCTCCCTAAGAAGTTAACTTGTAAATAATGATCTTGTGAGTTTATTTTCCTGTAATAATTAATAAAAAAAGTTAAGACGTTGTCAGCTAGGATATGGTCATTATTTGAGCTGGCTATCCAGCTAACTTAACTTTAGTTAGCTAGCTAACAAGCTACAAACGGACTAAGACATTGTTTAGAAAGTTGCTTTTAGTTGCCTGGTTTCCTAGATTGACATATGTGACCCGTTTCAGGAAACTAGGTGTATGTCGCGGGTCACTACTTCACAGGAGCGCCATTTGAACGTAAACTATTTTTTTAAATCAAAATGCATTTTATTTTGCCTGAAATGCCTTCTCGAACCTGTGAACTTTCATGTGCCTTAATAACAAACTTGTATGCAATCTGTAAATACTAATAAAATTACGAGCTTAGTTGGTTTAGCCCCAGAAAAAGTGAGCAACCTTCCCACTAGCAATGATTGGCTGAGATAATGAGTGGGCTGGATATTCTGAGAGATGAGTTTGGATTGGGCTGCCATGTAGCACGCTTCTGTCTATTTGATCTAGTCAGTATGTCTAGGTAATACTGTTTAACGCAGCTATTTTAAAAAAATGTATTGCGTAGTAAAACTGCATAAGTGTTGCTCTCCACTTTCTGGAGGACCGACTTTTGAAATCAGTGGAATTCAAGTATGATAGCTAAGGAGATGTCTCTGGATTACATCTTCAAACTAAGGGCAACCATGACATCCGACAGGAGACGCGTCCATCAATGATGTACAGTGGGGCAAAAAAGTATTTAGTCAGCCACCAATTGTGCAAGTTCTCTCACTTAAAAAGATGAGAGAGGCCTGTAATTTTCATCATAGGTACACTTCAACTATGACAGACAAAATGAGGAAAAAAAATCCAGAAAATCACATTGTAGGATTTTTAATGAATTTATTTGCAAATTATGGTGGAAAATAAGTATTTGGTCACATACAAACAAGCAAGATTTCTGGCTCTCACAGACCTGTAACTTCTTCTTTAAGAGGCTCCTCTGTCCTCCACTCGTTACCTGTATTAATGGCACCTGTTTGAACTTGTTATCAGTATAAAAGACACCTGTCCACAACCTCAAACAGTCACACTCCAAACTCCACTATGGCCAAGACCAAAGAGCTGTCAAAGGACACCAGAAACAAAATTGTAGACCTGCACCAGGTTGGGAAGACTGAATCTGCAATAGGTAAGCAGCTTGGTTTGAAGAAATCAACTGTGGGAGCAATTATTAGGAAATGGAAGACATACAAGACCACTGATAATCTTCCTCGATCTGGGGCTCCACGCAAGATCTCACCCCGTGGGGTCAAAATGATCACAAGAACGGTGAGCAAAAATCCCAGAACCACACGGGGGGACCTAGTGAATGACCTGCAGAGAGCTGGGACCAAAGTAACAAAGCCTACCATCAGTAACACACTACGCCGCCAGGGACTCAAATCCTGCAGTGACAGACGTGTCCCCCTGCTTAAGCCAGTACATGTTCAGGCCCGTCTGAAGTTTGCTAGAGAGCATTTGGATGATCCAGATGAGGATTGGGAGAATGTCTTATGGTCAGATGAAACCAAAATATAACTTTTTGGTAAAAACTCAACTCGTCGTGTTTGGAGGACAAAGAACACCATACCTACTGTGAAGCATGGGGGTGGAAACATCATGCTTTGGGGCTGTTTTTCTGCAAAGGGACCAGGACGACTGATCCGTGTAAAGGAAAGAATGAATGGGGCCATGTATCGTGAGATTTTGAGTGAAAACCTCCTTCCATCAGCAAGTGCATTGAAGATGAAACGTGGCTGGGTCTTTCAGCATGACAATAATCCCAAACACACCGCCCGGGCAACGAAGGAGTGGCTTCGTAAGAAGCATTTCAAGGTCCTGGAGTGGCCTAGCCAGTCTCCAGATCTCAACCCCATAGAAAATCTTTAGAGGGAGTTGAAAGTCCGTGTTGCCCAGCGACAGCCCCAAAACATCACTGCTCTAGAGGAGATCTGCATGGAGGAATGGGCCAAAATACCAGCAACAGTGTGTGAAAACCTTGTGAAGACTTACAGAAAACGTTTGACCTCTGTCATTGCCAACAAAGGGTATATAACAAAGTATTGAGATAAACTTTTGTTATTGACCAAATACTTATTTTCCACCATAATTTGCAAATAAATTCATTAAAAATCCTACAATGTGATTTTCTGGATTTTTTTTCCTCATTTTGTCTGTCATAGTTGAAGTGTACCTATGATGAAAATTACAGGCCTCTCTCATCTTTTTAAGTGAGAGAACTTGCACAATTGGTGGCTGACTAAATACTTTTTTTCCCCACTGTAT
>QNTS01000047.1:206990-220145 GCA_003317085.1 Hucho hucho
GTACATTTGCAATATGTTTCAATGGGCTTTTAACATCACGAATTTGACATGCTGAAATCAACACCAACGAGCGATGGAGAGGAACCATGATCACTGCCCGGCCATCCCGAGTTCAACGGGCCAGTCAATTGGGCATTTCTGCAGTATTTGGGAGCCTGTCAAATTTGTGAGGGTAAATGCCCATTGTAAGACATTGCAAATTGACAACCGTGCACCTGGTAATTGAAACGGGTAACCATGAGCATATTTTAAATATTAATGCCTTTAGGAGGGTGCAAGGTATCCCTGGCTGGTTAGGGAGCACCCCCCACCCGTGGCCATCCAAATGGGGGCACCCCTGGTCATTTTGGACGTTTTTCTAAAAATCTTTAAAAAAACAAGTCCCACTTCTCTCTCATCAAACATGACAAATAGACCCTATAGGATGATTCAGGGCTTAACATAGTGATATATATCATTTTGTCAGTTTAAATGCCATTTGGACATTGCTCACTGACTTTTGGGTTCGGAAGCCGACTTCCTATGATCATATATGTAAATGGACATAACATCATGATTTGGCACTTTCAATACTTTTGTATGGAATCTTATGGCATTTGTACATTTCTTATGCCATTTGGACATGGTTCATTGACTTTTGACTTCCTATGGTAACATATTGCAAATGGACAAAACATAGGCCTTATGGACAATAAAGTTAATAAAACTAAATCAATAAAATGAGACAAAGGTATGTTTATACATATCTTATATACGTGTTATTATCAACAAAACCGAAAGAATCGCAAAAAACGGTCCAGAAAGCACTTTTTTAGGGGGCGTAGGTATTTTGATATATTTTTTTTAAATGTCCAAATTTGACCCTTGGGTCTTGACTTCATGTACATATGCAATATGAATTGCCCCGTTGGAGCGCGCTCGCCACCTATAGTAATTTTGAGTTATTACATTTGGCATTTGCCATATGCCATAAGTTTTGATTGATCTGCCGTCCATTTGGGCACTCTTTTCCATCGTGTGTATGTTTCGTCCAATGGCAATATGTTCCCATAAATTTTTGTCCATTTCATGGGGGTCTTCCCTTACCTAGCTACATGTCTTAACAAAATACTTCACTATGCAAGTAACCATTTCAGGTGAGGTCGTAAATTCAGTCTGGCCATCTACTCCTATTTCAGAGCACTCTCGTCTGAGTGTGCCAGAGCGCAGAATAACTGATTAATTTACGAACACCCATTGAATATGGCCGCTGACAGTAAACGTAGACAAAAAAAGCATAATACAATTGTTTCCAGGAGCACAGTTACAGTCACCAATGCTCTGGATAACATAAAAAAACAGCCTAACGAGCTCTGCTAGGGCGACTAAAATAGTCAGTGGGGTGTTCTCTCATTTGTGTCTGGAAGTAGCAAGCAAGCTAGCCAATGTTAGCCAGATAGCTTGGGAGCTTGACTGCCGTTGTGAGATCAGAACGTAAGGATCAACCCTAATCATTCACCAGAGCGTCCAGTGCACTCTGAACACTCCGAGAGAGAAACGCTCTGAATTTACTAATGGACAATCTGACAGCACAGTTTCAGTCACCAACGCTCTGGATAACGTAACAGCCTAACCAGCTCTGCTAGGGCAAGTAATGTTCAGTGAGCTGTTCTCTCATTTCTGTCTGGAAATAGCTAGCAAATTGGCTTGGGTACTTGACTGCTGTTGTTAGTACAGAACGCTCGGATCAACATGTAAAGAGATGGGTGGAGCTAAAGCTTAAGAGGCTGTGAATGATGCTGAATGGGTGTAGACAAAGAAGGGCTCTCCAGTAGTAGTACCTAAACATTCAAAGGCCATTTTCTCAAAAGTGAGTTTACAAGTTTGTCGACTTTCAAAGCAGAATTACTTTCCCATTGTTCCTCAAATGTAGTGTATGATATACAATTTTGTAGCTCTGAGTCTCTACTTTTATCCAATGTAAAAAAAAACAATTTAACATTTTGCTACATAATACCGATTTGAGCCTGTCTGTCACATATACTAAATACATTTTTAAACGGATGGGTTTATTGGTGTTAAAATACACCAGTTATGCTATTTTGGACCACCAGACTGATGATGTCACGCAGCGTGTCATTTTTGTGTTTATACTTTTTCATAACGACAAGTTTGATGTCGGTTGACAATAAAATGCTCATGATGTAACTGTAACAACTGTCTACAGACAAGTCGATAGACGTAGTATAAACCAGCCTTTAGTCTTAATCTTTGGTTGTTTAGTACACTACTGTACTCACTCTGTTTAGCACATGGCCTCACATGGGAATCTTTAAAGAGATGGGTGGGGCTAAGGCTTAAAAGGTTGTGAATGATGCTGAAAGGGTGTAGACAAAGAAGAGCTCTCCAGTAGGTGTTCCCCTAACTGGGGTATAGTAGTAGGTGCCAGGCACACCAGTTTGAGAGTGTCAAGAACTGCAACGTTGCTGGGTTTTTCACGCTCAACAGTTTCCTGTGTGTATCAAGAATGGGCCACCACCCAAAGGACATCCAGCCATCATGACACAACTGTGGGAAGCATTGGAGTCAACATGGGCCAGCATCCCTGTGAAACGCTTTTGACACCTTGTAAAGTCCAAGTTGCTCCTTTGCACCCCAGTATCTCTATTTGCACATTCATCTTCTGCACATCTAAAATTTCAGTGTTTAATTGCTATATTGTAATTACATCGCCACCATGGCCTATTTATTGCCTTACCTTCCTTATCTTACCTCATTTGCACTCACTGTATATAGACTTTTTGTTTTCTTTTTCTACTGTATTATTGACTGTATGATTTGTTTATTCCATGTGTAACTCTGTGTTGTTGCATGTGTCGAACTGCTGTGCTTTATCTTGGCCAGGTCGCAGTTGTAAATGATAACTTATTCTCAACTAGCCTACCTGGTTAAATAATGGTGAAAAAAATAATAATATATAAAAAAAAAATACCCAGATGAATTGAGGCTGTTCTGAGGGCAAAAGGGGGTGCAACTCAATATTAGGAAGGTGTTTCTATTATTTTGAACACTCAGTGTAGACATGCACACATATCTCTTGTCAAAGGCAGACAGCAGATGTCACATTCATCTCTGTGTTGTGTAATGTTCTGTGGCATACCTACAGTACCTGGCTCTGTGTGCAAGTATCTTTAATGTTACAAACTCTTTTTATACTCTGTGAGTGTATCGTCAATCTCATGCTCCCTACCTGACTCCTCAAAGTCCTGGTTGGCCATGTTCCAGGTGTCCCTGATGTGCATTAGGCTGGCCTCCATGGCCCTCAGGTCCACGTCGGGGCAGTTACACTGGGGGAAGCCTGGGCTGCAGCGGCACCAACAGTCATTGTCCCGGCACACAAACTGACCCTCCTCATTACAGCCAATGTAGTTCAGAGCCGCCTGGACAAACCTAGCCCTCAGGTACTCTGGTAGGATGGTCTGGAGACCTGGCAGAGGAGAGGATATGGTACTGTTTATACGGTATATGACAATACTGGGTAAACTACAAAACAAATTACTGTAATATTAACTAGACTCTCAAATACTGTAGTAACTATAGCATATTTCATTTCTACAGTAAGTTTATATCGGACAGAAGGAGGTACTTTCTAGTCACTTTATAGATACATTTCCACTGGCTTGTTCATACATGTCTATAAATCCCTGTGATTCACTTTGGAATCCAGTGGTTCGGTTTCCAATGCCATACTGAAACACAGATTGAAGCTAAATTACTTCTGACACTCTGGTGCCTCTTGTCTAATGCTTGGCAGAAAATAGAAACTGTGACAATTCCATCAGAATGTCTGGGTGTGTTCAATTCTGGATGGCCGACCTTGCAGATGAATCTTGTTTTCAGGGCTCTGAACCAGAACAGAGCTGACTGAGTCCAGGTTGTCATAGTTACTGCATCCAAGAGGGCCTGTCCTTGTTTCGGTCACCTAAAGGGAAAGACAGAGGCACATGGCAATAATCCACTGCACTGTGAGAGAGAGCCACTAAAGTCATTAAAAATGCAGGGATGCAGAGTTGAATGTCATGTGGAATGAGATGAACAGCTAATAGTACACTCACTCACTTTCTCCCATCTGCCCTTCCACAGGACAAAATATTTTACACCTTATATAGACACATTTAATTGTTCACATCTACAAACATTACAAGTAGTCTAGATACAGTAGTTCAGTTGTTTGATGTATGACGCAACGCCAAGGTTGTGCATTTCGACATATTTAGTATAGTCTGTTATATGAAAACTCAGAGGCCATGTGAGATTATATCCGAAAAGTATGGTACACGAAGAAGCTTAAAGGTGCAGAGTAGGTTTGTCTACTCAGAGAACGTGATGACATACAGTAGCAATGCAACCCAAAGCCCTGTCATCTGACATGGGGAGATAATGTGGATTTTGCAAAAAATAAAAAACATTTTCGGAGACCAAGGGAAGAAAGAAAAGAAATCACTAGATTCACACTGACAAACCAGGAAGACGGGATCTCTGGGTGGTTAGATTGTGAACAATCACAGCTCAATCATCATTGACAAAAGGCTGATTTAAAGCTCCCGTATATCAAGGTTCCTCTGCCATCCTCCCAAGACAAACTGGCAGCCTGCAGGCTTATCCATCTCCCTCCCTGTCACCTAAAAATTGTTCTCCCCTGCCACCACAGTGGCTCCTTAAAAGTAACTACATTGCCAGTGTAGATTAATGAGTACCTGCGATTCTACTGTACATCCAGCAGAAAGGACACACTTTTCCTTTCCGTTTGTGGGCAGAAAAGTTGGCTTTCTTTGACACCTACTTTAAGGTCACTGGGAAAAAAACGGAGGGAAGGATGAGACACGAGAAAGAAAAATAAAATAAACTGAACTGTGTCAAAAGGTCTCTATCCTTCAAAGCATTAAGACACCAGAACCATGACCAACCTTATTTAACCATGACATAAGTAGCAGTTATTCATTATATGATAATCACAAGATGTTAATTAAAATTTTCACTCAACATTGAGGTTTGAGTTACTTTGAAACGGAGAAGGAGAGGGGGAGAGAATGAGTGAGTGTGTGAGAAATAGAGAGCGAGACAAAGCGAGGGTGGGTGGGAGAAAGAGAAAAAAGAACCATAACTATAGCAGCCCCATCGCCAGCATTTCCATTTTTTTTTTATTGATGCTTCGACACAGTGAATTAAAATCCCAGATGTGTCTGCAGGGATGGGCAGATTAATTTCTAACACAGACAGATGTCCAACTTAAAGGGAAAATTGACCGAATGCAAATCTAAAGCTGGGTTTTCAATGCATAGCAATGAGACCATCTGCAACAAGGACCCAGCAGAGCAGAGCATGTCGTTTCGTTAAGAAATAGATTTTCGGAAAAAAAAAATACTATAAACAGTGATTTGTATATTTCAGTATGGACAGTAATTTACGGGGGCTTTGGGTGCTGTCATTGACTGGGAGATTGCCTGAATACAAATTGAAACATTTAAATGAGATGGATTGGAGATGGGGAGAGTGGATGGAGAGAGGGAGGAATGTATTAATATGCCATAATCGAGTGCAATTAAATCACGCTGACTATCATAAATTCTAGCAGCTACAATTAATGGGTCTGGTGATTGCTCTTAAAGGCTTTCCTGGAATAATTAGTTTGTGTTGCATGGTTATGCGATTAGGAGGGGACAGGGCCGGCCCCAGTTATAAGCGACATAAGTGGTCATTAGGGGGCCGACAAAACAACTAAACTTAGTCGGGGTCTCTACTTACTGTTGAGAGTTAGAATAGTAGAATACACAAGGTAAAATTTCAAAATGTGGTTGTGCATCAGCAGTTGTCAATTAGCCCATGTCAACATTTTTTTTTTTATTGGTAAATTAATCTAGCCAGCTATCTGAACTTGTAGTAATCATGGCCCGAATTACCAACCGGGCACGAAGGGCACGAACCCCGTGGGGGCCCCCATTGATTTTGTTAGTCACTCTCCGTAAGATATCATATTAACATGGCATAAGTCATGGCAAAATGTGTAGAATTTCAGGAAATTAGCTGTAAAACTGCACATTTCTCTCCACCCCAAGAGTAGAATTATATGAGATTAGTTTTAAATTGCTAAACTCTCTCCACCCTATGAACAAAAAGTAAAATTGCAGAAAACTTGCTTTAAAATATTAAGTTATACAATATTATTTGTACGCCCCATGGAAAGAATTGTCAAATTGCAGGAAATTAACTTTTTCTTACTCTGGAGAGGGGAAAATAAGAGTGGAGCCAGTAAAATGTTTTGTCCATGAGGTGGAGGGGTCCCCAACCAAATCTCGCTTAGGGCATTCAAAAGGCTAGGGCCGGCCCTGGGAGGGGATGCGTCATCATACAGTACTATTAGTCAGCACCAGCATTCTTTCACTCACTCCTCATGAAGCATACATTCTTCCTCTGATTCAGGCAAGGATGACTTAAAATGCCTCAGACAAAGAATCTTCCACTGGGGACTTGTTTAAAGGTCTACTAGAGTTTAGTGTTTAGGAATAGCTAATGGTTTAAAGGGAGAACGGCGAAAGTGCTCAAAAGTAGTGCAGCAACAACCCTTTTATATTTTAATATGCATGGTGCATTGCCTCAAGTGTCTTGGATGCTCAATTATTTTCTAAATGCAAGCGTTAATATTATTATACTACCACTAAGGCAGAGGAATTGAAACTGAAAGATTCATGCCTTTTGTTAATTCAACCAATGGATAATTCCACAAAAGCAGCATAAAATGCCAGTAAATGAGCCAGAGATGTCAGATATTTGAATAACAATGGGTATTAAGAGGCCTGTACTCCAACCTGTTTAAAAAAATATGAAATGCCATTAATGTTTCATAAGGACCGGCGCTTCTTTGGAAATTGCTTCTTTCACAGCGCCACAAAGAATCGGCCTGTTTTTAATCACTGAGGCATAGCCTTAGTCAACGCTGCATATCCCCATTTACATCCTAGATGTGTTTATGATTGTTTAGACATTCTTTGAGGATTACGGAAAGATGATCCACCCTACGGAAACTGTTTTCCTGGCTTACACTATCATCGCTAGCATAGCTGACGTTAGCTAGCTGCCTACTTCAATTCAACTTGGATTTGGCTTGGAAATACGATAACATTTCAAAAGAAGGCAAACAATTAGCAGGAAAACATTTAGTCATGATTGTGATGTTGCCAGATTGACTTTACATGCAGTAAAAACGTAGCCAGCTAACCAAGATTGAGGGGACCACCGAATTTTAGCTAGCTAACATTAGCATTGCTAGCTATTTCTGATTAATTTTACTAGTAACAGTAATGGATCGATTGAGCGGTCCTCTTCCCTTCTCTCAGAGCCTAATAATTCAGGTGCTCTGACCAGACAACGTTGCAGAGAGTAAACCGAGCTGGCTAAAGTTTACTCACAGCTTGTGATTGAGAAGCTTGACTGACGACCCACACTGAGGTTTAACGGTAAGCGAAGCTGGCTACAGCTCATACCTTTATCTAAATGTGTAATGTTCCCCCAGATTCTATGACCTTGATAGAAAATAACCAAGTTCCTCTTGTTTTTGCATCCAAGGGTACCTTTTTCTTGAGGGGGAGGACATTGAGACCTTGATACTATAAGTTTCTATCTGACATATTTGTCAAAAATCAGTCAGTAACATATCTTCAGATGGTTCTTCATATGTCTGTGGAGTTAGATTTTTGAAAAAGTAAAGTGAAAAAAAGGAAAAATGAGTAAGTTTGATCTGCATACACCCATTTTAACCCATTGGCTCTATACGGTTCTATCTGAAATTGGATCACAAGCCTTAACAAATACAGACGGGCCAATCAGATCATCTCTTTGCCATCTGCCGCTAACTCCAGTCCCCAGGGTCCTGATTGGTGTCACTTTTGTCTAAGCACCAGCTTACACACCTGACACCAATAATCAACTAATCATGATCTTCAGTTTAGAATGCAATTAGTTTAATCAGCTGTGTTTGCTAGGGATGGGGGGAAAGTTACACTCTGTCCCCGAGGACTGTAGTTGCCAATCCCTGGTCTGGGCTAGTCTTGCCAACAATCAAAATCTTAAAGTAAAATAAATCTTAAAGTCAATTCTGTTGTCCCATCATTCAGTGATGACAGTAATTTGTCTGATGATCATAATACATTTCTTTATGTATTTGATGATGTGTTCTGACTATCTTGGTGTTAGTGTTATTCTAACATTTACATATTCAAATAGCTACAGTTTTCCAATGAAATCCGTTCTACATCTTGAACTGCTGCTACTGTCATTTCTCTCTAGATTTCTCTTGCGTTCCAAAGCTCAGCCTAACAAATGATCTTAATTCTCATACAAATGAACCATAACAGGACTTGAATGACTGAACACCACATCTTAGAAGACCAGAACATTTGGTGAAAAACACTTCTTTGTTCTTTCTCACATCGATGGTTAGTTTCTTTTCAGGCTAATTGTAATAAACATCAGTAGAAATTGACCTGAGTTGTAAATCAAACTTATTATTGAAATGGAACCGATGATTCATCTCTCATGCGTAATTGTAGAGGCACCACTTCCCCTCCTCTCTTTATCTATTTCATTTTCCCATTCCCTTTATTTTTTACCTGGAGTGTTACACTAATTCCCAAACGTTTTGGGACACTGTAAAGTCAATGGAGAATAAGAGGACCTCCTCCCAGCTGCCCACTGCACTGAGGCTAGGAAACACTGTCACCACCGATAAATCTATGATAATCGATCATTTCAATAAGCATTTTTCTCGGTCCCAGCTTTGATGCACCTGTACGGACCTTCGCCTTCTGGATGATAGTGGGGTGAACAGGCAGTGGCTCGGTGGTTGTTGTCCTTGATGATCTTTTTGGCCTTCCTGTGACATCGGGTGCTGTAGGTGTCCTGGAGGGCAGGTAGTTTGCCCCCGGTGATGCGTTGTGCAGACCTCACTACCCTCTGGAGATCCTTACGGTTGTGGGCGGAGCAGTTGCCATACCAGGCGGTGATACAGCCCGACAGGATGCTCTCGATTGTGCATCTGTAAAAGTTTGTGAGTGTTTTTGGTGACAAGCCACATTTCTTCAGCCTCCGCCAGTTGCACAGGGCGGGATCGAGACCCAGGGTCTCGAGCTTAATGACGAGTTTGGAGGGTACTATGGTTTTAAATGCTGAGCTGTAATTGATGAACAGTATTCTTACATAGGTATTCCTCTTGTCCAGATGGGTTAGGGCAGTGTGCAGTGTGACTGCGATTGCGTCGTCTGTGGACCTATTGGGGCAGTAAGCAAATTGGAGTGGGTCTAGGGTGTCAGGTAGGGTGGGGGTGATATGATCCTTGACTAGTCTCTCAAAGCACTTCATGATGACAGAAGTGAGAGCTAAGGGACGATAGTCGTTTGGCTCAGTTACCTTAGCTTTCTTGGAAACAGGAACAATGGTGGCCCTCTTGAAGCATTTGGGAACAGCAGACTGGGATAGGGATTGATTGAATATGTCAGCCTTGCCAGGGTTAACACGTTTAAATGTTTTACTCACGAATGGCTGCGGTGAAGGAGAGCCCGTAGGTTTTGGTAGCGGGCCGTGTCAGTGGCACTGTATTGTCCTCAAAGCGAGAAAAGAAGTTGATTCGTTTGTCTGGGATCAAGACATCGGTGTCCGCAACGGGGCTGGTTTTCTTTTTGTAGTCTGTGATTGACTCTGTATTCTCTGTATATATCAATGACGTTGCTCTTGCTGCTGGTGATTCTCTTTTTTATTTGTTTTATTTCACCTTTATTTAACCAGGTAGGCAAGTTGAGAACAAGTTCTCATTTACAACTGCGGCCTGGCCAAGATAAAGCAAAGCAGTTTGACACATACAACAACACAGAGTTACACATGGAGTAAAACAAACATACAGTCAATAATACAGTAGGAAAAAAAACGAATCTATACACAAAGAGTGCAAATGAGGTAGGATAAGGAAGGTAAGACAATAAATAGGCCATGGTGGCAAAGTAATTACAATATAGCAATTTAACACTGGAATGGTAAATGTGCAGTAGATGAATGTGCAATGTAGAAAAAACTGGGGTGCAAAGGAACAAGATAAATAAATAAATACGGTAGGGGATGAGGTAGTTGGTTGAGCTATTTACAGATGGGCTATAAACAGGTACAGTGGTCTGTGAGCTGCTCTGACAGCTGATGCTTAAATCTGGTGAGGGAGATCCACCTCTTCGCAGACGACACCATTCTGTATACATCTGACGCTTCTTGGGACACTGTGTTAACTACTTAGGGAGTGATGGGGCGCTAGTGCGCCAAATTCAAAATCCAAAAGTTGAATTATTAAACATTCATCAATATACAAGTGTTGCATAGTCATCAAAAGCTCTGCTTCTTGGCAATATCACAGCCTTGTTAGATTTCAACTCGCCCACTCGCCCAATGACCGTGAAGAGAACGCGTTCAACCTTTACCTATACACTTGTTCAAGAACAATCAAACATCATTGATAATGTATCCTAAGGAACACTTTTATGTATATTTACTATAATATTTCAACCGGATTATAAACTGGACGATAGGAAAGGAAAAAAACGCGCGAGCCCGTGAACGCGCATCCTCTTCTGTTTACATCCGATGACCACTTCGAAACGCTTCTTCTATTACCATCCAGAGCAACTAAACATCATCAAACACTGTCTAGAGACTGTTGACATCCAGTGGAAGCAATAGGTACTGCAATCTTACTCCTATATATATATGTCTGTTTTCAACAGGGAGGGGTTCAAAATGAGGCAATGTGTCAAAAACACTTTTTCCAGGACAGAAATTCCTCGGGTTTTCGCCTGTTATATCAGTTCTGTTATACTCACAGACAATATTTTAACACTCTTAGAAACTTCAGTGTTTCCTATCCAATAGTACTAATTATGTGCATATCCTATTTTCTGGGCCTGAGTCGGAGGCATTTTACTTTGGGCACGCCAGACTCTCCAAAACCGTCACCTCGGGAGCCGCTCCCTAAGAAGTTAACAAACCTACAAACAAGCTTCAATGCCATACAACACTCCTTCCGTGGCCTCCAACTGCTTTTAAATGCTAGTAAAACTTAATGCATGCTCTTCAACCAATTGCTGCCCGCACCCGCCCGCCCGACTAGCATCACTACTCTGGGCGGTTCTGACTTAGAATATGTGGACAACTACAAATACCTAGGTGTCTGGTTAGTCTGTAAACTCTCCTTCCAGACTCACATTAAGAATCTCCAATCCAAAATTAAATCTAGAACGGATTCCTATTTCGCAACAAAGCCTCTTTCACTCATGCTGCCAAAACATACCCTCGTAAAACTGACAATCCTACCAATCCTTGACCTCGGCAATGTCATTTACAAAATAGCCTCCAACAGTCTACTCAGCAAATTGGATGTAGTCTATCACAGTGCCATCTGTTTTGTCACCAAAGCCCCATATTCTACCCACCACTGCGACCTGTATGCTCTCGTTGGCTGGCCCTCTCTACATATTTGTCGCCAAACCCACTGGCTCCATGTCATCTAGGTAAAGTCTTATCTCAGCTCCATAGCAACACCCACCCGTAGCACGCGTTCCAGCAGGTATATTTCACTGGTCATCCCCAAAGCCAACACCTACTTTGGCCGCCTTTCCTTCCAGTTCTCTGCTAACAATGACTGGAACGAATTGCAAAAATCACACAGCAAAAATTACACAGCCCATCTGTAAATAGCACACCCAACTACCTCATCCCAATATTGTAATATTTTTTCTTCTCTTTTGCACCCCAGTATCTCTACTTGCACATCATCGTCTGCACATCTATCACTCCAGTGTTAATGCTAAATTGTAATTATTTCACTGTCTATGGCCTATTTATTGCTTTACCTCACTAATCTTACTACATTTGCACACACTGTACATTGACTTTTATATTGTGCTATTGACTGTACATTTGTTTATCCCATGTGTAACTCTGTGTTGTTGTTTTTGCTTTATCTTGGCCAGGTCGCAGTTGTAAATGAAAACTTGTTCTCAACTGGCCTAACTGGTTAAATAAAGGTGAAATATTTTTTTTATTATTAAATACAGTAGCTACAGGGTTTTCTCCTCTTGAAAATCTCTAAAAGCCATTGTCCGGTGCTCTCTCTCTGAGACTCTTATGTCTTGCCCTACGTTTTCATCTTAGTGAGGTAGAAATCCATGGCCTGAATTAAAGCATGCTGATGCAGTGAATGTTTCACATCAGTCACCTGAAACTGCCTCCCAAACAAACGCAACTCTGAGGACGTCTGCTCCATTCATCTTAATCAGAGGATTTTAGCAACACTTTGTCCACGAAGACACTTCCAACACAGCCATGATGTGTCCTTTTGCCAATTCAATTTAATGACTATGCCTTATCTGTCTGTGGATGCCCATGATGAGATAGCACTGGGATGAGTCAATGATAAATGGATGGACGCTTGTAGACAGCAAGTGAGTTTTTAATTAATCTCAGATAATGTAAGGAGTCAACACTCAACTGTATAATTCTGTTAGGGACGACTGTCACAGTGGTTCCCAAAAACCTCATTATGAACAAAACAGTCCAGCAGTGTAGTTTTATACAATGACTTAAAGAAACGTAAATTAGCTGGGATGGCTTACCAGCTCATCCAAAAATACCATTTGGGAAACACCGCTCTAATACAAGGTGCCTGTGCAAGGGAAATTCCTCATTGATAATCCTGTCATTGTCACAGGTACATGTAAATAAATCACAGGCTCACATGGAAACTGCCAAACGTCCTGCTGTGCAAAGGGCAAACTCAGCCGATCAGACTCATTATTCAGTAACAAAGATGGTCCCAGCTAGAGGGCTCTGGGAATGAAAAAAAGAATGATATTGATGATATTTAAATCAAACACACATCCTGCTACAGTGGGGAAAAAAAGTATTTAGTCAGCCACCAATTGTGCAAGTTCTCTCACTTAAAAATATGAGAGAGGCCTGTAATTTTCATCATAGGTACACTTCAACTATGACAGACAAAATGAGGAAAAAAAATCCAGAAAATCACATTGTAGGATTTTTAATGAATTTATTTGCAAATTATGGTGGAAAATAAGTATTTGGTCA
>QNTS01000047.1:220582-333197 GCA_003317085.1 Hucho hucho
TGACCAAATACTTATTTTCCACCATAATTTGCAAATAAATTCATTAAAAATCCTACAATGTGATTTTCTGGATTTTTTTTCTTCATTTTGTCTGTCATAGTTGAAGTGTACCTATGATGAAAATTACAGGCCTCTCTCATCTTTTTAAGTGAGAGAACTTGCACAATTGGTGGCTGACTAAATACTTTTTTTCCCCACTGTATGTAGGAAACTTCCATCCTGGTACCAACACCACCACCACCAAGCCAACAGACACAAATACAGCACACATCACAGATGGAACTACAAAGCAAAACTGCTAGGTTTATTCTAACCATTGTATGGTTACCTTGATGGCTGTGGATGCTATTTGGATGTGGTGCAGCTTGCGCAGGGTGCTTTCTCTGTCGATGAAGTAGGATGCAGCCAGCTGGTGGAGTGCCTCCAGAGTCACGGCCGTACCGTTGGCCTCGCTTGCCTCCACTGTCCTACTCAACCTCCGTTTGTCCACAAAGATCATTAACGACTCCTCCCCTAAACAAGGGTACAGAACGGCGCAGAATATGCACTGAGAACACCTATACAGCACAGAGAGAATGTGTTTCTAAAGCTGAGAATCAGCAGCATACAGATTGAGTGGAAAGAAATAGGCCTTCCAATCATTACAACAATAAATAAATGGTTTATTATTCTTACCCCCCAGGGTGGCTGAGAGTAGGAAGTGTGTTCCGTACTTCCTGATGATGCTGTCTGTGATAGAGCTGAGGCTGGGCCGTCTGCCCAGGTGCCTTATGGTCTGAAGGAACTCGGGGTCCAGAGGCAGGGCCAGACCATTGTTATCCTGTCTCTCTAGAGCCAGGCTGTTCACCTTCCAGCGGCCAAACTCCCTGCAATGTCACACACAAACATTAGTACGCGCACACAGACAAACTCACAGGCAGGGATGCACACACACACAGGCAGGGCACACTCCATTAGCAAACACCCTCTATCATAGTCATAGTGAAGAGAGAGAAAAAGGGCTCAAGAGCATGTTACAGCCAGACCCAGCCCACAACCCCAGTGCCCTCTGCTAAAATGAAGAGTGGACCGTCTAAAGGTAGGCAGTAGCCCTGGCCCCGCCCCAAGACGAGGCCAATGTCTATCTGTGCTCTGAGTATTGAAAGAAGAATACAACATAGGATTATACTGTTACAATTGCAGAGTGGACAGAACGACACAGCTTGGGCTGCATTAGAAGACTCATATTCAGATTCAGGCCATGCTGGGTGGAAAATATCATGTCTGCCCAGCAACTCTGGTGACATTTGGATCTTTATGTGCCATTTCCTGAAAGATGAATGGTGCCATGCTGTTTTCAATATGTACTGATAATTGCTCTGTGCCTATCGTGAAAACACTGTACTTCACCAACACTTTTTACACGATGGTGCAATCTCGGGTTGTGTAGAGTGACTTGTGATGCCCTGCGGCTGGACTGGTTTGTAATCACTGGGGAAGACATTCTGCTCAAATGGCGCAAGCACACACACACACTGTGCTGATGAGCTGCTCTCAAGGGTCCTCTGTAGAGGCCAAGACCCTCTGATGAGGATAAAGGGTCTTGATATCCATGCTGGCAGAGCAGGGTTCCAACTGTCTTTATCTAGTGCACACAGAGGCTGCTGCTTGATGTATAGATTACCATGTGGCTCAAATAGCCCATAATAACCAGGTTTTAGTGGTCAAGCCTGTTATGGAAAGAAGAAAGGATAATTGTAAAGCTATCAGACATGAGTGCTGGTGAGGTGTATTAAAAGCAGTCCATGTTGCGACTGTTCCACCACAGCAAAGATACTATATCTATAACACATTTTTATGTGAATTTGGTCAGGTCGCCCCAAACGTTACATATTGCAGCTTTAACACCAGTGGGATTGCAATTGACACCACGTGTGGTAAATAAATGAAGTGTTAAATGAATCATATTGGAATCAACACTGTGTGGTGTTGTTACTCAACTGTGTTGAGTTCATTTCCATTAACCCTGAGTAAAAAAGACGTGGAAGGGGTCTTGTTTACATTTTCCCAGAATGCTTTGTTGCAGGTTGATTTTTAAGTTTATTTTAAGTTTATTTTAATATCTGTGTTTCTGTATAAACATTGATTGATTATTTGAACTAAACTAATCCAAACTGTAATTGCACCTGTTACTGAGATGGTTGTTATAATTTAGATGGTTTAGGTAGTCTTATTTGTCAAGTCCTTCACCATAGCAGTCATTTTGAATACAGGTTGTGGGTCATAAAATATTCAAATTGTTGGATATCCTTACTCTGGCTGGATTCCGATTGGAATTACTAATCACTTCACAAACCAGCTTATTGTGACTTGGAGGTCTGATGTGGCCCATGAGCCAAGAGTTTCAGACCACAATGTTGAGGATAACTAGGCCATAACTAAAGTCATTATGAAATGTACAGAGTATACAAAAAATTAAGAACAGTTCGTTCCATGACATAGACAGACCAGGTGAAAGTTATGATCTCGTATTGATGTCACTTGTTAAATCCACTTCAATCAGAGTAGATGATGGGGAGGAGACAGGTTAAAGAAGAATTGAGACAATTGAGACACGGATTGTATATTGTCGTGGAAATTCTAATCAATAATGAGGAGAGACAAGGTCGTTCACCAATCAGGATATTACTTTATTCAAACCTTATTAATAAGGGAGCATAGAGCAATTGCTTCCACAATAATGAGGCTGGTCGGCTCAACACTCCCAAGTGTTGTGGTGAGCAGCTCTGATACAAATAATACAACATGTATTTTATTGCAAAGATACACCCTCTTGGTCTACATGACAAACAACAGATGCATGGAATGGGTCACAAGGTGAGACTTGATATATGAGAAAGGAGTATCCCCCAGCCAGATAACAAATGCTATGAAGACTGTTCTTATTGTACAGTTTGGCCCCTAAGACGAGGCTCTGATCTCATCCCTGGTACTTCACAGTACAGAAACACCAACTCATTCTATGGCATAAATGAAATGTAAAGTCCTGAGGGAAGTGAGCCTCTGGGTCATACACTATCCCAGGATAGGTGACGTACAATTGTTCCAAACACTACCCCACACATCTTGTTTCAGACCTTATCTTCCACAAGGCCAAAGGAGGGAGTAACTGGCACATAGACATTGTGGACACAACTAATTGGTTCCCCATTAATCACGTCATCCCTTCACATGGTTTAAAATAGGTAAAGACACATTCACAGATGAAGACAATGTTCCCTCCTGTCCTTTTCTGTACCTGATATTCTGCATAGCACCAGGGACATGTGATAGACAAGCCTGACTTCTCCCCTCTCTGGAAGGAGTGCAACTGCCAACACCAGAGTCCGTAGGGATACATTCTAATAACAAGAGTTCAACAGTTCAATCATATCTGCATAATATGATTCTAAGACATCTTAATTATCTATGTTACCGAGCTAATTCTGATTCTTCCGTGAATGGGCAAGACATAAGATTTAAGTGACTTTGAATGGGTTATGGTAAGTAGTTGCCAGGCCCACCGGTTTGTGTCAAGAACATCAACGTTTTCTGGGTTTTTCACAATCAAGTTTCCCATGTGTATCAAGAATGCTCCACAACCCAAAGGACATTCATCCAACTGTGGGAAGCATTAGAGTCAACATGGGCCAGCATCCCTGTGGAACGATTTCGTCACCTTGTAGAGTCCATGCCTGACAAATTGAGGCTGTTCTGAGGGCAAAAGGGGGTGCAACTCAATATTAGGAAGGTGTTCATAATGTTTTGTACACTCAGTGTATAACACAGTGCATTCGGAAAGTTCAGACACCTTCACTTGTTCCACATTTTGATACGTTACAGCATTATTCTAAAATTGATTAAATAGTTGTTTAAAAAAAAACAAAAAAAAACAGATATCACATTTACATAAGTATTCAGACACTTTACTTGGTACTTTGTTGAAGCACCTTTGGCAGCGATTACAGCCTTGAGTCTTACCGGGTATGACGCTACAAGCTTGGCACACGTATTTGGGGAGTTTCTCACATTCTTCTCTGCAGATCCTCTCAAGCTCTGCCAGGCTGGATGGAGAGCGTCGCTGCACAGCTATTTTCAGGTCTCTCCGGAAATGTTCAATCGGGTTCAAGTCCGGGCTCTGGCTGGCCCACTCAATGACATTCAGAGACTTGTCCCGAAGCCACTCCCGCATTGTCTTGGCTGTGTGCTTAGGGTCGTTGTCCTGTTGGAAGGTGAACATTCACCCCAGTCTGACGTCCTGAGCGCTCTAGAGTAGGGATCAAGGATCTCTCTGTACTTTGCTCCGTTCATCTTTCCCTCGATGCTGACTAGTCTCCCAGTCCCTGCCAGTGAAAAACAACCCCACAGCATGATGCTGCGACCACCATGCTTCACCATAGGGATGGTACTGGCCAGGTGATGAGCGGTGCCTTTTTTCCTCCAGACGTGACACTTGGCATTCAGGCCAAAAAGTTCAATCTTGGTTTCACCAGACCAGACAATCTTGTTTCTCATGGTCTGAGAGTGCTTTAGTTGCCTTTTGGCAAACTCCATGCGGGCTGTCATGTGCCTTTTACTGAGGAGTGGCTTCTGTCTGGCCACTCTACCATAAAGGCCTGATTGGTGGAGTGCTGCAGAGATGGTTTCCTTCTGGAAGGTTCTGCCATCTCCACAGAGGAACTCTGAAGCTCTGTCAAAGTGACCATTGGGTTCTTGGTCACCTTGGTGGACCAAGGCCCTTCTCCCCTGATTGGGCGGCCAGCTCTAGGAAGAGTCTTGGTGGTTCCAAACTTCTTCCATTTAAGAATGATGGAGGCCACTGTGTTCTTGCGGACCTTCAATACTGCAGACATTTTTTGGTACCCTTCCCCAGATCTGTGCCTCGACACAATCCTGTCTTGGAGCTCTACGGACAATTCCTTCGACCTCATGGCTTGGTTTTTGCTCTGACATGCACTGTCAACTGTAGGACCTTATATAGACAGGTGTGTGCCTTTCCATATCATGCCCAATCAATTGAACTTACAACAGGTGGACTCCAATCAAGTTGTACAAACATCTCAAGGATGATCAATGGAAACAGGTTGCACCTGAGCTCAATTTAGAGTCTCATAGCAAAGGGTCTGAAAACTTATGTAAATACGCTGTTTCTGATTTTTATTGTGAATACATTTTCAGAAATATCTAAAATCCTGTTTATGCTTTGTCATTATGGGGTATTGTGTGTAGACTGATGAGGAAAACATGTTAATACATTTTAGAATAAGGCTATAATGTAACAAAATGTGGGAAAAGTGAAAAGGTCTGAATACTTTCAAAATATACTGTATAGTCATACAGCGTTTACTTTTAATTCAACACATTCACTTGGTTAAGGCTTCAAGAATAGAAGTAATTGAATGCAACAACCATGTCTCTGTCACTTAAACAGTCATGGGTGGGTATCTCTCACATTCACTTGAAAGGCATGCTGGAAAATATGCAAATAAAGCTTTACAAACTACAATATTAAAACACTGTGAGTGTAAAAATTCTGATCTCATATGTGCTGTGTAGGCAGGCATGCTGATATGATGTTACCCACTGCCATTACACTGGGTGTTCTGTCGTGGAATTTACAACAAGCAGATATGCACGCATATACACACTCGCGAACACACACAGCAACACTCATTTATTTCTGGAGAGAACCCCCCAGGTGTCCGTGCTAACTGTCAATCAAAATCTCACCAATGAGATTTTCCCCTGAGGAAAAAACAAGCGAAAAAATAAAGTAGCCAACAGGAATCAGTTCATTAGGGCCTGTTTCATGACGAATTTCTCTATAACGAGGGGCCATTACTGGTACTCCTTCCACTAAGCTGAGGGGGAGAAAGGGAAGGAGTGAGAGGGAACAAGGGAATAAAGTAGCGAGGGAGTGGAGGAGAGCTTAACCGCAATCGACACAAAGCTTCTGGGGATTTCTGATGGACAGTTATGGATTCCGCTGCAGGTTAGCAAGGACACACGCACACACATACAGGCGGGTTAGCTAGAATTCACGCTGGGCAATTCCACCACTGGCCCCTGGCAGTATGTGAGCGACAGGGGTTCCAACTAGTGTGTGTGTGAGTGTGTGTGTCAGACCTAGGTTCAAATACATGTGTATTTAGTATTAGTTATTTAAAATACTTTTTCCTGTATATTTGAGGACAAAATGCAGTCTTCTATGAACCAGTTTATGTCAAAGTCTATGTCTGTAGCAAAACAAGGCCAAATTGATATTGCATTGGCTAAAATGATTGCCCCCGATTTCCAGCCATTTTCGATCGTGGAGGACAGAGGTTTTAGAAATTACAGCAATAGTCTATATCCAATGTACACAATTCCAAGCAGGAAAACCCTTTCAAAATCACTTATTCCACAACTGTACGAGAGCACACAGGCTTAGGTGCTGGAAAGAGTCCAAAAAGCTACTGCAGTTTGCCTTACCACTGACTGCTGGACATCAAGGGTAACCACTTCTTACGTGTCAGTTACATGTCACTTCATTGAAGATTTTTTTATGTCTAGCTGTCTTCTGGACTGCTTTGAGTTCAGCGACATACACACTTCAGAGAACTTGGCAGAGGAACTGTTGAGTGGCCAATGAATGGCAAGTAGATGGAAAAGTGGTCTGTTGTGTTAGCGACAATGCAGCTAGCATAACCAAAGCCATGACATTTTTGCCCACACAATCAACCTGATTGGAAGAGATGCTCTGAAGGTGATGAAGCCCACTGTGGACAAAGTGAAAGCAGCAATGGAATACTTCCACAGGAGAACAGTAGGTGCTGAAAAACGAAAGTCTACACAACGCCAGATGGGGATGCCTGAGCTGAGGCCTAAACAAAACTGCACTACAGGGTGGAATTCAACATTTTATATGTTGAAGCGGTTTCTTGAATCAAAGGATGCCATCATATCTACCCTGGTCATTGTCAATGCACCTGTTGATGCTCTGACCCAAGAGGAATGGGAGGTGGTGGAGGAGGTGTGCAGAGTCCTGGAACCTTTTGAGCAGGTCACTGTCAGGGACCGGGAGACTAGTCAGGATTGAGAAAGATGAACGGAGCAAAGTACAGAGAGATCCTTGATCCCTGCTCCATAGCGCTCAGGACCTCAGACTGGGGTGAAGGTTTAGTGTGTCTATGTTTGCGGATGACTCAACACTGTACACGTCAGCTACAACAGCGACTGAAATGACTGCAACATTTAACAAAGTAGTTTCAGAATGGGTGGCAAGGAATGAGTTAGTCCTAAATATTTCGAAAACTAAAAGCATTGCATATGGCACAAATCATTCACTTAACCTTAAACCTCAATTAAATCTTGTAATGAATAATGTGGAAATTGAGAAAGTTTAGGTGACTAAACTGCTTGGAGTAACCCTGGATTGTAAACTGTCTAGGTCAAAACATGTTGATACAACAGTAGCTAAGATGTGGAGAAGTCTGTCCATAATAAAGCACTGCTCTGCCTTCCTAAAAACACTATCAACAAGGCAGGTCCTACAGGCCCTAGTTTAGTCGCACCTGGACTACTATTCAGTCGTGTGGTCAGGTGCCACAATGAGGGACTTAGGAAAATGACAATTGATTCAGAACATGGCAGCTCGACTGGCCCTTAAATGTACACAGAGAGCTAACATTGAATGCACCAAGCTGTCTGTTTAAACTACTAGCACACAGCTCGGACACCCAGGCGTACCCCACAAGACATGCCACCAGAGGTCTCTTCACAGACTACGGGAGGCGCACAGTACTACATAGAGCCACGACTACATGGAACTCTATTCCACATCAGGTAACTGATGAAAGCAGTAAAATCAGATAAAAAACAAAAAACATAAAAAATACACTTTTGGAACAGCGTATAAAGGCAAAGAGAGACCTGACACAGGTACAGACACATGCATACGCTCACACGCTAGCAGACACACTCTACACACACGTACATTGTAATATTGTTGTATGGTGGTATTATACATTTTGAATTGTAGATATTTAGTGGTGTAATAATGTTTTATGATGTACTGTTTTATCTTTTGATGTAAGTGCCTTAATGTGTTTGCACCCGAGGAAGTGTATGATCCCCAATAAATACAAATACAAAATCATGTGGAAATTTTGCATGCTAATAAATCAAATAATATTCAGACACGTGGTTTTCAGATGTGGTTTTCGGACAAGTGTGAACTTTCACATGGATTTATCACATTTTATACGTTACTGTAATTTATTACATTACTGATATTATACATCTCACGTGTGCTTTTGTAATCGGCGGGATTAGAACCCAGGTCTCCAACGTGAGAAGCCAACGTCTTGACCATTAGACCTCATCACGTGACCAAGAGCAACTTTCACATGTGCGTTTTCACTTTTCTGTTACATATTTTTTGTTACATATACATTTTACATAGAGGTACTCAGTGTACATTATAGTGTTTTCATTAATAACTATTACTGATCATGAGCTTATTAATCCCATCCCACCTTTCTCCGAAAGACCACCCTCTATATATTTTTCAACTGTGCTGTGATGTCTTACATGAATTTGGAACTTTTATAATTGCATAGTATCCACAGATTGTAAATTAAAGATGAATATTTTTCTTCTGAGTATTATTATATTGTTGACTAATTGACTATGCCTTTCCAAAACGGGTTAATTTTAAATGAATGTCGTGATATTTCACCCATTCCTGAACCTGTGACCAGTAACAAGCTACATGGGGGCAATACCAGAATAAATGATCTAATGAATGTCTCTTTGCAGAAAAATCTGCATAGCTGAGATTGTTGAATGCCACATATATACAGTATATAAAACATTTTTAATTGCAAAACTCAAAGCATTGAATAAAGCATTTTTTTGTGTATCAGTTCATATACCATGTGCCATGGAATCGGTACATTGAAAATCTCTGTCGACCTAGTCTTTTTGTAACCACATTTGCAAGGCTTGTTTAAGAAAGGGTCATACTTTCAACAAGGTTTCATTTTCAATTAACCGAAAATTAGAAATTGTCACCTGTATTTATTTTTATTTTATTTTACCAGGTAATTTGACTGAGAACACGTTCTCATTTACAGCAACGACCTCGGGAATAGTTACAGATGAGAGGAGGGGGATGAATGAGCCAATTGTAAGCTGGGGATGATTAGGTGACCGTGATGGTATGAGGGACAGCTTGGGAATTTAGCCAGGACACCAGGGTTAACACCCCTACTCTAACGATAAGTGCCATGGGATCTTTAATGACCTCAGAGAGTCAGGACACCCGTTTAACATCCCATCCGAAAGATGGCACCCTACACAGGGCAATGTCCCCAATCACTGCCCTGGGGCATTGGGCTATTTTTTTTAGACCTGAGGAAAGAATGCCTCCTACTGGCCCTCCAACACCACTTCCAGCAGCATCTGGTCTCCCATCCAGGGACTGACTAGGACCAACCCTGGTTAGCTTCAGAAGCAGAGGCAATTATTTTAACAAAGGATGAGCTTTTCCTAGTAATCTACTAGAGAAACAGTTTAGGTTTAAGTATAATTTATGTATGACTGAAGCTTTCCGTGAGAGGTTCAATGTTTTAATATTGAATCATTTCAATCCCCCAAACTCATATTACTTAAAAATAGGCATATTTAATTTTGTCTAGCTTAGCGTTCCAAATTAAGTTTAATATTTTTTGCTCATATGATTTTTTTTTTTAAGTTCGCAGCGCCATAAGTAAAAAACTAAACTGTGATAGGACTAGAGTTCATCAGTGTGATCTTTTCATTAAAAGAAAGGTATCTACCGCTCCATGGTTGCAGGATCTTGTAAATGTTTGCTAACTTTGTATTGAAATGTGTTGTAGTAAGATCATTTATATCTTTAGGGATATGAAAACCAAGTATGTCTACTTCACCATTAGCCCGTTTTATTGGTAAACTACAGGGTATTGTAAAAGTTCTTTCTTTTAACGATCCAATACGTAATATGGTATAGTACAAAGAGGCTGGAGAAGTGATCTAGATCTTCAATGAGACTGCATGGATCCAGATTGCAGATTTAAGAGGAAACTTGAAAGTCTTCGGCATAGACTGACATTTTTGTTTGGAAGCCCTGGATTTCTAACCCCTTGATGTTCTTGTTGGATATGATTTTAATAGCTAGCATTTCAATGGCCATTAAAAATAGATATGGAGACCGCAGATAGCCAGCCTTGTTTTACTCCTCACGACAATCCAATAATTTACGACAAATAACCATTATTTACTATTTTACACCTAGGGATGAGGTAACATAACATATTACAGCAACCATGCTGTAAATTTGCAGCAGGGATGCTGTAATATGTTTTACAGTAAGGAAAATCATGCTGTAAACTATTACAGCAGCACTGCTGTAAAGCAAAATTACAGTATTAAAACTGGCAACTGTGGAGCCAGTATAATGCTGTAAATTTACAGGGAAATACCTACAGTAATATACAATTATTTTACAGTACTAAGCGGCATTGCAGATTGTCTTTTAAGACCGCTCCCTGAAATGTAATATTGTAAGAAAAACAATGTGTACAAATATATATATATATTTATTTATTCAAATTCATAACATGAATTGCACTTTAACCACAAAGAACAACATTTGAAAAGAGCAACATTACAACTCCAGATAGTAGGGGGGAGAGACAGAGAGAGATACAGTGATAAGAATATTGACAAATACTGGCCAAAGATGTACTTCACCATACACATGTTCTTGAAAATGCAGGATTATGTAAGAAAAAAATAATCTAAACAGATCAATGAAAAATAGGAAAACAACAGTTGAACAGGGAGACATTTTTACAAAAACTATAACAAGAACTGCTTCCCTGCCTGTCTTTGAGAGAGAAACGAGGGCGAGATATCAAGAGAGAAATGGGCTGAGAGAGAAGGATGGATAGAGAGGAGCGACCAGGACTAGACTGGAGCCAGAGAAGCACGCTAACGCAAGCCAACACAGGCTCCGGAATGGCGCAAGCAGATCATTTGCTGACCCAACCCGCATGGCAGGATTTCTGAGAGAATGAGAGTTGCAAACAAGTCTCAAATAAATCTTGTTGGCGTGCAGATTATCACCCCAATCTTTGAAACTCTGATCCTTCTTAGAGAGATTTCTATTACTATCACTACTACTACTATTGCTATCACTACTACAACTCGCAGGGTAAAAAGTCAGATGACAACTGACAAATAAAGTTTGTGTTCATCAGGTATGCGTGTTTGTGTACTTACATGTTGGAGTTTTTCCACGCAAACTCTTTCAGGTTTGCGAGAAAGCGTGTAACATGTGGGTCAATTGGCAATGGCTTCCTCTGAAGGACCTTTACGGTCTTGCGGCTCACTCCTGCTTTCGCTGTGCATTTGGTTCCTTCAGGGTTTATTCGAACCAGGAACCTGCACAACTCAACATAGAATATATTAAATCAGTTGAGGCATTGAAAAAATAACAAGAAATATCATTGCAATGTAACAACACAGAGTTACACATGGAATAAACAAGAGTACAGTCAATAACACAATAGAAGGAAAAAAAGTATATATACAGTGATGGCAAACGGCGTGAGGAGGTAAGGCAATAAACAGGCCATAGTAGCAAAGTAATTACAATTTAGCAAATTAACACTGGAGTGATAGATGTGCAGATGATGATGTGCAAGTAGAAATACTGGTGTGCAAAAGAGCAGAAAAGTAAATAAAAACAATATTGGGATGAGATAGGTAGATTAGATGGGCTATTTACCGATGGGCTATGCACAGCTGCAGCGATCGGTTAGCTGCTCAGATAGCTGATGTTTAAAAGTTAGTGAGGGTAATAGAAGTCTCCAGCTTCAGCGATTTTTGCAATTCGTTCCAGTCATTGGCAGCAGAGAACTGGAAGGAAAGGCAGCCAAAGGAAGTGTTGGCTTTGGGGATGACCAGTGAGATATACCTGCTGGAGCGCATGCTACGGGTGGGTGTTGTTATTGTGACCAGTGAGCTGAGATAAGGCGGAGATTTACCTAGCAAAGACTTATAGATGACCTGGAGCCAGTGGGTCTGGCGACGAATATGTAGCGAGGGCCAGCCAACTAGAGCATACAGGTCGCAGTGGTGGGTGGCATATGAGGCTTTGGTGACAAAACGGATGGCACTGTTATAGACTGCATCCAGTTTGCTGAGTAGAGTGTTGGAGGCTATTTGGTAAATGACATCGAAGTCGAGGATCGATAGGATAGTCAGTTTTATGAGGGAATGTTTGGCGGCATGAGTAAAGGAGGCTTTGTTGCGAAATAGGAAGCCGATTCTAGATTTAATTTTGGATTGAAGATGTTAAATATGAGTCTGGAAGGAGAGTTTACAGTCTAGCCAGACACCTAGGTATTTGTAGTTGTCCACATATTTTAAGTCAGAAACGTCCAGGGTAGTGATGCAAGTCGGGCGGGGGGGTTCGGGCAGCAAACGGTTGAAAAGCATGCATTAAGTTTTACTAGCGTTTAAGAGCAGTTGGAGACCACGGAAGGAGTGTTGTATGGCATTGAAGCTCGTTTGGAGGTTTGTTAACACAGTGTCCAAAGAAGGGCCAGATGTATACAGAATGGTGCCGTCTGCATAGAGGTGGATCAGGGAATAACCTAACAAAACGACCATGCATGTTGTAGCTGGGACCCTTTGGATTGCAAACAGAGGAAGATTTTCAAAAAGTAAGTACGCTATTTGGGATTTTATGAAGCCTGTGCTGGTTGAAAAAATATGTTGATGTGGGGCGCCGACCTCAAACAATTGCATGGTATGCTTTCGCTGTAAAGCCTATTGTAAATTGGACAATGCTGTTAGATTAACAAGAATTTAAGCTTTTAACCGATATAAGATACTTGTATGTACCAAAATGTTTAATATCCATAATTTTTATGATTATTTATTTGAATTGCGCGCCCTCCAATTTCACCAGAAGTTGTCAACAGGTGTCCCGCTAGTGGGATGCCTATCCCAGAGAGGTTAATGGTTGGATAAGGATCACTTCTGAAAGATTAGCAAAAGCATAAGGAAAAGTCAACTCACACGGGAAAATGCCACGACCATCGCCCTAAATAATGCTAGCAAGTTAACCACACAATCTGAAGAAAACGAAAATAAAAGATAACTTTAATATCCTGCAGGGTAAAATATCAGTGTGTGCCTGTTGCTGCTGAAATAATTAATTTAATGGACTAATAAGGATAACAAAAACATAGGGGGAATATTCCACTACACTTTTGCTAAATCACACGAACCCGAGACTGAATAGAGCTAACGTTAACCAGAGATATTTAGAGAAATGTGTCCAATGGAGTTCGCCATCTCTGAGCTATAGCTAACGTTAGCAAGCACAATTCCCCTTTCATCTGAGCGCTTCTATTCCTCTCATTCCAACTACAGACTCACCAAAAAGTATACATCCCAAGGCAAAATGTCAGTCTGTGCCTGCTGACAAACTAAAGGTGTATTCGACATAGCTAAACTCTCGCTCCCTCCCTAGATGAACTGTATTTTTGTCCAGTGAAGCCTACGACCACTGTGCCACTAATACCATAGTGTTAGCACCATGTCACCCATGTCATGCACCCACCGGTTAAGTAGCCTATCCAAAAGAAACACACATATGGATTTCTGCACGTTGTTAATACTAAAATGATTTGCTCTATAGCTACAATATCACTGATTATTTAACCAATAAGAATGATCAACGCAACAGACCAACATGTCAACTTGGCTATACTGTTAGCTAACACAAGTTAGTAGCTTAGTTAACTTCTTAGGGAGCGGCTCCCGAGGTGATTGTTTTGGAGAGTCTGGCGTGCCCAAAGTAAAATGCCTGCCACGCCCAGAAAATAGGATATGCACATAATTAGTACTATTGGATAGGAAACACTCTGAAGTTTCTAAGAGTGTTACAATAATGTATACGAGTACAACAGAACTGATATAGCAGGCGGAAATCCAAATCGGAAATTTGCAGTTTATTTTGTACATGACTTCTCCAGGCTGCCTATTCATTTCTATTTTAACTAGGACTGAGACTGCAGTACCTACGGCTTCCACTAGATGTCAACAGTTTTATACAGAGCCTGGAAGCTCTAGCACTAAGCAGAACAGATAGGAAGAGGAAGTAGTGAAGGGACCACTTTTGTCAACGTTTGACGGGAGCGAGATTGTGAGCGCACCCCACTTTATTTTCCTTTCCTATTGTTCACGTTATCATCCGGATGAAATATTACAGTAAATATACATAAGGATACATTAAAAATGATGTTTGATTTGTTTGTAGAAAGTTTATAGGTATAATTTGAACGTGTTGTCTTCACGGTTCAATTGAGCGACTCAACGGTGGATTTTCTGATCATAACGCGCCAACCAAACGGAGATTTATGGATATAATAAATGACTTTTTCTAACAAAAGAACCATTGGATGTCTTCGTTGGACACTTGGGAAGCCCTCAGCAGAAGTTCTTCGAAAAGTAATATTTTTTAGCTCTTATAATGGGTTTTGTGTGACCCACGCTGGATATGAATTTATGCTAATGTGGAAAATATATGAGGTGCTATCCTCAAACAATCAAATGTTGTGCTTCGCCGGAAAGCCTTTTTGAAATCTGACAACGCTGTGATATTGCCAAGAAGCAGAGCTTTTGATGACTATGGAACACTATTGATGAATGTTTAAACTAGTCACAAATATCATACTGCTATAAAAGGAAGGCCTACTGAAATGTGGGTGGGCTAAAATGCACTTATCCCACCCATGTTCTATACAGGAAACGCAACTCTGATCACCCACTCCACCAACCCGTTCTCCGACCAACCACATCAGATCTCTTGGTCGAAAGACAAACCAGTGAAAAAAAGATCAGAAGCGAGCCGCCCATGCAAGTGCAGCCCTTGATTCGCCCTCAGGATTCTACTTTCAATGCATCAGTGTATTCGTTAATGCACATCGGCTGTGAGTTATAGAATTATGCTACCGCTCTGAATATTAGCATAATCAATAACATGTAACACAATATCACAAATAAAGGTAGGCCTATAGAGAGTGAGAGAGATAGCGAAATCAGTATGTAGTGTTGTGTATGCCTAATTGGGAATTACTGGATCAGCATGGCAGGGTTACTCACAACCAGGTTGTTATCTTGGAGTCTCTAAAGTTGGTTGTGTATGTACAACTTGTCCAATACAAGGCGTACATTTTGGAAATGTGCCCTGTGGTGTTTTAGAATAGGGTACAGTACCTATACCGAAAAAGCAGACTTCTGGCAAACAGTTGTGGCAAACCTTTGGCCAATTTGCTGCAACTTGTGAACTTCTGGCAAACAATTCTGGGAAACTTGAGGCAACATTATGTTTGCTGCACACTCAGTATGAATATACAAATTAGATCAGGTTTTTGGTTACTGTGTGTAAAACAACATTGAAATGTATCTACATGAACCAACTCACAACTTTAAATTAACTTACTTCACAGAGAAAACTGAACATACTAAATACACTAAACAACGTATTCAATGTCTAACATAAAAATAAATCCAATAGATTTTGAAATCATCAGCATTGTAATGAAGAAAATTGCAAAGACTGGATATTTCCCAACTAAATTGTTTAATATTTTAATGCAGCTACAACATTTACTGTACAGTCGTGGCCAAAAGTTAAGAATGACACAAATATTAATTTTCACAAAGTCTGCTGCCTCAGTTTGTATGATGGCAATTTGCATATACTCCAGAATGTCATGAAAAGTGATCAGAATTATTGCAATTAATTGCAAAGTCCCTCTTTGCCATGCAAATTATTGGAAACCCATAAAAACATTTCCACTGCATTTCAGCCCTGCCACAAAAGGACCAGCTGACATCATGTCAGTGATTCTCTTGTTAACACAGGTGTGAGTGTTGATGAGGACAAGGCTGGAGATCACTGTCATGCTGATTGAGTTTGAATAACAGACTGGAAGCTTCAAAAGGAGAGTTGTGCTTGGAATCATTGTTCTTCCTCTGTCAGCCATGGTTACCTGCAAGGAAATACGTGCCGTCATCATTGCTTTGCACAAAAAGGGATTCACAGGTAAGAATATTGCTGCCAGTAAGATTGCACCTAAATCAACCATTTATCGGATCATCAAGAACTTCAAGGAGAGCGGTTCAATTGTTGTGAAGAAGGCTTCAGGGCGTGGAGAAAGTCCAGCAAGCACCAGGACCATCTCCTAAAGTTGATTCATCTCCCCGGGATCGGGGCACCACCAGTACAGAGCTTGCTCAGGAATGGCAGCAGGCAGGTGTGAGTGCATCTGCACGCACTGAGGCGAAGACTTTGAGGATGGCCTGGTGTCAAGAAGGGCAGCAAAGAAGCCACTGCTCTCCAGGAAAAACATCAGGGACAGACTTATATTCTGCAAAAGGTACAGGGATTGGACTGCTGAGGACTGGGGTAAAGTCATTTTTTCTGATGACTCCCCTTTCTGATTGTTTGGGGCATCCGGAAAAAAGCTTGTCCGGAGAAGACAAGGTGAGCGCTACCATCAGTCCTGTGTCATGCCAACAGTAAAGCATTCTGAGACCATTCATGTGTGGGGTTTCTTCTCAGCCAAGGGAGTGGGCTCACTCACAATTTTGCCTAAGAACACAGCCATGAATAAAGAATGGTACCAACACATCCTCCGAGGGCAACTTCTCCCAACCATCCAGGAACAGTTTGGTGACGAACAATTAATTTTCCAGCATGATGGAGCACCTTGCCATAAGGCAGTGATAACTAAGTGGCTCGGGGAACAAAACATCGATATTTTGGGTCCATGGCCAGGAAACTCCCCAGACCTTAATCCCATTGAGAACTTGTGGTCAATCCTCAAGAGGCGGGTGGACAAACAAAAACCCACAAATTCGGACAAACTCCAAGCATTGATTATGCAAGAATGGGCTGCCATCAGTCAGGATGTAGTCCAGAAGTTAATTGACAGCACGCCAGGGGGATTGCAGAGGTCTTGAAAAAGAAGGGTCAACACTGCAAATATTGACTCTTTGCATCAACTTCATGTAATTGTCAACAAAAAAGTATTTGACACTTATGTGATGCTTGTAATTATACTTCAGTATTCCATAGTAACATCTTACAAAAATATCTAAAGACACTGAAGCAGCAAACTTTGTGGAAATTAATATTTGTGTCATTCTCAAAACTTTTGGCCACACCTGTACATGTGAGAAATGTGAACATTATGGGGATGTTGACCATAGGATGTTAGGGACAACTACATAATTATTTACATGAGCCAAGTGATAAGTGAGCAATAGATTAACCAATGGAAGGTTAAAAGATAATTAACACAATTGTAATATTTTTAACACAATTGTAATATTTTTAACACCCAGTTCAGAACTATTGCCTTTTTGAGTGAACTTTGGAGAAGTCCTTCTTCCAATGCTTGTTTAATGCGTGCACTGAAAAATCAGAAAAAGAAAAGAAAATTAGGATACTGAAAACAATTACTGATGTTGGCATCTTAAAAATTGGAGTTAACGCCTAATATGGCAATTCCTATTATTTTTCCGAAATGAATTATTATAAAAATAAATAAAAAATGCTGGGTTAAAAATAACCTAATTTGGGTAATTTTGACAACCCAGCGCTCTGCCAATATTGGGTTAATTCAACCGAGCGGGTTTGGGTTTTGCTTCTATCCCAGTGCCTTGGGTTGAGCATGTGACCCAACTGCTGGGTAAATTGGACTATATTGCAACCCAATGTGTTGGGTTGTGACATAAACCCAGCACATTAGGTTGGGGGATTGACCCAGCAGCTATGTAATCCTTGGGTTATTTTCAGTGTCATCCTAATTTCAATTTTTTATTCATATTTGCCTCTAACATCCCACCCCTCCCTTTCCCACACACACAATCAAGATAGAAATTAATTTGAAATTCAACATTGTATTGCCTGTATTTCAGAAATTACATGACGTCAGAAAATGTACAAGAATATATACATTTTTTAAATGGTACATTGAAACAATGCCCTATTGTCTAAATATGTATTATTTCAGAAGATAGGATTGATTAAAATGTATTTGTTATTTAATGAACCAAACAGTCTAAGCATCAGACTAAAGCCTCGGTGCATACTCAGATTGCAATCTGAGAAAAACAAAGCGACGCTGTCTGTTTTAAGTGGTATTAACACATCTGTCTCTCAGACAGTGCCAAAGCTAATCCATAGATTCACATTCACTGACACACTTTGGCAATTTTAGGTGACAGCACACACACCATGCTGTTTGCCATACAATAATGGTCTACATTTGAGTTGAGTTAAAACATTGTTACACAGAACAAGTGTCAAATACTACATTTGAAGGTCACTCTACTAAGAACATGGACTAACAACTCATTACTTAACTGTATTTCATTCACAAAGAACTTTTCAAAATCCCCAAAATGTAACATTTGTACTTAAAACAAATTGTTGTGATAGAATAAAAGCGTACCAGAACACGCTTCAGTAGATGAACAAATGAGCCACATACAGTACTGTAGGCAAAAATCAGGCTCAAACGCATAAAAAAATAAAGTCAATTTAACAGAGCTATAAATAGTGCCTTAAGAGCATATTAGCATTGGAATGAGACATTCATGGCCCATCCATCGATCTATTAATTCACAGGAGCACATCAGCCAGAGGGCTGTGCGTCCTCCTGTCACTTCTCACACTATATACAAGAGCAGATACTTATCCACTACTGTTCAGTGGGAAAAAAACATGCTCGCAACAGTCTTACTGCAGGGGATTCTGTTCCTGGCTGCTGATACACCGTGGTCTGTAGGAATTCCCATGATAGGGCAGTGGCAAAGTTGATATCAAACACATAATAGGACTTGAAGCACACATCTAGTGCCCCAAGCAGTGTACAGTACCTTGCTCCAATGCTGGTCCACTAATGACTGTAAACACCTGTGAGCAGTCCCCAAGAACCAACACAAACGGTTAGGGTCTGGTCACCTCCACCTGGTGCAAGTACTCAACCATGTTGGTCCCAACCTGTCAGAGAAAATCAATTGATTTTAGAATATGAGGACTTATCCAAAGCATGGAGGCACACTGACAATGCTTTCACACACACACACACACACACACTTTATTTTGTATATTTTATATCCATTTACATCAATCAACACCCGATCCCTTTTTTATGCCCACATCTTCCATTCATTTGGGGCTGGGGCTCATAGGTTCATTTACAGAACACTAACCACGTTTCCAGCCAATCATTTCATGAACTACCTAATGCATTAAAAAAGTTACAACCGGGCTGATGGAAACATGAAATGTCAGTACAATTTTATAAATGCCTACAGACAATTTGTTCATTAGACATGGTGGGTTCTTTTTTTTAAACTCCTTTATGCGCAAATATAAATATAATAACCATCATATCGAATTAAACTTGGGAGTCAAGCGATGATATGTTGTGTGGTCCTCTCACTATGACTCGGGAAAGCATGCAGTTTAAGGCAAATTATGATGAACTTAAATAAATATTAAGGGTCATATTCTGGTGATTTGATGATTGATTCTTGGATGCCATTTGACAAATAATAGTCGCTTTTATCCATAACAATCTCATAATGTAGATAGACTACCCCCACTGTATGTGCGAGATGACGGCTAGAGTGCATGTGCCAAGATCAGTTTGTGACAAAACCATCAGTAGAGTTGAAAATGTGATGGAAACCCATTTAACTTATTTGTTTTTGTATTCGGTACATGGGAATTTAATGGCAAAACGTCTGCTGGGAACCAATTTGCTGTGAACATCTCCGGTGGGAAAATGTGCATATTGTTTCATGCAGTTTTTCGAATATTAGCATGAAAATCTGTCGCAAATTAGATGGAATCTTGAAGTGTGCAGTTATGCATAACAGATTTACAAAAGGTTTACAAAACGGCATCATCTAAATTTTCCCATCAATCTCGCTATGCCTATCCACTATTAAACTTACAGGCTTTAAGTCAATGAAGAAATTTCTGGTCTCATTAAAGCTGGGTCGGAATGTCTTCCTGCCTGTCTTGTAGACTGGTGTTGGGAGGATCACTGGCAGAAGTCTTAAAGCAATGTCACCTTGTGTATCTGGAGAGAAGAATGTTTAGAGAATAACTTGATTGTTTCAGGATAAAAATAAATGCATCGTGGCACCACCAGCAGGGTCATTTCAAACTATACCTGCACTTTCGAAGAGAAGGTCTTAAGCCTGCTTCTCTATGGGCTTTTCGTCCTTGAAGACCGCGATCCAGTTATCAGTGAGTTTCCCCGAGTAGTCCGGGTTTAAAATGGAGAAGTCCAGAGCAATCTGTAGTAAATCTTTCAGTAATATTTTATTTTCCTTTGTGTAAAAAAAAAAAAAACATACATTGACAAAAACAATAGACATTTACATACATATCCACAAACATTGATGACATCACACTTGCTCAGATCCACATGTTTTCGCCTATACACACACCCAATGATGTTTCTAATGCTTGTGAGACTCTGCCCCATATGACTTCAAATGTTGTTATGTTGTAGCCAGACAAACAATTACTTTTCAATTGCAGTTAATCACTAGTCTGGCTAACTCCTAACTCTTGTGAGTTCAGAGTCTGGAATGGCTCTTTGATTTTGTCAGCACAATGCGTTGATAATGAAGGGGGCTGTGCTTTTAATGGTTGGCTCTCTTCTCGTGTCTTTCACACTCAAACACCCACAGCCACACACAGCCCCTGAGCATTGCTCCCTTTATTACAATGGTTGGATTTTCTAATCCAAACAATGACAGGTCTCAACCCAGAGAAAATAAAAAAAACATTTCAGAGAACCAATAAAAACCTCTCGCAATTGATTATCAAATATTGCATTATCAAGCAGCCTCCTTTCCAGAATAGTGTGGTCACAGCTAGGGATGCACGATATATCGGTGAACATATCAAAGCTAAAAATTCTAACATGTGTAGTTTAACGCTGATGTTAAAAAACAATGTCAAAGCTGCCATGCATACCTATATAAATAGGTACATGTAGGTACATAACATTTTGCGCTTCCCTAACCTAGCCTACAATGTCTGCTGTGGGGATCGAGCAGTCAAGAAGTCGAGCAGTCATTTGAAAGAGTAAGACAATCAACCGTTCTCTGTCGTGGGTGATGTTGGCTTTCGCCAACTGGTCGAGCACCGGTACACACTACCAAGTGCGCTATATGTCAGATGTTGCCCTACCAGAGTTACACAGTAATAGCGTCACTGCTATTAGCTTCACGACATACATACTATGGAACGCCGTTTGGGTCTTTGAGTGTCAAAAAAGATACAGTAGCACTGTCAAATCTGTACAAAAACGAACTATGTGTTTACAATACCGCGTGGGTAATAACGCATAATTTGTTCGACCGCAACTTCTGGGGTAGCTAGCTTTAGGTTGGTACCTAGCTAGAACCAATACAACCAGCCTGAAAACAATGACTAGTAGAAACTGCAGTCATTTTCATTATACTTAGCAATGATATAGGAATCCTTGTGAGTAAGTATTAGCAAGCCAGCTACTTAAATCTGTTGCCCAAAGCTAACGTTATAAGCTGCCAGGCTCAACCGGACCGGGTAATGTGTTGTGAAGCTAGCCACAAAGAATAGGCACAATAGTGGAATTTGCGGTTTGCCTTTAAAATAAAAGTATGTCATTGACAGTGATGCAAATGAATACAAATAGTAGAATTATTCCATACTTTATTTTGATGGCTAACCGCAAAGTCCACTATTGTGGCTAGCTTCACAGAGATGGGTCTGACCACCATTAATCAAATAAGAACTGTCTTATAAATTAGGGTTATTTTAGATGATAAACACCTAGCTATATAGTTAGCTAGCTAACTACAGCTACTGAAACAGATGGTCGTTTTGCTATGTTTTTGGGGAAAAACATTGTTTGCATCCATGAGCTAGCTAGCTTTTATTATGACCAGCACTGTAGGTGCGCGAGACAACTTTACCAACATCACAGCATACGTATCGCTGAATCGTTGTAACATATGAAATACGAGTGATAGTAGTCCATGTGTAAAAACTACGTAAAAAATGTATGAACACGTAAAATTATTATGTGACGTGGAGTCAAATTCAGATTCTGATTGGTCAACAAGCTTATTTGACACGTATCTTTTTTGACACGCAAAGACCCAAAAGGCGTACCATAGATATCCTGGTTGAGAATGAAACGACTGAAGAAATTAACAATGAAACAACACAGCAAGTAAGTGAAATACATTGTTTTTGATTATGCTTTACTAATAATGGGGACACACGTAAATGGCAACAAAATAATTTTGGGTCAGTGTGGTGTGTGTGTAACCTTTATTTAACTAGGCAAGTCAGTTAACTTCTTAGGGAGCGGCTCCCGAGGTGACGGTTTTGGAGAGTCTGGCATGCCCAAAGTAAAATGCCTTCCACTCAGGCCCAGAAAATAGGATATGCACATAATTAGTACTATTGGATAGGAAACACTGAAGTTTCTAAGAGTGTTAAAATATTGTATGTTATATTAGTTATGTTATACTCACAGACAATATATTTTAACACTCTTAGAAACTTCAGTGTTTCCTATCCAATAGTACTAATTATGTGCATATCCTATTTTCTGGGCCTGAGTGGGAGGCATTTTACTTCGGGCACGCCAGACTCTCCAAAACTGTCACCTCGGGAGCCGCTCCCTAAGAAGTTAACTATTTAACTGTACTAGAATGCTTAAAAGGCCGCTAAAATGTTACATTTCGGTTATCGGTATCGTTTTTGGGGGGCAAGGAATATATTGGGTATCGGTAAAAATGTAATTACGGTGCATCACTAGTCACAACTCTCCCTGCGCTGTGAGTCACGTGGGTCGTGTCAGCCAGGCTAGTTAATCACAGCAAACAGATTATAATTTAAATCTAATGTTTTTGATAAAAAAATAAATAAATAAAAAACACCATGCCTGGAGTATCCATCAGACGTGGATACTCCTGGACAATCGACTGTCTTGGCCCCATTCTGTCTTGTCCACTGAGCCCTCTAGATCGGAATCTCCATCATGTACTCCGCTAACTGGTTTGCCAGCCAGATGTTGTTCAGCCACTTGGTCATCTGGGCTGCCCTCTCTCAAATATGACTGTTGTGAGCACAAAGTATTCAATGTATTATAAATTCCTTCTGACAATCAGTTTTCAAAAAACACAAATCTTTCAACATGTACCTGGTAAGACCCGGCTACTGCTCAAGCTTGGTGTGTCCACAGCATATACGTAGTTATGTTTGTGTCCCGAGGAACTTCCATTGTGTATAAAAAAAAAAAAGGCTTTTATGTTCTTCTTTACCTACAGGCTATAGTCGAATCATCCAAAAGCAAGAGCGTTTCCTTGTCCATCTCTTCTGCTGTAAAATAAATGGTAAAAAGGGAAGGGGGTACCTAATCAGCTGCACAACTATGCATTGAACCGAAATGTGTCTGGCAGACCAATCAGGTGCAGGGGGCTGCCTTAATCGACATCCACGTCTTCGGTGTCCGGGGAGCAGTTGTTGTTGAGAGTTAACTGCCTTGCTCAAGGGTAGAACGGTATATTTTTCCACCTTGCTGGCTCGGGGATTCGAACCAGCAAACTATCAGTTACTGGCCAAAAGCTCTTAAGCACTAGGCTTAACCGCTAGGGGGAGATTGTAAGGGATAGTTTCACCCAAATGTCTAAATTAAATACTTTGAGGGAAGGGTTAATAAGCCAGGTCAATTGGTTGAACAAATGCAAGGGATTGAGGAAGGAGCAAAATAGGGGCAGCCGTAGCTTCGAGGTTAGAAAGGCAGTCCCCTTTTCAAACCCCCGAGCTGCCTGCGGGGGAAATCTGCAGGGAGTGATCCGTCAGCCAGAGTTACCAACTACAATATCTCTACACTACCTACTGCTGTTGTGCCCTTGAGCAAGGCAGTTTACCCCTAAGTGCTTATGAGCTGCTCCCAGCCTGTGATATGTGTGTTGTGTGTCAGGTTGGTCACTGTGACAGAATATTTGTGCAAATGACCAATAAAGCAAGTATGGTAAAATGGCCAGACTATCTATGGTAGCTGTGCATGTAATGTATCTAGTCCCAAAGTGGCTGCAAGGTTCTAAGAGGCTCTGGTGAAGTTAAGTCTTTTACATTAAGGTTGTACTATTGGTTATCGATGACAATGTGGAAGACATAGATGCTGTTTTACACAGGGTCAATGAAAATATGTTTCCCCCCTTCTGTCTCCACTCTCTAAAATAAATGTCTCAGTTTTACTTACCCTCAAACTTTGGAATCAAAGAGGCCAGGTTTGACTCATTCAGTGTATCTTTGCAAAGCTGTCCATTGGCCTTGACCTCTGCATTTAAGTACAGAAATACATTTATGTTAGAAACATAGCTAGCTAAACTAACTTGGCTACATCAAATTTAAGGTAACTAACGTTAGCTAGCTAACATAAATAGCATCCATCCTCCTCAACACCACAGCTGCCACTGTCAGAAACCATTGAAAACCAGTACAGTAACTAGCTAACTCAATCAATCACCATGCAAGCATGAGATAAGCCTGCCCAAAAGCTTGGTTAAGTTAACCCTTATTGAAAATTAAGTCAACTCTATCTATGGTAACATAGCTAGCTAGCCAGCTACTAGTTAACGTAGCTAACGAGTGAACACTGACATAGTTAGCTAGCTAGCCAAATGTCCGTACATTTGTTATATTCTGCAACAACACTTCAGTAAGCTTGCAACGCGAGCATGGTCGTGAGGCTAACCTTAGCTGGCTAGCTAACGTTAACACAGCTAGAGACATTAGCACAGAAAATGGCTCATTAGTTAGCTATCTAACGCTCAAGCTAATTATGATAGGACAACCCATTTAACCGGAATCAAATTCATAATTCGTAACATTTGTTACTTACAGTTTTCAGTCAGCCAAAGCACCCTTAGTCTGTCGAAATACCGTTAGCCGTTTTCCACTCCTCGGTCACACTAACTAGAACTAGAATAGCATTCTGTTGGACTTCACATGGTGGTGGCGGGAGAATTAACCTACTGGCTGGGTCAAATATCCATAGCCCAACCTTGCTGTATTTACAGAAAACAACCCAACACTGCTGTATTTACAAAAAACAAACTATTGACCCAATGCCTGAAACTCAGCAAGTGGGTCATCCAAACAACCCCAAAAATATTTTTGTGTAACTTACATCTCACAGCCATGCATGCAAAAAGCCTTGACCAGTCTGGTGCACACATATTTCTCGGTCCTCAGTTTGATTGAAGGCCTCAATCTGTATTTTTGCCTTGTAACTAGAAAGAGAGAAGGCTATGGCTGATGTCAAGGTTTTACTGCTAACCTACAAAGCATTACATGGGCATGCTCCTACCTATTTCTCCGATTTGGTCCTGCCGTACATACAGGGCAGGTGTTGTGCCGAAAATCTCCCCCCTGCCAGAATCCCCCCCTTCGCGTGAACACTGAATTCTTCATTGCTGCGACTTGCTTGCTAGTTGAGATTTCTGTTCTTCACTCCGTTGTCAGTTTAGCCTACATTTAACTGATCTTAGTAGCAGAAACCATGTTTTATTTGTGTCCTTCAAGGCAGCTGTCAATGATCACGTTAGTCTGCGTTTCATTACATTTTTTTATGGCGGTTTGATCCCGGGCGAGGCACTAGTAATGTCTGCAGTTTTCGGGTTGGCTATTTGTATTAGTCTATAAATAAATCTCTGCCAAAATTCGTCATCTCTCCCATTTCTTATTCGACTAGTAGTTGTTCTGAAATGTTTATTGCTTGCCTACATTTTACTCCCTCCTCTATGTTAAATATAACACACATACATGAATTATAAATTTCGGTTGCCTATCCTGACGTGAAGTTTGTTCTATAGAAAGTATTTGACTAGTGACAAAAAGTATTTGACTCTAGTGCCTTGCAGTCCCAAGGTACACATCATCATCATTTTGGTAGCTCATGTTGACCAGTGATGTGTGCCACATTAAGTATTTGACTCTAGACACAAAATTAAGGAAATTTGAAGGGGGAGGAGTATTTCGGCAAGGCAATTTTCTTGCCTGCTGAAATTCCCCCCCTTCTAATTTCCTTTATTTTGTCAATTACTTTCTGTGGGCGGGAAAGAATTTTGGCATGCAAGAAAATGGCCTTGTCGAACCCCCACTTCTAATTTCCTTAAATTTTGTCACTAGAGTCAAATACTTTCTGTGGCACACATCAGAATCAAATACTTTCTTATAGAACAAACTTCACGTCAGGATAGGCAACCAAAATTAATAATTAATGTATGTGTGTTATATTTAACATAGAGGAGGGAGTAAAATGTAGGCAAGCAATGAACACTGAACTACTAGTCGAATGAGACATGGGAGAGATGACGAATTTTGGAAAATATATTTATTTGTAGACTTATACACTTGAAATAAATAGCCAAACCGAAAACTGCAGACATTACTAGTTTCTCCCCCACAATCAAACCACCATAAAAAATAAAATGAAACACAGCTTAACGTGACCATTGACAGCTGCCTTTAAGGACACAAATAAAAAAAGCTTTCTGCTACTAAGATCAGTGTAATGTAGGCTAAACTGAAAACAGAGTGAAGAGCAGAAATCTCAATGTGAAGGGGGGAGAGAATTCTGGCAGGGGGGAGATTTTTGGCACAACACCGGTCCTGGACATATATAACATATTTAACACATATTTTAATATTCCTGTAGAACTCTAAAACAGAGTAAGATCATTTGAGCTTTGGAAACAAGTGCTTTCATGAATGCATTGCGGGCCTCATTTCGCTGGAGCAGTGTAAAATAAGCTTTATGTCAATGACCCATCCTTACCGAATTGGGGGCTCGTGAATGGCTTTGTGTCGGTGGTGAATGGCCTGTCCAGGTAGGCTTGTCATTCTCCACACCGGCTGATAGACATTTCTTGGGTTTAGAGATTGTGCCTCTTTACTCATAGTAAAAAAAATATTAGTTTCCTGAAAATGTTTGTCTCTTAGACATGGTAGCAAATTGTTTCAAATCTCCAATGTTAACAGGCTAGGTTAGGCTACCGCCTTAATCACTAATCGTCTTTGTCACACACACACAAAAAAAATACAATAATTTATTTGGCAGATTCATTTTTATTAATGTTTCACAATTGGATAATCCCATATAATCACACACATCACCATAACTACCAAGGATAGTGGGAGTGGGGTGACTGGGGTGAGCTGGTGACTGGGGTGCCGCGGGTGGTGTAGTAGCCGATCAGGGCGGCAGCCAATTGTCAAAATTCCACCTCAAATTCAAGTGCCGCCATAGGCGGCAGCCTAATCTTGCCTAATGGGTGGGCTGGCCCTGCGTACATACCTACACTTACGCTACATACACAAGATGCAGGCCTCCTAATTGTCCCTTTAATTTCTAAGCAAACAGCTGGAGGCAGGGCTTTCTCTTATAGAGCAACATTTCTATGGAATGGTCTGCCTATCCATGTGAGAGACGCAGGCTCGGTCTCGACCTTTAAGTCTTTATTGAAGACTCATCTCTTCAGTAGGTCCTATGATTAAGTGTAGTCTGGCCCAGGGGTGTGAAGGTGAACGGAAAGGCACTGGAGCGACAAACCACCCTTGCGGTCTCTGCCTGGCCGGTTCCCCTCTCTCCACCGGGATTCTCTGCTTCTAACCCTATTACGAGGGCTGAGTCACTGGCTTACTGGTGCTCTTCCATCCCGTCCCTAGGAGGGGTGCGTCACTTGAGTGGGTTGAGTCACTGACGTGATCTTCCTGTCCGGGTTTGGCGCCCGCCTCGGGTTTGTGCAGTGGGGAAGATCTTTGTGGCCTATACTCAGCCTTGTCTCAGGGTAGTAAGTTGGTGGTTGAAGATATCCCTCTAGTGGTGTGGTGGCTGTGGTTGGCAAAGTGGGTGGGGTTATATCCTGCCTGGTTGGCCCTGTCCGGGGGTATCGTCGGACGGGGCCACAGTGTCTCCCGACCCTTCCTGTCTCAGCCTCCAGTATTTATGCTGCAATAGTTTATGTGTCGGGAGGCTAGGGTCAGTCTGTTATATCTGGAGTATTTCTCCTTAGGTTTCTTCCTAGGTTCCTGCCTTTCTAGGGAGTTTTTACTAGCCACCGTGCTTCTACATCTGCATTGCTTGCTGTTTGGGGTTTTAGGCTGGGTTTCTGTATAGCACTGAAATTGGCTGATATAAAAAGGGCTATATAAATACATTTGATTGATTTGATTGATAAGGAACAACACATGATCAAGATGAACTAGGTACTAGTTTAAAGCAATGAAAGACCTAATTGTTACAAAGAATGAATGTACTGTATGGGCTACATTTCTGGACCAGAGTGCCATCAACACTCCTCACTCAGCTGTCTCTGAGAGTGAAAGCTCTGTCACCACTGACACAAAGCACAGGCTCTGGAATAAATGCTACCACGGACCTCTGCTCCACAAACAAACACACACACAGACAATGGCTGTGGCCATGGCAGCGGAGACACCACCACGGACCTCTGCCCCATATAACTTCCCCCATCACGCACATGTCAGGAACAATAAGTCCTGTGCTCTATGAGCTCCTTGTCACGACTCCCCGAGCTATAGGGACACACTACTGTGACTGTCCTGAGGCAGAGAAGAGGTCATGCTCCGCAGTACATCATGAGTCTATATATTAACCATTTGAAGCAGTAAATGTTATGTGACTGGAAACTTGATGTGTGACTATGTTTTGTGATTTTAAGGAGTCTGTGAAAATTATGTCCCTCTTGAAAGACAATATAGTATTATATTTATATAGGCAATGAGGAGTGGCTGTTTGGAGAGATCCTTGGTCTTCATAGTGCCGCTTGCTTGGTGGTGCCTCTTGCTTAGTGGTGTTGCAGACTCTGGGGCCTTTCAGAATAGGTGTATATATACTGGGATCATGTGACAGATCGTGTGACACTTACATCGCACATAGGTTTGATTTGGATCTCTTTTAGTCCCCATTTGGGCTAATCTTCCAAGAGTCCTTAAACATTAAAATACAAACACATTTTCACATAAAACACACTATTACAAACATACATAATATACTAACATATTGACCCGATAAATACTAAATCTAAAAGATATTGATTCTTCATCTACTATAGTTCCACAACATTTCTATGTATTATATTTAAGTGTCTTTAAAATAATGTTTAAATTTATATATTGAAAGGTTTCTGGTTTGCTCAGTTAATTTATTCAATTTCTTTATTGCTCTAAATCGAAATGTTATTTTCCCTATTTCTCTTTTCTGTCTGGATAACGCATAGATGGTGGACAATCTATTCCTAGTATTTACAGAAACTGTCTCTTACCAACTGAATAGAATTTGGCCATTTAAATGGTGTATATTAGGAATTAAAATAAGCATGTTTTTTTCAATGATCTTGTTGATTGATGACCAACCAAGAGTATTGCGCATTACTGCAACAGAAGAACCATATCTCCACCTAAAAACAATCCTTGCTGCTTTGTTCTGTGCAATCTGCAGCCTCCTAATTTCACTTGATGATGCATTTCCCTAGACCACAGAACAGTAGTTCACCTGACTCAATTAGTGTTATTTGCTTAAGAATTTTTCCTGGTAAATATTTAGCTATCCTTCTGATTATGCATGCTGTTTAATAAATTTTTTATACATAGATTAGTTATTTGAGACGACCATGATAAGCAGTTGTCTAGCTGCACTCCGAATAGTTTGGTTTCTGCCACTTCTTCAATTTGGACTCCCATACTTAATTGTATCCCATGCTGTTTTGGCCTTTTCCTAGTGGAACAGACCAACATAACTTTGGTTTTCTTGGTGTTTGTAACAAGTTTGTTCCAGCAACCCCACTCCCTGATATTCTCCAAATCTCCTTGTAAAGCTTGCTGTACCTGTTGAACCGATTGTCTTGCTGCATAAATTGTAGTATCATCTGCAAATATAGTAGTTTGAGTTTCAGCTAAGGCATAAGGAAGGTCGTTGGTATATATTAAATAAAGAAGTGGCCCAAGGCAGCTGCCCTGCGGTATTCCACAGTTTAAAACACGAGGGGAATAAAATGAACCATTGATATAGGTGGACTGTTTCTTGTCAGTTAGATATGACTGTACCCAATTCAATGCTACCTCCTTAAAACCATAATGCGTTCATTTTGTCAAAATTATTTCATGATCCACTAAATCAAATGCTGCACTGAAATCTAAAAATAGTACACCCACAAACTTGCCATTATCCATAGCATTGAGCCACTGGTCAGTCATGTCAACCAATGCAGTGGTAGTGGAATGGTGTTTGCGATAAGCATGCTGATTAGCTGTAATCAGATCATTCTTTTCCATATACTCCCATATTAGTCTACGCACAATACCCTCCAATATCTTACTGAGTAAAGGGAGTAGACTAATTGGTCGACTATTGGCAGGAGTAACGGGTTCTTTGCTGTCTTTCGGAAAAGGACACAGTTTTGCATGCTTCCATACATTTGCAAAAATCCCCTTTTCCAGTGACCAATGAAATATCTATCTCAGTGGAGCTGCAATCTGAGGCAAGACTTTTGACATATTTCATTGAGAAAAAGCCTCACCCAGTTCATCATCAATCCATAGAGATGGACGAGCCCCAACTGTACTCTTTCTTATAGGGGCATGATGGTCCATTACCTCAGTGAGCAAATCAAGAGATCTTGTGACACTTAGATTGCACATAGGTGGACTTTATTTAACTAATTATGTGACTTCTGAAGGTAATTCGTTGCACCAGATCTTTTTAGGGGCTTCATAGCAAAGTGGGTAAATACATACGCACTCACCACTTTTCATTATTTTTTATTTTTTTATTTTTTTTAAACAAGTTATTTTTTTCATTTCACTTCACCAATTTGGACTATTTTGTGTATGTCCATTACATGAAATCCAAATAAAAATATATTTAAATTACAGGTTGTAATGCAACAAAATAGTAAAAATGCCAAGGGGGATGAATACTTTTGCAAGGCACTGTATTAGCAACTGGAATAAGCAATTTCATAAATGTGTCAAGTGCAGTGTCTGTTTGCTCCTCTTTACACACCACGGACCAACAGATATTCTTTACAACAGTAACATAGGAATCACTGCAAAACGTATTGTATGACCTCTTATACACTATATTAGGCCCAGCCTTTGGAACTTTGGTTTTCCTAGATTTGGCTACAATAATGTGATCAATACATCCGATGGATCTGGATACTGCTTTCAAGCTAATTTCTGCAGCATTAGTAAAGATGTGATCAATACATGTTGATGATTTCATTCCTGTGCTGTTTGTAACTACCCTGGTAGGTTGACTGATAACCTGAACCAGGTTGCAGGCACTAAATACAGTTTGAAGCTTTTTCTTGAGTGGGCAGCTTGATGAAAGCCAATCAATATTTAAAATCACCCAGAAAATATACCTCTCTGTTGATAACACACACATTATCAAGCATTTCACACATATTATCCAGATACTGACAGTTAGCACATGGTGGTCTCTAGCAGCTTCCCACCAGAATGGGCTTTAGGTGAGGCAGATGAACCTGTAGCCATATTACTTCAACAGTATTTGACATGAGATCCTCTCTAATCTTTACAGGAATGTAGTTCTGAATATAAACAGCAACACTTCCACCATTGGCATTTGTATCTTTTCTATAAATGTTATAACCTTGTATTGCCACCACTATATTGTCAAAGGTATTATCTAAGTGAGTTTCAGAGTATAGAATATGAATGTCATCTGTTACTAGCAAATTATTGATTTCATGAACCTTGTTTCTTAAGCTACATATATTAATGTGGGCTATTTTGAGCACTTCTGGGATGCTTACTTGATTTCATTGCTTTACTGGGAGGCTTAGCAGCAGTAGATGTGCTCATGTTCTTTATGTTAGTGCAGGGTGAGCTGCTCACAGTGGACTTCCTCCTAGGGCACACCGGCTTAGTGCTAACATTATACATCTGGTTCATAGGCAGTTAAAGGGACATGAATTAGGTTACTTATATTGTGCCTACTGGTGTAATGTACAATTGCTGAAGCATTATGACAACTCTGCGTCACAGTGGTAGGGATTAACTGATAATAATAAATCAACCCATTGCTTCTTGAAGAATATAATGTATAAATGCCTCATGAGTTTAGTTCAACTTTCATACCCCATCAGAACCCAAAATATAAGCTTGTTTTACTTCAATATTTGTAAACAAAGTAAATGTAAACAACCAGCCTACAAACATGGTTAAATCTAAAATGTTTATATCATGGATGGTCAGTCCTTGCATCCAATAGCGTAGTCTATGGATTTGAGAGTGGTTGCATTTCTCTAGCCCCATCCCTTTGCTCTTTACTGAAATTGTGGTAGGAGTAATAGTGTAATAGTGAAATTGTGTTATTATATGGTGCAATCCTCTAGTGAGTGAGTTACGTTTGTGCCGTTAATATCAAGCAACATTTCTGAAGTTGATAACAAAATTCTCAGTATTTCAAACAAAAATAATGATATTGAAAGCAAAACATAAACCCAAAAGTACTGATAGTGAAACAAAATAGTTCAAGGAAATATATTTTAAGAAAAATCTTGTAAATGGATACAAATGTTATTTTATTTTTGGTGTTTTTTAAATTTTTTAGGATAATGCGATAAAAAAAATGCCACCCTCTTTCCTGCAATTTTCCCTATCTTTGGTTATGTTACCCTGTTTTTGCTTTCGCTGCCTTTTTTCCAGTTGCAAGTTTTGGCACGTTCGTTCCAGCAACATAGCACCCTGCATCCCACTGTTGGTTTGCCTCTGAAGTTAAGCAGGGTTGGTCCTGGTCGGTCCTTGGATGGAAGACTAGATGTAGCGGGAAATGTTAAAAATAAACATAACATTTTTTCATGTGTTTTTTTTTGTAAAGGCGGTGGCACGCAGAGTTACATTTACCATTCATATCCCCATTAAAGACAATTGTATGATTCAATCTTGTAGGGGATTATCAAGGCACTTCTCTGTGCCTCTTCCTAACAAACATGGTTGTGTATCTAATTAAACAGCAATTACTCCCTAATTACACGCAATCACCTCTTAGATCAACCAGAGTCAAGGTCATTTTCAGCTGAGAGGATGAGTTGTATCTGTGGTCAGAATAATAGCGTGGTGATATGTACACAAATAAAAGGAAATTAAGTACAGTAGCTCTTGGCTAATTCTACCAATGTTGTACATTTGTATGGTATAGGAGTTGGCATGTTTTGGCAGACAGTCACAAAGCTAATCTGTCACAGCACCAAAGTAATCCCTGCTCTCGACAAATACCCACAGCTACTACACTATCCCTGGGCTGGGTGAGGAATGTCATCAATAATATTCCATTCAAAGCTTTAATTGATTCAGGGTGTCTTTGTCTCACATTATATAGGCTCAACCACAAACATAACAGCACAACAATGTGGATACAAAAGACAGATAATAATGTAATATGTAAAAGCTCATATTACATAATAATATTCAACTCCTATGGTTAATTCAGACTCTGTACTACTTCTTATCTTAAAATAACTATGTTTATGACATGAGAAGGGAGAGTTTATCCCCGACAAGGGATGAGAATCACTGAGGTGTTGCAATGCTAACACACTATTCCTCTTTCACTTGCAGAGTCGGCAGTGTAGCAGAGGCAGCAATGTTCTCTGCGCTAAGAGTCACCAGCAGGGGGGAGTAAGGCACTGAGACAGAGCGAGAGGGAGAGCTAACACTATCACACTCCTCCTGCCTCCCTTTCCCCTGCCCCGACTTAAAAGGTCACTGGAACACTGGAGAATATTCACGAGAGTGTGAGAGTGTAAGACAGAGAGTGTGTGTTGGGAAAGGTACACAGAGCCAGAGAAAAGGGAGGGAGACAGAAAGACAGACAGATAAATATACTGATCAGAGAGATCAGAGTAACCAGAGCAGTGTTACATTCCCCTTCTGTGCCTGGCCGTGTCACCTCAGCCGGCTGCCAAACGTCAGTGTGTGTCAGTTAGGACCCTTCAGCTGGTATCATCAACTACGCTGTTCCAGCTATGCCATGCCCAACAACATCACACTCAACACTATTCATATGACCTGGCACACTCACACACAATCACACCTGGGACACACCGCACAAACACCCACGAGCGTGCCCTGCACCTGAATGTAAAAAAACTACAAACTATGGGTATGGACAGGAGACAAAGCGTACAGCACTCACTACACCAAACAACGCCAGTATTCAACCCCTGACCTTGTCAGTAGTCAGAGCTATACATATTATTGATGAAGACCACTGGTGGTGAGCTAAGATATATGAGGCTACTCTGTTAAGACTTTGCAAACTGCCTCGCCCTTCCCATTCTTTTGAAATTAGAGGTACATGCCAGCTTAGGTAGACATACTGGCAATCTCACATGCAGCAATCTCACCTTTACAGATATAAACATAGTGTCAATTTTACACAACCTTGCTACTCAACAAACTCTCAAAGATCTCACACGTATATCACTTAACCTTGCAGCCATCTTTAATTAATCCTCTCAGCCAGACTCACCTGTATATTGTGTACTTGGTGGTGAATCCTTGCTGGTAGCGCTCTGTAAAGTCAGAAAACTCCTGGGAATGATGAAAGGGCCCTTTGTCAGACAGGAGCCAGGCAAAGGGCCCCGTGGCATTGCTGGATCCCCCTGCATCTGCAGCAGCCCCAACCCCAGTACGGCTGGCCCCCGCGGCTGCCGCCACTACCACCCAGCACTGGAGGAGGCTTAGAGTTGTACACTCCCATAGAACCATCAGAGCCGCCCGTCTAACAGTGATACACCGGCCACTCATGCTTCCCCCGCACCCGACGACTCTTCATTCTCCCCAAACTTCTCTCCCAGTGTCCGGAGGAAAGAATGAAGACAGAAAGGATGGTTAGATGTTAGAGAGGGGGATGAGTGTGTGTTGGAATGAGAATAATAAACAGAGGCTAACATGTTGTCACTGTGTGTGTGTTTGATCTTAATGAAATAGTGTAGGTTCAGGAGCTTGTTATTTCTTGACCTTCTGCTTTACTGTAGGCTTCCTGACATTTTTCATATAATCAAGTAGGCTTTTAAAAAGATGATCTCCTGAATTACCACTATGTAATTTAAATACTATAGTATAGTGTGTATTGTTAATGTTTCATGTTTTCCAATCAATACACAGCCTACTTCATATAATTAGGTAAATAGCCTTTTCTACACAGGTGTCAAATTGACTGCATTTAATAGGCTATTGTATTTTCACACATTAGTAAATAATTGTTTACCTGATTCTGCAAGCTGTGTTGTACTAAGCTGATCACTGAAGTTGTTACAATGTCTCCCTGGTAGACCAGACTGTAAAGTTATCAGCACAATGCAGAGGAGAACGCGCATGAAATGGAGACCAAACGAGAAAAATCTATTTTCTTTGGGTCAGATGCGCATACGCTAGTTGATGAATGAGCAAACTGAGCGACATCCACCTGAATGGCTGGATCCCCCTCACCGCACCATACCTCCAAGTGGGTACCCTCGATGATGTAAAATCCAAAGGAAGGAGAAGGCAACACAGCGCACCAGACAGTCGAACAAGCGCGCGTCGCTCGTTCCAACGAAGGAAAATAAATTTCACCTTCTGCAGGTGAATCTTGTGTTTTTCCAGGAATAAAATAAGTTCTTTATGATGTTCCATAGAATAAACAACACATGCATGCACTATCACCTGGTTGCTTTGCCCTCCACGTCAAAAATGCCAAATGGTCCTCTTCCTTTTCTAATTGATTTTTACATTTGATTGGAGAGACTCACTTGGAGCACTGTGCTCTCTTGTACTCCAGTCAGTGCAGTGGCATGTATCTGAGTGATATTCGCTTGCTTGCTCTCTAGCACTATTAAAATGTCCAAGTTATTCCTAAACCGAGCCTCCTCCACTCCCCATTGGCTGAAGCGAGATAAGAGAGGCATGGCTTAGGTCTGGCTGTATAACAGGACGGATGGTCAATGTGGTTACCCAGACAAAAATGTGAGTACCCAGAGAAAATGTGTATGTACATATATGCAGGGGAATGAAAAATATATTTACATATATGTCCAGAATATATTGATTAAATGTATGACTTGAGCACATCATCATATGTAAATTATATCTGTTAATTAAATATATTTTTACACCGCATGTATCATGCTGAATTGTAATGTTGAGTCTATTGACATCTGGTACCTTGGCATTATGTTCCCAAAGTGGGGTTTTCATGCAATAGTAAAACATTATTATACAGCTATTGAGGCTACTTAGTAGCTATGTTTATTTCGAAAAGAGAATAATGAACCTAGAACATATTTCTCCCTAACTGTCAATCACAATTTGAAATGTTCCTGAGCCACACCCCCAGCCACCTCAAACTGACAGAGCAGCCATTGCAATTTTGAATATTCTTCAGATGAAGGAGAAGAGCAGTAGTCAGCGCCAAAAATCTTTCTCATGGATAATGGCATTTTATGTGATTATATAATCAGAAGATATTTTCTTCAACTGCCTGCAAGCAAGAGTTTTTACCGAGATATAGTAGCTAACACAGCTAGTAAGCTAGCTAGCTCCTTTAGTTTGACATCACAACATGCAGTGTGACTGACCAAGATAAGAATTGTTTTGGATATTAAAGCTCTGAGTTAATGTCATGTAGGTATGTGTTAGATATCATTTAATTGCCAAAGCTAGCTAGTTAATGGTAAATATTGCTTGCCTAGTGTCACCTTTGCTCCCTCTCCGGCCTCTAGGTCACCAGGCTGCTCGTTATGATGCACACCTGTCACCATCGTTACGCACACCTGCACATCATCAGACGGAAAAGGCATGCTGTCGTACAAGGTTAGTAGCTACATTTTACAACAGATAGTTTTTTTTTTTTTACATTTTACGACAGATACTCCCGTAAAGCCCAGCTCATTGGCTATCTAGCTAGCTTTGTTTGACCCTGATTGGTGCTTATTTGACAAAGTTAGAGTCATTCAAGTGAAGACCGCCCGCGTCAGTGGTGTGCCATGAAGGCGTCGCTCTCTGACCAAAGATGGTGTTCTATAGGATATACTACACCCCTAATGATATAGTGAAGTCTGGTTATGTTCTAGGGTCTCTGAGGAATACATACGAATGTGATTTGACTGGTTGAAACAACGTTTAGGGTTAGATTTTCACAATTCCTTTCTTAAAAAATGGAACGAGTGGAAATTCAAAATTGATCGTGCATGCTATATGGATTTTATCTAACAAAACAACACTTTATGTTATCTCTGGGACCCTTTGGATGATAAATCTGAGCAAGTTTTCAGAATGTAAGTACACATTTCACATTCAGAGGTGAATTTATCAAACCTATCGCGGTGAAAAAAGTGTTAGGAGCTCCCCTCAAACAATAGTAAGTAATAGCTACTGTAAATTGTCCAGTGCAGTTATATTAACGCAGTAATAGCTACTGTAAATTGGCCAGTGCAGTTATATTAACAAGAATTTAAGCTTTCAGCCAATATAACACACTTATATGTACCGACATTTGTTGTTTCTCTAAATCTGTGATCGTGACACAATGCGCTGTATGATTTACAACTGTCCCGTTGACAGAACGCCTATCCCTAAGAAGTTTTAAGTGTACATTTGATGTTGCTTTTGTCTTGTATTTTCCAAGTCAACCAGCGTTTTTCCCGTTCACTTGCTTTTTGCTATTTCTCCTTTTTCGAGTCCTTTTTGACCCTTGCCTATTTCTGGACTCTGTACCCGCATTCCTGATCATTCTGCCTGCCTTGACCACGAGCCTGTCTGCCACTCTGTACCTCCTGGACTCTGATCTTGTTTTAACCTTTTGCCTGTCCAGGACCATTCTCTGTCCAGGACCAATCCTTTTGGATTATTAAACATCTTAAACTCCAACCATCTGCCTCCTGTGTCTGCATTTGGGTCTCGCCTTGTGTCATGATAGCTTTAGCAATATGCTTAGGGTCATTGTCTTGCTGGAAGGTGAACCTCCATCCCAGTCTCAAATCTCTGGAAGACTGAAACAGGTTTCCCTCAAGAATTTCCCTGTATTTAGCGCCATCCATCATTCCTTCAATTCTGACCAGTTTCCCAGTACTTGCCGATGAAAAACATCCCCACATGATGCTGCCACCACCATGCTTCACTGTGGGGATGGTGTTCTCGGGGTGATGAGAGGTGTTGGGTTTGCGCCAGACAGTGTTTTCTTTGATGGCCAAAAAGCTCAATTTTAGTCTCATCTGACCAGAGTACCTTCTTCCATATGTTTGGGGAGTCTCCCACATGCCTTTTGGTGAACACCAGAAGTTTTTGCATATTCTTTTCTTTAAGCAATGGCTTTTATCTGGCCACTTCCGTAAAGCCCAGCTCTGTAGAGTGTATGGCTTAAAGTGGTCCTATGGACAGATACTCCCATCTCCGCAGTGGAGCTTTGCAGCTCCTTCTGGGTTATCTTTAGTCTCTTTGTTGCCTCTGATTAATGCCCTCCTTGCCTGGTCTGTGAGTTTTGGTCAGCAGCCCTCTCTTGGCAGGTTTGTTGTGGTGCCATATTCTTTCAATTTTTTAATAATGTATTTAATCATACTCTGTGGGATGTTCAAAGTTTCAGATATTGTTTTATAACCCAACCCTGATCTGTACTTCTCCACAACCTTGTCCCTGACCTGTTTGGAGAGCCCCTTGGTCTTCATGGTGCCGCTTGCTTGGTGGTGCCCCTTGCTTAGTGGTGTTGCAGACTCTGGGGCCTTTCAGAACAGGTGTGTATATATACTGAGATCATGTGACACTTAGATTGCACACAGGTGGACTTTATTTAACTAATTATGTGACTTCTGGAGGTAATTGGTTGCACCAGATCTTGTTTAGGGGCTTTTTAGCAAAGGGGGTGAATATATATGCATGCACCACTTTTCCGTAAAAAAAAAATAAATAATAATAATAATAATTTAAACAAGTTATTTTTTTAACTTCACCAATTCGGACTATTTTGTGTATGTCCATTACATGAAATCCAAATAAAAAATCTAATTAAATTACAAGTTGTAATGCAACAAAATACGAAAAACACTAAGGAGGATAAATACTTTTGCAAAGCACTGTACTTCCATTCGTTGTAGTATGGGTTACCTTCAGATGATTCCTGTGACACTTGTGGTGGTTGTAGAACAAAACTGAGAAAAGCAGTGGGGTCAAACCGTTCAGACACTACAGACGTTTTTGTGAGATAACAATTTTTGGAATCTCTCATGGTCTGACAAACACAGCTGTAGCTCAGCCACCTTCCACCGCAGATGCGGAAGGCCTACATAGGTGGATGCGGTGGATTGAGACGCAGCTCATGCAAAAACACTGATATCTCTAGTTTAACTTCTTAGGGAGCGGCTCCCGAGGTGACGGTTTTGGAGAGTCTGGCGTGCCCAAAGTAAAATGCCTCCCACTCAGGCCCAGAAAATAGGATATGCACATAATTAGTACTATTGGATAGGAAACACTGAAGTTTCTACGAGTGTTAAAATATTGTCTGTGAGTATAACAGAACTGACATAACAGGCGAAAACCCGAGGAATTTCTGTCCTGGAAAAGTGTTTTTGACACATTGCCTCATTTTGAACCCCTCCCTATTGAAAACAGACATATATAGGAGTAAGATTGCAGTACCTATTGCTTCCACTGGATGTCAACAGTCTCTAGACAGTGTTTGATGATGTTTAGTTGCTCTGGATGGTAATAGAAGAAGAATTTCGAAGTGGTCATCGGATGTAAACAGAAGAGGAAGCGCGTTCACGGGCTCGCGCGCGCTGTGGTTTTTTCCTTTCCTATCGTCCAGTTTATAATCCGGTTGAAATATTATAGTAAATATACATAAAAGTGTTCCTAAGGATACATTATCAATGATGTTTGATTGTTCTTGGACTAGTGTATACGTATAGGTTGAACGAGTTCTCTTCACGGTTCAATGGGCGAGTGGACGCTGTATTTTATGAACATAATGCACCAACCAAACAGAGATTTATGGATATAATAAATTACTTTTTCTAACAAAAGAACCATTGGATGTCTTCGTTAGACACTTGGGAAGCCCTCAGCAGAAGTTCTTCAAAAGGTAAGGGATTTGTTTTTGCTGTGAAATGTGTTTTGTGTGAACCACGATGGTTTATGAATTTATGCTAATGGTAAAAGTTTGGAGGTGCTACCCTCAAACAATCAAATGTTGTGCTTTCGCCGTGAAGCCTTTTTGAAATCTGACAACGCTGTGATATTGCCAAGAAGCAGAGCTTTTGATGACTATGCAATACTTGTATATTGATGAATGTTTAATAATTCAACTTTTGGATTTTGAATTTGGCGCCTAGCGCCCCACCACTCCCTAAGTAGTTAAACTGAAAGATTTTGATGTGGATTTTTTATTATGTTACTTAGATTGACACATGGGATGTCAATAGACTCAAGGATTTTAACTTCTACAGGATCAGTGTCCCGGGATATACAATATGTGACTAGAATGGCGTTGTAAACCACAGCCAACCTTCCAGGACATAGACATGTGTTATATTGTCAGAAAGCTTAAATTATTGTTAATTTAACTGCAGTGTCCAATTTACAGTAGCTATTACATCAAAAAAATACCATGCTATTGTTTGAGGATAGTGCACAACAACAAAACTATTTTAAGCAACTTTATCAAAGCAACTACCTCTGACGGTTAATAATGTGCTTACATTAAGTAATATTGCTCTGATTTGTCATCCTGAGGGTCCCAGAGATAAAATGTAGCATAGTTTTGTTTGATTAAATAAATGTTTATCCTAACACGATCCATGATGTATACAGCGTTTTGCATGAATTCCGACTCTTTCAACTTGCAACAAAACTATTTATGAAATCTAATCGGCAATATTTTCTTTAACCCGGTCAAGTTTGGCTTCTGTGCAATTCTCACATACTCTAGAAGGCAACTAAACTTGTTTCATCATTTTACATTACATGTTGGCTACATGTGGGAACTCCAGGTGAAGCAGGTTGAGAGAATGCCAAGAGTGTGCAAAGCTGTCATCAAGGCAAAGGGTGGCTACTTTGAAGAATCTAAAATACAAAATATATTTAGATTTGTTTTTCACTTTTTTGGTTACTACATCATTCCATTATTTGTTATTTCATATTTTTCATGTCTTTAGTATTATTCTACAAAGTAGAAAACAGTAAAAAATAAAGAAAAACCCTTGAATTAGTAGGTGTGTCCAAACCTTTGACTGGTACTGATTTTATATATATATATATATATATATATATATATAATCTTGGTCGCAAATGGGTCTTCCAAATAGACAATGACCCCAGTCATACTTCCAAAGTTTTGGCAAAATGGCTTAAGGACAACAAAGTCAAGGTATTGGAGTGGCCATCACAAAGCCCTGACTTCAATCCTATAGAAAATGTGTTAGCAGAACTGAAAAAGCGTGTGCGAGCAAGGAGGCCTACAAACCTGAGTCAGTTACACCAGCTCTGTCAGAAGGAATGGGCCAAAATTCACCCAATTTATTGTGGGAAGCTTGTGGAAGGCTACCTGAAACATTTTACCCAAGTTAAACAATTTAAAGGCAATGCTACCAAATACTAATTGAGTGTATGTAAACTTTTGACCCACTAGGAATGTGATGAAAGAAATAAAAGCTGAAATAAATAATTCTCTCTTCTATTATTCTGACATTTCACATTCTTAAAATAAAGTGGTGATCCTAACTGACCTAAGACAGGGAATTTTTCTAGGATTAAATGTCAGGAATTGTGAAAAACTGAGTTAAAACGTATTTGGCTAAGGTGTATGTACACTTCCGACAACTGTATCTACAGGCCTATGTTATTCAGACCTAATTTGAAAGCTAATCCAGGTCTCAAACATTAGCCTACTTTTGCTATTCCTCTGAATTGATGCGTTTGACACTGAGCATGCCACACCGAGATAGGGAAGAGGAAATTATGCTTTCCTGCAGACGTTCAAGAGAGGTAATATTGAGTCATGATGCTGTGCTGTTCAAAGAAGAGTTGAAATCCCATAGCACAGTCTCTTCACAGGCTGAAGTGGAAGACTGAGTTGATTCTCAAACTTGTCAGCAGCTCTCAGAAAGTTGAGCTCATAGAAATATAATTCTCTTAAAGTTGTGCCTTCTCTCCAATCTTCTGAAATAACACAAATTATTTCCTCATCGATATTATACTATCATAGGGAATGTGTCATCTCACACCATAATCCCCATACGCCTAGTACACCAGTTTTGATAAAAGCCCTGTTTGTGTGAAGACTATGACAAAGGAACACAGCCAACTCTGTAGCACTGGGTCCTTTGACAATAAGACTGATGTTGGACACTTCACTATGATTATTCACTTTCTTTGGATAAGACCCAGAAGTCTGGTTCCGCTCTGGTCATGGCCGGTCCACCTGCTTCTATTTGGTGCATGAAAAGGTGACATATACTGTTTAGGCTCCACATGGCATAACTACGCAATGGTGGAGAGAACCTTCAAGCTATTTTTTCGTAGGTCAAAATCTATCATAAGTGTGACTGGACTATGTGTGTGTGCGTACCTGCCTGCGTTCCTGTTTGAGTGTGACTGTGTTTAAAGATGGTCAAAAGCGATTTGCAATTGATTGCTAATAGATTGTATCTTACTGACCATGGAAAGAACAGTTGAAAATAGAGCAATCTCAGAGGAAAATCTAAGTGTGTCAAAGTAGAGTCATTGTACGGACAGAAAGCACAGGTTTTCTTTCCAGGTCGCCGTGGCTCAACAGAATAACAAGGACTTGCCTGGATAGGTTTGGGATGCAGAAGTTGCTGTTTGCAGAAAACATTTCCCTGAGCAACTACAGGTGAGGTGAGGATAACATTGATATGAAAGTTGGCTTGTTAAAAACGGTTGGTATATCAATGTCATTTTTCATTTCTTTGATAATATTGGCAAATAAATCACATAATAATCTTGATAAACAGCTTATAAGCACACCCTCCAATAAAGTGTCACTATTTCCTCTACACATGCTCTGCCAAGCAGTCATTTGAAGAGGTAAATATTCACTTTAGCCTGAGACTGTTCAATAACACCACTGAAGTGTCTCTGTGACAAGCAATCAGGGAAGAGCTACCAAAGAGGATATTTTAATTAGCCAGATACTTGACAGCTTTTGTCAGTACTTATCCAGATCAGTACCATGTGTTTTATCTTTTGTTCAGTGAAGCCAGAATGTTGGGTGGTTACAGTACAGACGCTTGGAAGGAATATACATCCCAAAATAGACCTTTGAAGTCATGCTGCTGCACAGACATACATTCAGGTCCAAAATGATTGTCACCCTTGATAAAGAAGAGCAAAAAAAGACTATAAAATAAGTAATACAAATACAGAGCTATATTGCATGATCAAACAAATTGGAAAATTACATTATTTTATACCAATAGAATTGCCCCGAGATAGAGATTTTGTTTATCAAGTAATACTTTTTTTTAATTACATTTTTTATAGGGGTCAATTTTCTTGCCACCCCTTTTCAATACCTTTCAATACCTCACCTTGTGAGGATAATGACACTGAGCCTTTTTCTAATGTTTTATGAGATTGGAGAACACATTGGGGGCGGGGGGATCTTAGACCCTTCCTCCATACAGAATATTTCCAGATCCTTGATATCCTTTGTCTGGGCTTATGGACTGCCCTCTTCAATTTAAACTGCAGGTTTTCAATGTGCTTCAAGTCCAGAGACTGATGTTGATTTTGTGGTCAATTAACCCTTTTTTGTAGATTTTGATGTGTGCTTGGGGTTCTTTTCTTGCTGGAAGATCCACTTGAGGCCAAGGTTCAGCCTCCTGGCAGAGGCAATCAGGTTTTGGGCAAGAATGTCCTGGTACTGGGTAAAGTTCATGATGCCGTTGACCTTAACAAGGGTCCCAGGACCAGTGGAAGCAAAACAGCCCTACTATATTTTACTGTTATTTTCTGCACATGCATCATCTTTTCGACACGAAACACACCACTGAGCTCTATTTTCATGCCATCTAACAAATGGAAACATCTGGAGTTTGCTAAACGGCATTGACACTTGGACTAGAACCGATGCTTCAACCTGGTCTCAGAGCATTTCATATCATTCTGTACATAATTCCAAGACACTCCATTTAGTATGATAAGTTAAGTTTCATATTATATGTGTTAATTTGTGGATGTCCGTTATCCATTTCGTATGATATGTTACATTTAACAAAACGTACAATATGTTGTGAATTTGCTAAACGTATGATATGTTACGAATTCTAGCTAGGTGGCTAATGTTATCTAGCTCGCTAACGTTAGCTAGACTAGGGGTTAGAGTTAAGGTTAGGGTTAAGTTTAGGAGTTAGCTAAAAGAGTTACGGTTAAGGGAAGGGTTAGCTAACATGCTAAGAAGTTGCAAAGTACAGTGAGGGAAAAAAGTATTTGATCCCCTGCTGATTTTGTACGTTTGCCCACTGACAAAGAAATTATCACTCTATAATTTTTATGTTAGGCTTATTTGAACAGTGAGAGACAGAATAACAACAAAAAAATCCAGAAAAACGCATGTGAAAAATGTTATAAATTGATTTGCATTTTAATGAGGGAAATAAGTATTTGAATGCTGCCTATGACCCCAAGAACACCATCCCCACCGTCAAACATGGAGGTGGAAACATTATGCTTTGGGGGTGTTTTTCTGCTAAGGGGACAGGACAACTTCACCGCATCAAAGGGACGATGGACGGGGCTATGTACCGTCAAATCTTGGGTGAGAACCTCCTTCCCTCAGCCAGGGCATTGAAAATGGGTCGTGGATGGGTATTCCAGCATGACAATGACCCAGAACACACAGCCAAGGCAACAAAGGAGTGGCTCAATAAGCAGCACATTAAGGTCCTGGAGTGGCCTAGCCAGTCTCCAGACCTTAATCCCATAGAAAATCTGTGGAGGGAGCTGAAGGTTCGAGTTGCCAAGCGTCAGCCTCGAAACCTTAATGACTTGGAGAAGAGTGGGACAAATCCCTCCTGAGATGTGTGCAAACTTGGTGGCCAACTACAAGAAACGTCTGACCTCTGTGATTGCCAACAAGGGTTTTGCCACCAAGTACTAAGTCATGTTTTGCAGAGGAGTCAAATACTTATTTCCCTCATTAAAATGCAAATCAATTTATAACATTTTTCACATGCGTTTTTCTGGATTTTTTTGTTGTTATTCTGTCTCTCACTGTTCAAATAAACCTACCATAAAAATTATAGACTGATCATTTATTTGTCAGTCGGCAAACGTACAAAATCAGCAGGGGATTAAATACTTTTTTCCCTCACTGTAGCTAAAAAGTAGGAAGTAGTTGAAACGTTGTTAATTAGCTAAAATGCTAAAGTTGTCCATGAAATTCAAACTCGCAACCTTTAGGTTGCTAGACGTTTGCGTCATATGCCCACCCAACCAACCAACAAACCCCACCTTCCATTCGATTTTTACCTTAAGTAACCATCTGTCTTATGTAACCATATCAAAACGTAACATATCATACTAAATGGACTGTCTCGGATTTACATATTATATGAAATGCTATATGACCAGTTTGGGTGCTTTGTCAGATGACCTGAAATTGGAGCACTTTGGTCACGCACACCAGTGGTGGTCTGGCGTCGAAGTTAGAATGCATAAGCAGAAAAAAAAACATACCTACTGTAAAATATGGAAGTGGACCTTTTATGTTATGGGGCCAGTGTTGTGTTTGAGACCACCTAAAGCGAGACCGATTCATGATTGAAACTAGGAGTGGGACAAGGGGTCCGAGATCGAGCCAAGACCGAGACCAGAAAAATGTGAGTACCAATTCTGCCCCTGAACAAGGCAGTTAACCCACTGTTCCTAGGCCGTCATTGTAAATAAGAATTTGTTCTTAACTGACTTGCCTAGTTAAATAAAGGTTAAATAAAAAATAGAAATAAATGAATCTGCCATTCAACTATACTAGGGCAAAATTTTGGAGTGACAGTGGAATCAACCAATCACATTTGACCTAATGGGTGGGACCGTTTTTACAAAAATGCATGGAAACTTCTGCCTTCTTGAAAGCCAACAAATCAATGCACAATAGCGAGCAGTAGTTTACCCACGGTCTAGCTAGCTAGCTTTTTTCCCCAACTAGTTTGCAGAGGCTGTAGCAGGTGTTATCAAAGGGGATGTTGTTGCTAATTTGTTAGCTTCTCCCTTTTCAAGAATACCTTTCAACAAGAAGTTAAGTTTCAAATGATCATCATCTGGTGAGTGGAACTGTGTTTTATATTGCAGTGCGCTTGCTGTTTTTAGCCATCTCTTTGAAAATAACTTGTGTGTGAAACATTGTTGAAGTTAAAGTGTAACTGACAGCATTTTAGCAACATGAAATCATGTTAAAATCTGTTCACATAAAACCCAGGAAGAATGACACTTTTTTAATAATTTTCTGACAAGCGACCACCTACAGTTGAAGTCGGAAGTTTACATACACTTAGGTTGGAGTCATTAAAACTGGTTTTTCAACCACTCCACAAATTTCTTGTTAACAAACTATAGTTTTGGCAAGTCGGTTAGGACATCTACTTTGTGCATGACACAAGTCATTTTTCCGACAATTGTTTACAGACAGATTATTTCACTTATAATTCACTGTATCACAATTCCAGTGGGTCATAAGTTTACATACACTAAGTTGACTGTGCCTTTAAACGGCTTGGAAAATCCCAGAAAATGTCATGGCTTTAGAAGCTTCTGATAGGATAATTGACATTATTTGAGTCAATTGGAGGTGTACCTGTGGATGTATTTCAAGGCCTACCTTCAAACTCAGTGCCTCTTTGCTTGACATCTTGGGAAAATCTAAAGAAATCAGCCAAGACCTCATAAAAGAAATTGTAGACCTCCAGAAGTCTGGTTCATCATTGGGAGCAATTTCCAAACGCCTGTAGGTACCATGTTCATCTGTACAAACAATAGTACGCAAGTATAAACACCATGGGACCACGCTGCCGTCATACCACTCAGGAAGGAGACGCGTTCTGTCTCCTTGAGATTAACGAACTTTGGTGCGAAAAGTGCAAATCAATCCCAGAACAACAGCAAAGGACCTTGTGAAGATGCTGGAGGAAACAGATACAAAAGTATCTATATCCACAGTAAAACGAGTCCAATATAGACATAACCTGAAAGGACGCTCACCAAGGAAGAAGCCACTGCTCCAAAATCGCCATAAAAAAGCCAGACTACGGTTTGCAACTCATGGGGACAAAGATCGTACTTTTTGAAGAAATGTCCTCTGGTTTGATGAAATAAAAGTAGAACTGTTTGGCCATAATGACCATCATTATGTTTGTAGGAAAAAGAGGGAGGCCTGCAAGCCGAAGAACACCATCTCAACCGTGAAGCACGGGGGTGGCAGCATCATGTTGTGGGGGTGCTTTGCTGCAAGAGGGACTGGTGCACTTCACAAAATAGATGGCATCATGAGTAGGGAAATGATGTGGATATATTGAAGCAACATCGCAAGACATCAGTCAGGAAGTTAAAGCTTGGTCGCAAATGGGTCTTCCAAATGGATATTGACCACAAGCATTCTTCCAAAGTTGTGGCAAAATGGCTTAAGGACAACGAAGTCAAGGTATTGGAGTGGCCATCACAAAGCCCTGACCTCAATCCCATAGAAAATGTGTGGGAAGAACTGAAAAAGCTTGTGCGAGCAAGGAGGCCTACAAACCTGACTCAGTTACACCAGCTCTCTCAGGAGGAATGGGCATTCACCCAACTTATTGTGGGAAGCTTGTGGAAGGCTACCCGAAACCTTTGACCCAAGTTAAACAATTTAAAGGCAGTGCTACCAAATACTAATTAAGTGTATGTAAACTTATGACCCACTGGGAATGTGATTAAATAAATAATTCTGACATTTCACATTCTTAAAACAAAGTGGTGATCCTAACTGACCTAAGACAGGGAATTTTTACTAGGATTAAATGTGAAAAACTAGGAATTGTAATAGGAATTGTGAAAAACTGAGTTTAAATGTATTTGGCTAAGGTGTATGTAGACTTCCGACTTCAACTGTAGATATGGTCATTTTTACGTTTTCATAAATTCTTACAATGTTTGGGAATTATGTATACTAAAGCATTTGTGAAAATTCTATAACAATATAGAGTGGGACAGCAGCCGTGCATTTGGAAAATGAATAAACACTGCAGTAAATAAAACCGAATAAAAGCATCTGTCTTCTCCAGTGTCTACACAGACTGGTGCACTGTAGCCAATCAGAGCCACAGTAGGCCCTAATATAAACAAGCCATTTGCCACACCGGACTGCCTGTATCATTCACTTTGAACTGGATTGCGTGTTTACAGGCAGTTGCAACAGCGCGACTTTAGATTGTTAGAAAACTTTCGCCAAAAGCCACAAAATACACTTGAATGGATTTCTGCAAATATGTAAACACCACGGGAGTCCTCTTACATTTGGGAACTTTACAGTCCTATTGATCAAACAACCATGAAACGGTACGCTCTCTCTCCCTCAGTTATGCACATCAACAACAACAAGATCAACAACTAATGCTAGCCAGAGCAAGATAAGCTAAAATCTAACAAAGGAACATTAGAAAGACCCTCTCAAACCTTTTCAGCTAGTCTGACCATTTTGCTCACCTTAGCAGAGCTGGTTAGGCTGTTTACATGTTATCTAGAGCGTTCTTGACTAACTATTACTTTTTTTGTCTATGTTTACTGACACCAGTCATATTCAGCGGGTATTGCGGGTTCGTAAATTCATCAGTTGTTCTGCGCTCTGGCACACTCAGACGAGAGTGCCCTGAAATCGGAGTAGATGGCCAAAGTTAATTTGCGAACGCAAGAGATATGCTAACTGAATAACAGTTGTTCAAGTTCTTGCTAGCTAACAAAATGACACCTGAATCTCTAGCTGTGTATAGCCACCGAAAAATGATATGAGGGGAAGGTCATCCACTCCTCCAATGACATGGCATGGCATGACATGACATCCTCCTAGTCCTAGTCAACAGTTGTTAAAGTTGTTAAAGTACTGTGTGAATTTCAACAGGTTCATATATTAATATGGCATGTTGATTTGTTATTATGCATGCCTGCATCCTGGGAGTAGGGGAGTGTACTTACGTTTTGCCCCGCGTGCTCGTGCTCAAATAATTTTGATGCACTATGAGAGGTAGGCACGCTTTTTCTGTCGTCTCCAGAAAAGTTTGATTATTTTAAGCACAAAGTCATACACACAGTGTTTTGTTCATGAATAATGTTGTATATTTAGAGGTTATTCATAAGTGGAGCGTATTGTTAAGATGCACTTGTAACTGTACTTTTTAGGATGATATTAACATTCTGAATTCAACATGTAGTTAATAGCTAGCTAAGGTATTAGCAGGCTATTGTATGTGTAAACGATGGCTAGCTCCTCGAATAATCCCAGTCCCTTGTATTGTGCATCTGTTGTAGAAAGAGGCGACGATTCGCAGAACATATGTGCTCTACAAATGTTTTATTTTCTTTTGGATGCAGGTATGTGATTTTATCTATGTAAAATATATGTTATGTATTGATGCATAATAAGGAGAGGCTGTACTAATTTTTGTATTCTACAACCTGATCTCCAAAGTCCACGTCTATAGTTTCAATCAACCACACACAACGCAGAGTTACAGCGGTGCAGTACAGAACCTTCCAAAAGGACAACCATCTCTGCAGCACTCCACCAATCAAGCCTTTATGGTAAAGTGGCCAGACGGAAGCCACTCTACAGTGAAAAGGCACATGGCAGCCTGCTTGGAATTTGCCAAAAGGTACCTAAAGACTCTTAGACCATGAGAAATACGATTCTCTGGTCTGAATGCCAAGTGTCATGTCTGGAGGAAACCTGGCACCATCGCTACGGTGAAGTATGGTGGTGGCAGCATCATGCCGTGGGGATGTTTTTCAGCGGCAGGGACTGGGAGACTAGTCAGGATCGAGGAAAAGATGAACGGAGCAAAGTGCAGAGAGATCCTTGTTGAAAACCTACTCTAGAGCGCTAAGGACCTCACACTGGGCCTTGAACCCGATCGAACATCTCTGGAGAGACCTGAAAATAGCTGTGCAGCAACGCTCCCCATCCAATCCGACAGAGCTTGAGAAGATCTGCAGAGAAGAATGGGAGAAACTCCCCAAATACAGGTATCAAATTTTATTGGTCAAATGCTTGTGCTTCTGGCTCCGACAGTGCAGTAATATCTAACAAGTATTATCTAACAAATTACACAACATATACCCAATACACACAAATCTAAGTAGGAATGAATTAATACTATATGCATATGGACAAGCGATGTCAGAGCGTAACGGATTAAGATACAGTAGAAACGTATAGAAAAACAGTATATACATAAGAGATGAGTAATGCAAGATATGTAAACATTATTAAGTGACTACGATACCGTAGAATAGTATAGAATATAGTATATACTTATGAGATGAGTAATGCCAGATATGTAAACATTAAAGTGACTATTGTTCCATTCCGTAAAGCGGCCAGTGATTCCTAGTCTATGCCTATAGGCAGCAGCCTCTAATGTGCTAGTGATGGCTGTTTAACAGTCTGATGGCCTTGAGATAGAAGCTGTTTTTCAGTCTCTCGGTCACAGGTTTGATGCACCTGTACTGACCTTGCCTTCTGGATGATAGTGGGGTGTACAGGCAGTGGCTTGGGTGGTTGATGTTCTTGATGATCCTTTTGGCCTTCCTGTGACATCGGGTGCTGTAGGTGTCCTGGAGGACGGGTAGCTCCCAGAGCCCTCACCTCCTCCCTGTAGGCTGTCTCGTTATCGTTGATAATCAAGCCTACTACTGTTGTGTCGTCTGCAAACTTGATTATTGAGTTGGAGGCGTGTTTGGCCATGCAGTCATGGGTGAATAAGGAGTACAGGAGGGGGCTGAGCACGCACACTTGTGGGGCCCCAGTGTTGAGGATCAGCGGAGTGGAGGTAATGTTTCCTACCTTTACCACCTGGGGGCGGCCCGTCAGGAAGTCCAGGACCCCGTTTCACAGGGCCGGGTTCAGACCCAGGGCCTCGAGCTTAATGATGAGCTTGGAGGGAACTATGGTGTTGAATGCTGAGCTATAGTCAATAACCAGCATTTATACATAGGTATTCCTCTTGTCCAGATGGGATAGGTCAGTGTGCAGAGTGATGGCGATTGCATCGTCTGTGGATCTAAGCATATTGAAATCGGTCTAGGATGGCAGGTAAGGTAGAGGTGATATGATCCTTGACTAGTCTCTCAATGCACTTCTACAGCTGCACCATCGAGAGCATCCTGACCGGTTCCATCACCGCCTGGTATGGCAACTGCTCGGCATCTGACCATAAGGCGCTACAGAGGGTAGTGCATACAGCCCAGTACATCACTGGGGCCAAGCAATCCAGGACCAATATAATAGGCGGTTTCAGAGGAAAGCCCACAAAATTGTCAGAGACTCTAGTCACCCAAGTCATAGACTGTTTTCTCTGCTACCGCACGGCAAGCGGTTCCGGAGCGCCAAGTCTAGGACCAAAAGGCTCCTTAATAGCTTCTACACCCAAGCCATAAAATTGCTGAACAATTAATCAAATGGCCACCGGACTATTACATTGACCCCCACCTCCCCCTCCATTTGTTTTGTACACTGCTGCTACTCACTGTTTATTATCTATGCATAGTCACTTCACCCCTACCTACATGTACAAATGACTTCTAACCTGTACCCCCACACTCTGATTCGGTACCAGTACCCCCTGTATATAGCCTCGTTATTGTTATGTTCTTGTGTTACTTTTTATTATTTTTACTTTAGTTTATTTGGTCAATATTTTCTTAAAAAGTTCTTAAGGATCGGTGTCCCACTAGCGGGACAACTTCAGTTGAAACTGGAGGGTGCGTAATTCAAATAAAATCAAATAGTTATTTTAGTGGTTAAACATTTAGGTACAAGTGTCTTATATCGGCTGAACGCTTAAATTCTTGTTAATATAACTGCACTGTCCATTTTACAGTAGCTATTACAGCGAAAACATGCCATGCGATTGTTTGAGGACGGCGCCCCACATCAAAATATTTTTCCACCTGCACAGGTTTCATACATTCACATATAAAGATTAAATGTTCACTTGCTTTTTGAAAATCTTCCTCTGATTTGTCATCCAAAGGGTCCCAGAGATAACATGTAGTGTCGTTTTGTTAGATAAAATCTTTTTTTATATCCCAAAAAGTCTGTATAGTTGGCGCCATCGATTTGAGTAATCCACTCACTCAACTTGCAGAGAAATTAATCTGAAAATCTACCCCTAAACTGTTTCAACAAGTCAAAATATGTTTGTATTTACTCCTCAGACACCCTAAAATGTAATCAAACTATAATATTTATTTTGGAAAGAAGTATGTTCAGTAGGAAACATATTTTAGCTGGTGCGCAAATTCATCATTGCGCGCCATGACAGATTTTCGAGACTGTGTCCTCATAAAAAAACGGTTATTTCTTATTCATTTTTGAAGTTAGAAGCCTGAAACTTTGAACATAGACTGGTGACACCCTGTGGTGATAAAAAAAAAAAATATGCCAAGCTTGTAGCGTCATACTCAAGAAGACTCAATGCTATAATCGCTGCCAATGGTGCTTTAACAAAGTACTAAGGGTTTGAATACCTATGTAAATATGATATTTCAGTTAGAATGTTTTACTAAATTAATTATAAAAACCTATTTTTGCTTTGTCATTATGGGGTATTGTGTGTAGATTTATGAGGGGGAAAAAACAATTTAATACATTTCAGAATAAGGCTGTAACGTAACAAAATGTGGAAAAAGTCAAGGGGTCTGAATATTTACCGAAGGCACTGTAGCTCAGTATTTTTTGCATTTATTTTATACAGTATTTTTTGCTCATCTTTATCAAGGGCGCCTATCATTTTGAATCTGACTGTAGGGTTTACTGCAAGTGGATACTTTTATGTGTACAATATAATGAGTATGTAGTTTGATGTAATGTTTGACAAATGGGAGAGAAATAGCCATCATTTTTTCTTTATCTGTTTTGTTTAAATTATGTGTGTTGGACAGCCTAATGTTTTATTTATGGTCAACATCATCATGTGATGAAAATATTCAGCAACTCTTACAATGGCAGTAGACTTTAAAAAAGCTTTTATTGTTAAAATGAAGGAGATTTGACCTGTAGCCTTCTCTAGGGCATCTTCATCATCTGCTGTACTCTTCTTGATAATCAATCTTTATGGAACTCCCTTGATTGTTATTTTGAAAGTATCAACTCTACTGTATGAATAAGTTTAATTCCTTACTAGTCTGAGTACCTAAATCTCTGGGTCTCTGAATCCAATATTAATTTACTGAAGAGGGATAGATAAATACTACCCCACCGATTGGAACAATATCATTATCTGTTGTTCCCTTTCTGGTAATCAAATACCTTTTTGTGCTATTTTTGCTAATCAAAAACCACTGTGCTTCATTGTGCAGAATGTAGCTTTGTTTGAGGTGACATCATTGTATTGTGCACATGCACTCTAGTTCACTCTAGTTCCCTGCCGAAGGCTTCAAGACTGTTTGAAACCTCACAGTATCTTCAGCACTCTAAGACAGGAAAGTGAGGTAATGTAGATTCATTCACTCAACTTTTCTTTTGAAGACAGTTAAAATTGGAAGGTATTCATGGACTTGAAAGTTAGTCTGTACTGAGTCATCCCAACACTGCTGATTTTGACTCACCAGTAAAAATGTTATGTGGAACACAGAAATCTTCTCTAGTCAATTAAGCAGAACATTTCATTGAATTACAGTATGTAGGTGATTAATGGTTTGGAAAAGAGAAACATTTTTGGGATGATATGCTGAACCTGATGATCCAAATGGCTTCTTTATCCTTGGTAAATGTAAATCTAGAGTACAGTAGGCATTGGCACAATTAGTAACATCAAGGGCTTGACCCTTACAGAAACACACATTAATGTCACAACTGAGTCTTCAATAAAACTCCCAAGGAGTGACATTTCTTGAACGAATATATTGAAAAATGTATGTTGTGAAACTGCAAAATATAGAAAATAATAAACTTTAGCATTCAATTCACACTGATATATTGTAGCTGTACGTTATACATTTCAAGTTGAAGTTGCATAAATACAAAGCACGTGCCAAGGTACCATGTATCTGGCATGACACCAAACCAGATAGATAATTATCATATGAGTAGCAACTAGCCAACTCCTTTCATTACTCTAATAATGTGCAAACACCTCTGTACAAAACAAAGCATATTACAGTAGAAACATTAACAAAACTATAGTATAGTATGTATTATAATTCGCTTACATGACGCACGAGCAAACTAATACAGCAGACGGCATACATGAAAGGGAAGGCAATTTGCATGAGTATATGTAACCAACTAACATTGATAAGTAATCAATTATATTAATAACAATATTATCATATATTAATAGTAATATTCTACTTCCGGCGCCGAGAGATGGCAGCCTCGCTTCACGTTCTCTATGGTTGAATTGAACTTAGAAACAAATATTTTCAGAGGCTGAAGCATGACAAGAAATGGCTTCACTGAATGAACTGCACCGTAGTGTTGTTTTTAGCTGCTTGTCTGCGTGCAGAACGACTACTCAACTTCCTGTTTTCGCACAGTCTTTTTAAGTACCAGAAAGCTCCACTAAGGGCCATAAACACCATTGAACACAATGAAGGCTCCAGAGTGGCTCGGTGGTCTAAGACACTGCATTTCAGTGCAAGAGGTGTCACTGCAGTACCTGGTTTGAATCCAGGCTGCATCACATCCAGCTGTGATTGGGAGTCCCATAGGGTGGCGCACAATTGACCAAGTGTTGTCCGGATTTGGCCGGGGTTGTAAATAAGAATTTGTTCTTAACTGACTTGCCTAGTTAAATGTAAAAAAGCTCACTCTCTGCCTGGTATAATTAAATTGTGCCACTATGAAATATCAATAAACAAATAATGCTCCATCTCTAGGATACTTCAGAAAGAAGAACAATAATCTTTGAGATCGGTTTCAGAAACATCTTAGCAGTCCCTTGCTTGACAATTTTTTTCTATTTTGCTGACCTTTTTGTCAGTACTGGGAAAGGTTTTGTCCACAAGCCCGACTGACCTGTAATTTCTGTGCGCCTGACTGTCTTTCAATGAGACAACATATTCCACTTTAACATTTGGCTTTTCTGCTGTCCATTTTCTGCATCTCTGCAGTGTTTTCAGGTACTCCTGGCTCAACCTTTTCCAAAAGGTGTCAGCGAGACACTGGACACTGTTTTTTATGTGGAAGTATCCAGAAGGGGCTGGGGTAGCGCTGGTCTTTTGTGTCAGTAACATTGAGGGTGTGAGAATGGCAGGTTCGGTTGACACTGACATTAGGGGTCTCGCATTGATTATTGCCATAAATTCAGACATAAGAGTGCTCAGGACCTCATATGTGAGACGAGTGGAGCCTGTCTGAAACAGCATAACATCTAGGATACGTCTGGCAACCCCAATGAGTCTCTCCCAAGAACCACCCAAATGAGACGAGTGTGGAGGATTAAATATCCAAGTACATCCCTTGTCAGAGAGGTATTTAGTCATTTCTGAGTCATTTGTGTTGATTCCCAGTTCCCTGCAGGCACCTGTAAAGTTTGTACCTCGATCAGAGCGTAGCACTTTTGCTGGACCACGGATGGAGAAAAAATGCCTCAGCTCATTGATGAGGCTGGATGTGGACATGGATTCGATGAGCTCAATATAGACTGCTCTAGTAGACATACATGTAAAGATATACCGTATATACCTTATATAAGTAAAATAAAGTGGGGCGCTCCAGCCAGACTCGCGCCCGAGAAAACTTGTTGACATTTCAGATCCCCATGCCATTTCCTGTACCTATTCGTTGTGTTTACTCCAATCTCTCTGAGTATATAGACTGCTGTACCTATGGCTTCCATTAGACTGCTGACATCTAATGGAAGCCATAGGTACTGCAGTCTCAGTCCTGGTAACAAATGGATTCAATAGGGAGTGTGTCTAACAGAGCCAAAGGTCACCAGAAACTGATTCCCGGATGTTTTTTTCTTGGGTTTTTGCCTGCTAAATGAGTTCTGTTATACTCACAGACATTATGTTAACACTTTTAGAAACCTCAGAGTGTTTCCTATCCAATAGTACTAATTATGTGCATATCCTATTTTCTGAGCCTGAGTGGCAGGCATTTTGCTTTGGGCACGCCAGACTCTCCAAAACTGTCACCTCACCTGCCGCTCCCTAAGAAGTTAAAAGAGGGATGTGAGCTTAGAAACTATAAAAGGAAATTGTTTCTATAACCTTGTCTAGAAAAGTGAACTTAAGTGAGACCATTCTACTACTCTTCAAATCACTGTAGTATGCTACTCTCATCACCCAATGGAAACCATCGACACGGCTCTTCAAAGAGGCAGTTTCAGGAGTGAATGGAAGGGAAATCAACTCTGTAGTTCTGTTCTGGACTACAGCAAGAACCAAGACCATTACATTCATGATAAATACATTCATGATTTCTTACCCCAAACGGGCATCAGTTTGTGTGCAAAGTATTAGAAACTACTCTCACAGTAATCAAAATGTACCAATGTATTATGTCTCTGCCCCTCTTTCTCTCTCGCCCTCAATCTCTTTTGTAACAAGCTGCAATATTGTCAGTCCGCTAGGGACCTGTTTCTAATGTATTAAGTGTGTATGTTTATCCTATTTTATCATTTACTTAGCTAGTAAATAAATGTTTAACCCAATTTGTGTAGTACTGAATCATAAATAAGGCTGGAGTTTTTGCAGATGCAGGAGGTTACGACTGTTCAGAATGATATGAGGTTACAATTAATACGTTAACTGTTTTATGGATGTGAACAACCGCTCTCGTGGTGCCCCAAATCCTAGCGAGTCAATTGTTACATGATTAATTTAATCGGGTAACAATTAAACCTAGTTAGTTGATTTCGATAAATAAGTCATCAGATTAATGAAAGTAAAGTTACAACACTGCTCTAACCTCACAAAGCAGCTTGATCTCGTGAGCTTCCATATATAGACGCTCACGAAATCAGGCAGCATTGCGAGACAAAGGCTACTCTGCTTGGTTCATCAACTTGAATCTTGTCACAGTTCTGAGAGAGAAGTATAGAGAAGAGAGAGAGTGTGAAACTAGGAGTATATTTGTATCTCATTATAAAGCTGGAATCCTTAATGGTGAAACTGCCACGTTCGTTCGGGATATTACAACAACAAAGAAGTTACTGCAGACAACGAACACTGTTTTTTTCCCTCGGACATCACTTGCACGCGCGATAGAACAGCAGCATATGTACTGATTTTGTTTTTTTGCACACTGTTCAACACACCTCGACCCCTTCAGTTTTGTCCACAAAACAAAAACAATAACAAAGTTGCTGGAGTGGACCGTGGCACTGTTTCCCCTAATGCGGTCTCCATCTTTAATGAGTTGAGCATGGCTAACTATGTGCAGGTATTCTTACTGCACTGAACTCCCAGCAGAATCATAAGTGATGTGCACTGTTGAACAGAGCTTTGAAACTAAAGCTGTAGTATACAATGCCAGACAGCAAAAGCCTGGCCAAAGATTTTCAGATATCCTGTTGTTGTATCAAAGTTAATTTATTATTATTATTTATTACCGGTATTTAACTTTTTTTAAAGAATAAACCTGGCCCACACAATTATTACAAACTCGTCCATTTCTCCTGGGCTGACACCACTGGAAGGTTCTAGTGGTTTACATTTTGCTTTCATGTCTGATTGTAGGGGTTGTTAAACTGGCTATCTCTCTGTCTCTCTCTGACTTTGCAGTCCACTCACACAGGCTCAGGGTTCTTCTTTGAACAAATACAGCAGTCTCCTCACTGATGTTTGTGGAGGATAAGTAGCCTCCACTGTTTCCAGACCACAAACTATTTTTCCCCTCACACCACAGCCTCCTCTAGCTCCACACTGGCTGCTCTGTTTGGCCTCTGTGACCAATACATTTGCACCTGTTCCAGCTCTCTCTCTAGGCCTGACTCGAATTCTCTCTTTATTTCTTTCCCCCATGTTTCATTTCTTCTCACTGCAAGGTGCCTTTCAGAAAATACACTGGCAGCTTGCCCTATGCAAATTCCCCCAACAATGGTTTGGGTGAGGGAAAACATACTGCCTGTTAAAGTATAGATTGTTCCTTTTTCTCTGTGTCTCTGTGTCTCTCTGTGTGTTAATGTTATGCTGCATGCCTCCATACATTCAACTGAGTTTATTATAGTTTCTATGATGCTATATTAGGGAGAAAGTATAGTTGCTCTCAAGGATCCCAGTCGCAGATGGTTTGCTCATCCTTGTCACATTTGCTGAGATTTGTTAAATTAAAGATATTGTTTCGCTGCAGCAAGCAGACGGGAACAATAGATAGTCCTGAACCAGAGCAGAAACGGAGAGGGCCATATACTAGAGCAGACACTAGCCGAGCATGAAGGAAAGATATCAGCACTGAACGCCTCAGAGAGAGCGCGAGAGAGAGAAATATACTATAAAATTGAATTAAAAAATAATTAGGGAAATCATTACCTGACACTACTGCGGTGGGTGTTTGGTTAATTCACTGAACAATCCTTCAGTGAATGGACTGTGTCAAAGTCTTAAGGTTAACTGACTTGCTATATGAGAGAGAGGAGCTGAATTCATAATAGTTTCAGGTTTTATTTTTCACATGCACAAGTACAGTGATCGTTCACATAGTGCAGTATTCAATATCAAAATAGTATAACTAATTTCAAAAAAAATGTTTTACACTGTGCAGGGATACTGGACCATTTGAGATAAGTACATGTAGGCAGGGATTAGGAGAAAGTGACTAGTATTAGTATTAATGATAGCAAACCGTATGGCAGCAGCATAAGTGGTATGTGTGTGTGTAAGAGTGTCAGTACATTTCTAAAAACCTGTTTTTGCTTTGTCATGGGGTATTGTGTGTAGATTCAGGGGGAAAAAACGATTTAATCCATTTTAGAATAAGGCTGTTACGTGACAAAGTGGAAAGTCAAGGGGTCAAAATACTTTCCGAATGCACTGCATATGTAAACAGGGTTGAAAAGTGACTGATAGCAGGAATATATAAATACTTATGGTAACATACTAATAATCATGTAGCCTAGCGGTTAGAGCGTTGGGCCAGTAACTGAAAGGTCACTGGTTCAAATCCCAGAGCTGACTAGTTGAACAATCTGTGGCCTTGAGCAAGGCACTTAATCGTAATTGCTCATGAACTATAAATTGCATTGGATAAGAGTGTCTGCTAAATGACTCAAATGTAAAACAGGAGTAATATTGACCAGTAGCAGAATAAATAGAAAGATGGTAATGGAAATCAATTAACAGCAGCGTAGTGGTAGTAATAAATCTAACCAATAATTATTTGAATCAATAATTCCCAAGCAATGTCAACCTAGTTTTATCTAAGTAGCCTACACATCAGTATTTGATAAGCTGGGGGTGTCATTAGACATCAAATGTATTGGGGGGTGTCATCAAATTGATCTGATGACTGACAAAGTTATGTAGAATACATTTGTTACTGCTTAGGGTTAATGGGTGTTTGAGTCATACTTCTCCTTGCTTTATATTGAAAGACAAGTATATCATATGGTTAAACAAGGCATTTATTTTGAATCAATATACTTTAGTAGCATCATGCATCTTTGTCCACTTGTTACAAACAACAAGCTCGTGATTAAACTACTGTGAGGGTGACTAACTAATCTAAAGAGTGTGATTTGTTGTTTTTCAAAACCTGTATTCCACTTCAACTACAAAGTGACATCCATCATATCTATCTTCATGAATAAACACAACATGATCCAATACAAAGCACTTGACCATGTGTGTGTGTCACTTAATTACTTCTTATATGCTTGCTTGCGTAATTACTTACTTAGGTCCATCACCTCTCTAGGAACGTAGAAGTGGAGGAGAACTGCTGTCTTTTCTGCAATACAAAACATTTCACTCTTTCCGGAAGACACAACCTTGACTCCACCACTCATCTCTTCACACGTCCTGGTATTTAATGACAGGTGAACATCTTTTACTTGGGGACTATCCAAATAGTGTCTTCCGAACATAACCACCTATCTCTGTCCCAGTGTTGGTGACAGCTGATGGGTTGTCGTACAGTCATCCTACCAGTGACCTATGGCAAATAAAGCTCTATTACAGCCTGGCTATGTAATCTCCTGTCAGTTTATGTCCAAACAGCATCTGGCCCAGCCTTCCACTGCCTACCGACCTCTCAGGCAGACATACTGCCCCACTGTCTCCATCTAAACCCACTGTATTATAAACCATAGCCCTATACCTCCATCTATTCTCACTATATTAGGAACCATACCCCGATCTGTACTTTATAACCACACAGATGCAGGTGTACTGGTACAGTACCTCAATGCTACTAAGCCAATCAACTCAAGGGTTTGTATGTTGTTGTGTCATCATGTATAAGCCCTTGACATGGCCCGAGGAGATGTGCACAGTAAAATCTGACCATTTGGTAAAACTAGGCAATCAGCCATGGAGCCTGATATCATCATGATGGTTGGGATGACGTTATCCTTGACCCAGCAAGATGTCAATGTTGTTGGGATCATGATTCTGAACAGGATGCTTGCACAAACACACACAACCACACACAGATTGATAAGCAAGGTTATATCAGGATGCTGGTAACCTAAGGTGAACTCTTATCAGATAAAAAAAGCACAATCTGTTTACTGATCCAACATAATCACAGACTTGACATGCCAGGATTATCTCCAACATTCAACTGCACTCTGTTCCTTGCATATTGAGCAATAGTCATTCAACCATTGCTGGTTATTTGAACAAATAACAAAGACACACACACACACACACACACACTGTATATACAACAAACCAATCAGAATATTCAACATGTTGCTAATCCGAAACATTACACAAAAATATAAGCGCAACATGTAAAGTGTTTGTACTATTTTTCATGAGCTGAAATAAAAGATCACAGAAATGTTCCATAGACACAAAAAACATATTTCTCTCAAATTTACATAAAGCCCTGTTAGTGAACATTTATCCTTTGACAAGATAATCCATCCACTTGACAGGTGTGCCATATCAAGAAGCTGATTAAAACCTCTTCTGGATAGGACCCTTCATCTCAATTTCAACCTAAAATGACATACCCAAATCTATCCTGAAGCAAGGATATGCATATTCTTGATACTATTTGAAAGGAAACACTTTGAAGTAAGTGGAGATGTGAAATGAATGTAAGAAAATATAACACAACAGATCTGGTAAAAGATAAAACAAACAAAAAAACATGAGTTTTCATATTTGAAATGCAAAATAAAGGCCATACATTGAGATAAGTAGCTGGGGGTAATTTAGATGTTGTCCAAAAAATTTCAACAGTGTCTACAAAGTTTCAGACTGATATATTCAAGAATGAGAGAGCTACATAATATTTAGTATGAAGTCTCCCAGGTGTCCCTCACGAGTTTGCTCAAATGTACCAAAGTGGCCGAATTGGTCAATTGATATATTTTCAAGTAGATAACTATAAAGAACATACAAAAATGCTATGGTAATAAAACATTTAAGATTACACACAAAGATGAAGGGGGCTGTACTTTACAGACATGTCCATATGAGGTCCTGGCAACCTCTAGCACAGTAGGCCAACGGTCCTCCGCTTATGGGCTGGCCTCTTCACACCTCTAGATGGCCGGGCAGGGTTGGATGTGGAGCCAGAGACAGCAGCAGGGGTCAGACTGGAGGATCCAGTTCCTACGTTTGAATGAGTGGGGCATGGAGGACTTGAATGTGGTCTCTTTGGAGTTACCGCTACCACTATTGAGGATTTCTTTCAAAACAGTTAGAACTCAAGTTTACTATTATACATATTTTTAGCAGGGTGTGAGCCCTGCGTAAACACATCAAATACACAACACATATCTGTAAACAAATATATTATATAGAGTATAGGGAACACCATCACTATAATGAAATATGTGGACCAATAGGCAATAAGACACTCAAACCACAGCCACAGCAATTCATAGCCAACATAACATACACATAGGCTATGCTAATGCACTCTATGCCTCAGGTCTATATATACAAAACCTATTCATTTAAGGGTTTTTCATCAGACCAAATTGCAGATTTCCACCGGTCTACTGTCCATTGCTCATGTTTCTTTGCTTTGATGAAAGTTTTCCACACTCTTGGCATTCTCTCAACCAACTTCATGAGGTAGTCAGTCACCTAGAATGCATTTCAATTAACAGGTGTGCCTTGTTAAAAGTTAAATAGTGGATTTTATTTGAGCCAATCAGTTGTGTTTTGACAAGGTAGGGGTGGTAAACAGAACATAGCCCTATTTGGTAAAAGACCAAGTCGATATTATGGCAAGAACAGCTCAAATAAGCAAAGAGAAATTACAGTCTATCATTAGTTTAAGACATGAAGGTCAGTCAATCCGGAAAATTTCAAGAACTTTGAAAGTTTCCTTAAGTGCAGTAGCAAAAACCATCAAGCGCTATGATGAAACTGGCTCTCATGAAGACCGCCACAGGAAAGGAAGACCCAGAGTTACCTCTGCTGCAGAAGATAACTTCCCCTCAGATTGCAGCCCAAATAAATGCATCACAGAGTTCAAGTAACAGACACATCTCAATATCAACTGTTCAAAAGCGACTGCGTCAATCAGGCTATCATGGTCGAATTGCTGCAAAGAAACCGCTACTAAAGGACATACAGTTGAAGTCGGAAGTTTACATACACTTAGGTTGGAGTAATTAAAACTTGTTTTTCAACCACTCCACAAATGTCTTGTTAACAAACTACAGTTTTGGCAAGTCGGTTAGGACATCTACTTTGTGCATGACACAAGTAATTTTTCCAACAATTGTTTACAGACAGATTAATTCACTTATAATTCAATGTATCAATTCCAGTGGGTCAGAAGTTTACATACACTAAGTTGACTGTGCCTTTAAACAGCTTGAAAAATGGCAGAAAATTATGTCATGGCTTTAGAAGATTCTGATAGGCTAATTGACATAACTTGCGTCAATTGGAGGTGTACCTGTGGATGTATTTCAAGGCCTACCTTCAAACTCAGTGGCTCTTTGCTTGACATCATGGGAAAACCAAAATAAATCATCCAAGAGCTCAGAAAAAAAATTGTAGAGCTCCACAAGTCTGGTTCATCCTAGGAAGCAATTTCCAAAAGGGGGAGGCTTGCAAGCTGAAGAACACCATCCCAACCGTGAATCACGGGGGTGGCAGCATCATGTTGTGGGGGTGCTTTGCTGCAGGAGGGACTGGTACACTTCACAAAATAGATGGCATCATGAGGAAGAACAATTATGTGGATATATTGAAGCAACATCTCAAGACATCAGTCAGGAAGTTAAAGCTTGGTCGCAAATGGGTCTTCCAAATGGACAATGACCCCAAGCATTCTTCCAAAGTTGTGGCAAAATGGCTTGAAGACAACAAAGTCAAGGTATTGGAGTGGCCATCACAAAGTCCTGACCTCAATCCCATAGAAAAGTTGTGGGCAGAACTGAAAAAGCATGTGCGAGCAAGGAGGCCTACAAACCTGACTCAGTTACATCAGCTCTGTCAGGAGGAATGGGCATTCACCCAACTTATTGTGGGAAGCTTGTGGAAGGCTACCTGAAATGCTTGACCCAAGTTACATTAAACAATTTAAAGGCAGTGCTACCAAATACTAATTGAGTGTATGTAAACTTCTGACCCACTGGGAATGTGATGAAAGAAATAAAAGCTGAAATAAATCATTCTCTCTACTGTTATTCTGACATTTCACATTCTTAAAATAAAGTGGTGATCCTAACTGACCTAAGACAGGGAATATTACAAGGATTAAATGTAGTTTAAATGTATTTGGATAAGGTGTATGTAAACTTCCGACTTCAACTGTATCAGATGAGCAATTCAAAATATGTAAACATTATTAAAGTGTCTAGTGTTGCATTATTAAAGTGGCCAGAGATTTCAAGTCTATGTATATAGGGCAGCAGCCTCCTAATAATCTAGTGATGGCTATTTAACAGTCTGATTGCCTTGAGATAGAAGCTGTTTTTAAGTCTCTCAGTCCCAGCTGAATGATAGCGGGATGAACAGGGAGTGGCTTGGGTGGATGTTGTCCTTGATGATCTTTTTGGCCTTCCTGTGACATCGGGTGCAGTAAGGTGTCCTGGAGGGCAGGTAGTTTGCCCCCGGTGATGCAATGGGCAGACCGCACCACCCACTGGAGAGCCCTGCGGTTACGGGCGATGCAGTTGGCGTACCAGGCGGTGATATTGCCCAACAGGATGCTCTCAATTGTGCATCTGTAAAGGTTTGTGAGAGTTTTAGGTGACAAGCCACATTTCTTAAGCCTCCTGAGGTTGAAGAGGCGCTGTTGTGCCTTCTTCACCACACTCTCTGTGTGGGTGGACCATTTCAGTTTGTCAGTGATGTGTTCCCCGAGGAACTTGAAGCTTTCCACCTTCTCCACTGCAGTCCTGTTGATGTGGATAGGGAGGTGCTCCCTCTGCTGTCTCCTGAAGTCCACGATCAGCTCCTTTGTTTGTTGAAGTTGAGAGAGAGGTTATTTTTCTGGCACCACACTCCCAGGACCCTTGCCTCCTCCTTGTAGGCTGTCTTGTCATTGTTGGTAATCAGGCCTACTACTGTTGTGTTGTCTGCAAACTTGATGATTAAGTTGGAGGCGGCGTGGCCACACAGTCATGGGTGAACAGGGAGTACAGGAGGGGGCTGAGCATGCATACTTGTGGGGCCCAAGTTTTGAGGATCAGCAAAGTGGAGGTATTATTTCCTTCCTTCACCACCTGAGGGCAGCCCGTTAGGATGTCCAGGGCCCAGTTGCACAGGGCAGGGTTCAGACCCAGGGCCTCAAGCTTAATGATGAGCTTGGAGGGGTTTTATTTTATTTTTTATTTCACCTTTATTTAACCAGGTAGGCCAGTTGAGAACAAGTTCTCATTTACAACTGCGACCTGGCCAAGATAAAGCAAAGCAGTGCGACAAAAACAACACAGAGTTACACATAAACAAACATACAGTCAATAAAACAACATAAAAATCTATGTACAGTGTGTGCAAATATAGAAGATTAGAGAGTTAAGGCAATAAATAGGCCATAGAGGCGAAATAATTACAATTTAGCATTAACACCCTTTGAAGAGGGGGATGACCGCGGCAGCTTTCCAATCTTTGGGGATCTCAGCCAATTTGAAAGAGAGTTTGAACAGGCTAGAAATAGGGGTTGCAAAAATGTTGTGTGATCATTTTAGAAAGAGAGGGTCCAGATTGTCTAGCCCAGCTGATTTGTAGGGATCCAGATTTTGCAGCTCTTTCAGAACATCAGCTGTCTGGATTTGGGTGAAGAAGAAGTGGGGGGGCTTGGGCAAGTTGCTGCAAGGGGTGCAGAGCTGTTTACCGGCGTAGAGGTAGCCAGGTGGAAAGCATGGCCAGCCATAGGAAAAGGCTTATTGCAATTCTCGATTATTGTAGATTTATCGGTGGTGACAGTGTTTCCTAGCCTCAGTGCAGTGGGCAGCTGGGAGGAGGTGCTCTTATTCTCCATGGACTTGTCCCAAAACCTTTTGGAAATAGTGCTACAGGATGCAAATTTCTGTTTTAAAAAGCTAGCCTTAGCATTCCTAACTGGCTGTGTATATTGGCTCCTAAAAGTTGCATATCGCAGGGGCTATTCGATGCTATTCGAAAGCTGCCGCGGAGTGTGCTAAAGCTGTGAATAAAACAAATTTAGAGAGGACATGTATGAAACCAAGGCTTTTACGGTTACAGAAGTCAACAAATGAAAGCGCCTGGGGAATGGGAGTGGTGCTGGGGGCTGCAGGGCCTGGGTTAATCTCTACATCACCAGAGGAACAGAGGAGGAGTAGGATAAGGGTACGGCTAAAGCCTTTAAGAACTGGTTGTCTAGTGAGTTCAGAACAGAGAGTAAAATGAGCAGATTTCAAGACATAATGTACAGACAAGGGTATGGTAGGATGTGAGTACAGTGGAGGTAAACCTAGGCATTGAGTGACAATGAGAGAGGTTTTGTCTCTAGAGGCACCAGTTAAGCCAGGTGAGGTCACCACATGTGTGGGGGGTGGGACAAAAGGGCTATCTAAGGCATATTGGGCAGGGCTGGGGGCTCTACAGTTGAATAAGACAATAATCACTAACCAAAACAGCTGTTGACAAGGCATATTGACATTAGGGAGAGGCATGTGTAGCCGAGTGATCATAGGGTCCAATGAGTAGCAATAGGTGAGTCAGGGAGACGATTCAGTAGTCGCTACTACGCTAGGCGAGCTGGAGACACGGCGATTCAGACAGCTAGCGGGCCGGGGCTAGCAGATGGGCCTTCGGCGATGTCGCAATGGAAGAGCCTGTTGAAATCACCTCGGACAACTTGTCAGTAGCTCCGTGTCAGTATTAAAGGCTCCAGGCCAATTGGCAAAAGAGGTATTGTAGCCCAAGAATTAGCTGGTGAACCTCTTCGGCAAGCCGGGAGATGGGCCTAGCTCGAGGCTAGCTCAAGGCTAACTGGTGCTTGCTTCGGGACAGAGACGTTAGCCAGGAGTATCCACTCAGATTGCAGCTAGCTAGCTGCCATGATCCGGTGTAAAGGTTAAGAACTTGCGGTAGGAATCCGGAAATGTGGTAGAGAAAAAGCAGTCCGATATGCTCTGGGTTGATATCGCACTGTGCAGACTGGCAGGTATTGACCGAGCTGAGCCTGGCTGGTGTTAACAGTGAAGACCGCTAGCAGTGGCTAACTGACTACTAGCTAGTAGCTAGTTAGCTGGCTAGCTTCTGATGGGGGTTCCGGTTCTAAAGTATAAAAATAGCAGATCCGTACCCCATTGGGTGAGGCGGGTTGCAGGAGAGTATATTCAGTCCGTAGATGGAAAGTGAGATAAAAATGTATACAAAATATATACGAAAAAAAACTATATATAAAACGATATTTACATGGGACAGGACGGCACAAGACAAAACACATGTCTGACTGCTACGCCATCTTGGAAAAGGATGGTGTTGATGTTGAATGGTGTTGAATGCATTCTTACATAGGTATTCCTCTTGTCCAGATGGGATAGGGCAGTGTGCAGTGCAATTGCATCGTTTGTGGATCTATTGGGGCGGTGTGCAAATTGAAGTGGGTCTAGGGTGTCAGGTAAGGTAGAGGTGATATGATCCTTGACTTGTCTCTCAAAGTACCTTATGATGATAGATGTGAATGCTACGGGGCAATAGTCATTTAGTTCAGTGACCTTTGCTTTCTTGGATACAGGAACAATGGTGGACATCTTGAAGCATGTGGGGGCAGCAGACTGGGATAGATTGAATATGTCCGTAAACACTCCAGCCAGCTGGTCTGCACATGCTCTGAGGACGCGGCTAGGGATGCCGTCTGGGCCGGCAGCCTTGCAAGGGTTAACACACTTAAATGTCTTACTCACGTCGGCCATGGAGAAGGAGAGCCCACAGTCTTTGGTAGCGGGCCGCGTTGGTGGCACTGTGTTATCCACAAAGTGGGCGAAGAAGGTGTTTAGCTTGTCCGGAAGCAAGACGTCAGTGTCCGTGACATGGCTGGTTTTCCCTTTGTAGTTTGTGATTGTCTGTAGACCCTGCCACATACGACTTGTGTCTGAGCGTTGAATTGTGACACCACTTTGTCTCTATACTTACATTCTGCCTGTTTGATTTCCTTACTGAGGGAATAACTACAGTTTCTATTCGGCCATATTCCCAGTCACCTTGCCATGGTTAAATGCGGTGGTTCGCGCTTTCAGTTTTGCACAAATTCTGCCATCTACAGTGAGGGAAAAAAGTATTTGATCCCCTGCTGATTTTGTACGTTTGCCCACTGACAAAGAAATGATCAGTCTATAATTTTAATGGTAGGTTTATTTGAACAGTGAGAGACAGAATAACAACAAAAAATCCAGAATAATGCATGTGAAAATGTTATAAATTGATTTGCATTTTAATGAGGGAAATAAGTATTTGACCCCTCTGCAAAACATGACTTAGTACTTGGTGGAAAACCCCTTTTTGGCAATCACAGAGGTCAGACGTTTCTTGTAGTTGGCCACCAGGTTTGCACACATCTCAGGAGGGATTTTGTCCCACTCCTCTTTGCAGATCTTCTCCAAATCATTAAGGTTTCGAGGCTGACGTTTGGCAACTTGAACCTTCAGCTCCCTCCACAGATTTCCTATGGGATTAAGGTCTGGAGACTGGCTAGGCCAATCCAGGACCTTAATGTGCTTCTTCTTGAGCCACTCCTTTGTTGCCTTGGCCGTGTGTTTTGGGTCATTGTCATGCTGGAATACCCATCCATGACCCATTTTCAATGCCCTGGCTGAGGGAAGGAGGTTCTCACCCAAGATTTGACGGTAAATGTCCATGGTGGAGAGTTTGGAATCTGATTGATTGATTGCTTCTGTGGACAGGTGTCTATTGTACAGGTAAAAAGCTGAGATTAGGAGCACTCCTGTTAAGAGTGTGCTCCTAATCTCAGCTCGTTATCTGTATAAAAGACACCTGCGAGCCAGAAATCTTTCTGATTGAGTGGGGTTCAAATACTTATTTCCCTCATTAAAATGCAAATCAATTTATAACATTTTTCACATGAGTTTTTCTGGATTTATTTTGTTGTTATTCTGTCTCTCACTGTTCAAATACACCTACCATTAAAATTATAGACTGATAATTTCTTTGTCAGTGGGCAAATGTACAAAATCAGCAGGGGATCAAATACTTTTTTCCCTCACTGTATCCACAGTTTCTGGTTAGGGTAGGTTTTAATAGTCACATTGTGTACAACATCTTCTATACACTTCCTGATAAACTCAGTCACCGTATTTGTTATTCTCGGAGGCTATCTGGAACATATCCCAGTCCAGATGATCAAAGCAATCTTGAAGCCTGGATTACGGTGGTCAGACCAGCGTTGAATTGTCCTTAGCACGGGAATTTCCTGTTTGAGTTTCTGCCTATAGGAAGGGAGGAGAAAAATGGAGTCGTGATCAGATTTGCTGAAGGGAGGGCGGGGGAGGGCCTTGGAGGCATCCCGGAAGTTGGAGTAGCAGTGGTCGAGTGTTTTAGCAGTGCAAGTACTACAATCAATGTGTTGATACAACTTCGGTAGAGTTTTCCCCAGCTTCAATAAATGCGGCCTCAGGACATGTGGTTTCCAGTTTGCATAAAGCCCAGTGAAGTTCTTTGAGGGCCGTCGTGGTATCGAATTGAGGAGGAATTTATACGGCTGTGACTATAACCAAAGAGAATTGTCTTGGGAGGTAATACAATCAGCCTTTGATTATGAGGTATTCTTGGTTGGGTGAACAAAAGGACCTGAGTTCCTGTATGTTATCACAATTACACCATGAGTAGTTAATCATGAAACATACACCCACACCCTTCTTCTTCTCTGAGAGATATTTATTCCTGTGTGCTCGATGAACTGAGAACCCAACTGGCTGTATGGACTCAGTCAGCATATCCCGAGAGATTATGCCTATCCCGAGAGAGCCATGTTTCCGTGAAACAGAGTCTGTTACAATCCCTGATGTCTCTCTGGTAGAAAATCCTCGCCCTGAGCTCGTCAACTTTATTATCCAGAAAATGAACATTAGCGAGTAATATACTTGGTGTGCGCACCTCCTGAGTCGGACTAGAAGTCCACTCCGAATACCGATGTTTTGGATCAGTCTCTGGAATCAGTTCAATTGCCCTGGTGGGGTACGAAACAAAGGATCCGATTCAAGGAAGTCGTATTCCTGGTCGTAATTCTGGTAATGCTGGTGAGTTACCTCTGCTCTGATATCCAAAAGTTCTTCCCAGCTGTATGTAATAACACAAAAACAATTCTGGGCTAATAATTTAAGAAATAACAAAATACTGCAAAGTTGCCTAGGAGCTAGAAGCACAGCTGCCCTATCTGTCTGAACCATTTTTATTAGCTAGCTATGTATCTATGGGACCCTCAGGATGGCAAATCATAGCAGGATAACTGAATAGTACATTATTTACCATCAGTGGTGAATGTATCAAACCAGTTGCTTTGATAAGTGTTTTGTTGTTGTGCACTATCCTCAAACAATAGCATGGCATTTTTACCCTGTAATGTCTTTGTCCTGGGAAGTTTGCTGTTGTTTGCAATGCCATTCTAGTCACATATAGCACATTGAGCAATAACTGTCCCGATTTCGGGACACTGATCCTGTAGAGATTAAACAGCATGATCATTACACAGGTGCACCTTGTGCTGGTGAAAATAAAAGACCACTCTAAAAAGTGACTTGTTTCATGAAACATACTAGGCCATTTGAACGTTTGTCAGAAATGCTATCTGGAACATATGAACTGTCATGTGCCCTAATAACAAACATGTATGCCATCTGTAACTACGAATAAAACTGTTAAATTATGAGCCTAGTTGGTTTAGCCACAGAAAAAGACAGGATCCTTCCCGCTATCCATGATTGGCTAAGATAATGGATGGGCTGGACATGCCGAGAGATAAGTTTGGATTATTCTGCCATTTAGCACACTTCTGTCTATGACATGAGCTGGTGAGTATGTGTAAGTAATCCTTTCTAATGCAGCTTTTTTGAAAGATATTACGTAGTAGAACTGCAAAAGTGTTGCTCTCCACTTTCTGGAGGACTGAGTTTGAAAGTCAGTGGAATGTCAGTGGTATTAGAGTATGATAGCTAAGGAGATGGAGAGAATTCTGGCATTTGATTGCAAATATGCAGAGGGAGTCAAAAAGAGAACACACAGAAGGCTGTTGTATAAAACACCTGTCTCCGGATTACATCTTCAAACTAAGGGCATCCATGGCATCCGTGAGAGAGAGGGAGAAGTGTCCATCCACGTATACTGGTAAGCAAGTCTATATAGCTACATTTTCAGATATTACACGTTTCACATTTTATCAGAAAGTTGTTTTCATTTGAAGTTAAAGTGTACTGTTACCTAGCTAGCTAATGTTAGATGGCTGGCTCGCTAGCTAATGTTACGTGTATGATCTGTGTAGTAATATTATTTGTATCTCAGAACCATTTTCTTTGCTAGTTATAGACTTATGTTAGCTAGCTAGATAACATTGAACCTGGTTGGTTAGCTACCTGAAGATTCATGCATGGCAGTAACATTATGAGTTGGGATTATGGTTAATTGTTTAGCTAGCTAGCTACATGTCTAAACAAAAGACTCCACTATCCAAGAAACAGTTTTAACTACTTAGGGAGCGGTGGGGCGCTAGCTTCACTCGGATGGTCACCTAAACGTTATATAAGTAAAATAAAGTGGGGCGCGCAGCCAGACTAGCGCACAAGAAAACTTGTTGACATCTGAGCTACCTTGGCCATTTCCTGTACCTATTCTTCCTGCTTCCTCCAATCTCTCTGAGGCTTTATATATAGACTGTTGACATCTAGTGGAAGCCATAGGTACTGAAATCTCGGAGCTGCTTGCTTACTTTGGGCACGCCAGACTCTCCAAAACCGTCACCTCGGGAGCCGCTCCCTAAGAAGTTAATAGAATGTTCATGATGACACTGCGACAACTGTCGATAGATGTAGAGTGCGCTCGTAAATTCGCACTGGCTATCTACTCCAATTTGAGAGCACTCTCATCTGAATAACTGACAAATTGAACGAACGCTCAACACCAGTTGAATATGGCCTGTGTGAGTAAACGTTGTCAAAAAAGCGTAACTAAATTGATGCCAGCAGCACAGTTACACTCACCAACGCTCTGGATAACAAAAACAGCCAAAACAGCTCTGCTATGGTGTGCTAAAAAAACAGAGTGAGCAGTTCTCTCATTTGTGTCTGGAAGTAGCTAGCAAGTTAGCTTGGGTGCTTGACTCACAAAGACACAGATCTTGAAACCAAAAATCTCAAATTTGGACTCATTAGACCAAGGACAGATTTCCACCAATCTAATATCCATTGCTCATGTTTCTTGGCCCAAGCAAGTGTTTTATTATTATTGGTGTCCATTAGTAGTGGTTTCTTTGCAGCAAATTGACCATGAAGGCCAGATTCATGCAGAGCCAGTTTCATCCAAAATTCTACAATGTAAAAAATGTTACAAATTATTGAGTAGGTGTCCAAACATTTGACTGGTACTGTATATTTATGGAGAAAAAAAGGAATTATCTTTTGTTTATGATATTATGAATTGGAAAGGAGGAGTTATGTCACATGTGCAGTTGTAAAATATACAGTGCATTCAGAAAGTATTCAGACCCCTTGACCTTTTCAAGACGGCATTTAGTACCACTTCAGGGCACTATGGGTACCTCGTCATGCCGTACGGGTTGATGAATGCTCCATCAGTCTTCCAGGCATTTGTAGACAAGATTTCCCGGGACTTGCCCGGTCTCCCTACGGCCCTACAGACTGCGGAGGCTCTGTTCACCCACGTCTTCCGGCACTACGGGGTGCCTGAGGACATAGTCTCTGATCGGGGTCCCCAGTTCACGTCCAGGGTCTGGAAGGCGTTCACGGAACGTCAGGGGTCTCGGTCAGCCTCACCTCAGGTTTTCACCCCGAGAGAAACGGGCAGGTGGAGAGAGTTAACCAGGATGTGGGTAGGTTTCTGCGGTCAAACTGCCAGGACCGGCCGGGGGAGTGGGCGGCTTTCATCCCCTGGGCAGAGATAGCTCAAAACTCACTCCGCCACTCCTCCACTAACCTATCTCCCTTCCAGTGTGTACTAGGTTACCAGCCGGTTCTGGCATTGTGGCATCAGAGCCAGATCGAGGCTCCTGCGGTGGATGAATGGTTTATGCGCTTGGAGGAGACCTGGGACGCTGCCCATGTGCACCTGCAACGTGCCGTGAGGCGGCAGAAGGTGAGCGCCGACCGCCACCATAGTGAGGCCCCGGTATTCGCACCGAGGGACCGGGTCTGGCTCTCGACCCGAAACCTGCCCCTCCGCCTGCCCTGCCAGAAGCTGGGTCCGCGGTTTCTGTGGCCATTCAAAGTCCTGAGGAGACTGAACAAGGTTTGCTATAGACTACACCTTCCCCCAGATTACCGTATTAACCCCTCGTTCCATGTGTCTCTCCTCAGGCCGGTGGTGGCTGGTCCACTCCAGAGTCTGAGGTGCGGGAGGTTCCTCCGCCCCCTCTGGACATCGAGGGGGCCCCGGCGTATGCTGTTCGAGCCATCTTGGACTCGAGGCGCCGGGCGAGGGGGCTTCAGTACCTCGTGGAGTGGGAGGGGTACGCTCCGGAGGAGAGATGTGGGTGCCGGTGGAGGACATCCTGGACCCTTCGTTGCTACAGGAGTTTCACCGTTTCCGTCCGGATCGCCCTGCACCTCGTCCTCTGGGTCGTCCCCGTTTTTTTGTCTTCATTATACACACCTGGTTTCTATCCCATAATTACATGTTCCTTGTTTAAACCCTCTGTTTCCCCCATGGTTTTGTGCGTGTTTATTCTATGTTAGAGGTTCTTGTTTATGTGAGCTTGTATTTGTAATACCAATTTTGGTAGTTTTGTATTTTGAGTAAATATCCGTGATTACTCCGTTGTCCTGCGCCTGACTCTGCCTACCTGCTACATTGAGACTTCTGACAGGAGGTGCTTCGGGAAGCATGGGGTGAAATCTCTTTAGATTACATCAACAAATTGACAACTAGAATGCCAAAGGTCTGCAAGACTGTAATTGCTGCAAATGGAGGATTCTTTGATGAAGGCAAAGTTTGAAGGACACAATTATTAAAAATCATTATTTATAACCTTGTCAATGTCTTGACTATATTTCCTATTCATTTTGCAACTCATTTCATGTATGTATTCATGGAAAACAAGGACATTTCTAAGTGACCCCAAACTTTTGAACTGTAGTGTATAACAGTATATATATATATATATATATATATATATATATATACACACATATATACACACATATATATATATATATATATATATATAATTTTCCGGAATAGCAACATGTTAAATATTCTTATTGGTTTGTTTGCAGTCCTCGTCCTCAGGTATATCTACATTCCACACAGAGTTGTGTGTGATTCAGAGCAGATTGAGTTCTAGCAAGCTGTTAGCGTTACTGCTGTAATGATAATTATGACAGTCAGCCAGTAATCAGCCCAGGCTTCACTGCTTCATGGAGCAACAAATGGAAAATAGTGAGACAAACCTCTATGATAAGGTCACTGTCCTACAAGCTCACAGCTTTCTGGGCCAAAGTAATTTATCACTGGGCTGCTGCATTACCCAGCTGCAGCACTACTTTCTGTCAGTGACCTATATGCCCCATAAACCCACACCACAGAGTTCACACATATAGTAAAGTTCTCCTAACGAACGCTGCTTTTTTATCCCCCAAAAAGATGCTCTCAAGCTGCTCTATCAGTCTGCATCCTGTTTGTTTTGTTTAAACTGTGCTTGACTGTGAAAGTACGGTCGTGGCCAAAGGTTTTGAGAATGACACAAATATTAATTTCCACAAAGTTTGCTCCTTTAGTGTCTTTATATATATTTTTGTCAGGTGTTACTATGGAATACAAAAGTATAATTACAAGCATTTCATAAGTGTCAAAGGCTTTTATTGACAATTACATGAAGTTGATGCAAAGAGTCAATATTTGCAGTGTTGACCCTTCTTTTTCAAGACCTCTGCAATCCGCCCTGGCATGCTGTCAATTAACTTCTGGGCCACATCCTGACTGATGGCAGCCCATTCTTGCATAATCAATGCTTGGAGTTTGTCCGAATTTGTGGGTTTTTGTTTGTCCACCCGCCTGTTGAGGATTGACCACAAGTTCTCAATGGGATTAAGGTCTGGGGAGTTTCCTGGCCATGGACCCAAAATATTGATGAAAATATTGATGTTTTGTTCCACGAGCCGCTTAGTTATCACTTTTGCTTTATGGCAAGGTGCTCCATCATGCTGGAAAAGGCATTGTTCCTCACCAAACTGTTCCTGGATGGTTGGGAGAAGTTGCTCTCAGAGGATGTGTTGGTACCATTCTTTATTCATGGCTGTGCTCTTAGGCAAAATTGTGAGTGAGCCCACTCCTTTGGCTGAGAAGCAACCCCACACATGAATGGTCTCAGGATGCTTTACTGTTGGCATGACACAGAACTGATGGTAGCGCTCACCTTGGCTTCTCCGGACAAGCTTTTTTCCGGATAGCCCCAAACAATCGGAAAGGGGAGTCATCAGAGAAAATGATTTTACCCCAGTCCTCAGCAGTCCAATCCCTGTACTTTTTGCAGAATATCAGTCTGTCCCTGATGTTTTTTCCTGGAGAGAAGTGGCTTCTTTGCTGCCCTTCTTGACACCAGGCCATCCTCCAAAATTCTTCGCCTCACTGTGCGTGCAGATGCACTCACACCTGCCTGCTGCCATTCCTGAGCAAGCTCTGTACTGGTGGTGCCCCGATCCCGCAGCTGAATCAACTTTAGGAGACGGTCCTGGCGCTTGCTGGACTTTCTTGGCCGCCCTGAAGCCTTCTTCACAACAATTGAACCTCTCTCCTTAACTCCTTAGGGAGCGGCTCCCGAGGTGACGGTTTTGGAGAGTCTGGCGTGCCCAAAGTAAAATGCCTCCCACTCAGGCCCAGAAAATAGGATATGCACATAATTAGTACTATTGGATAGGAAACACTCTGAAGTTTCTAAAAGTGTTAACATAATGTCTGTGAAATAGCAGGCGAAAACCAGAGAAAAATCTATCCGGAATTACAGTTTTTTGTCACATTGGCTCTGTTTGACAGTATCCCTATTGAGTTCTATGGCAAGCAGCTCCGAGATTTCAGTACCTATGGCTTCCACTAGAAGTCAACAGTCTATATATAAAGCCTCAGAGAGATTGGAGGAAGCAGGAAGAATAGGTACAGGAAATGGCCAAGGTAGCTCAGATGTCAACAAGTTTTCTCGTGCGCTAGTCTGGCTGCGCGCCCCAATTTATTTTACTTATATAACGTTTAGGTGACCATCCGAGTGAAATATTATCGCTCATATTCATAAAAGGATAGCTAAGGATGCATTTTAACTGGTATTTGATTTGTTTAGGAAAAGTTTATAGGCATATTTGAACGCGTTCTCTTCACGTTTCAATGGGCGATTCGACGTTGGATTTTCTGAACATAACGCACCAACCAAACGGAGATTTATGGATATAATGAATTACTTTTTCTAACAAAAGAACCATGGATTGTCTTCGTTGGACACTTGGGAAGCCATCAGCAGAAGTTCTTCAAAAGGTAAGGTAAGGGATTTGTTTTCGCTGTGAAATGTGTTTTGTGTGAACCGCGATGGTTTATGAATTTATGCTAATGCAGAAATATTGGAGGCTCAAACAATCAAATGTTGTGCTTTCGCCGTAAAGCCTTTTTGAAATCTGACAACGCTGTGATATTGCCAAGAAGCAGAGCTTTTAATGACTATGCAACACTTGTATATTGATGAATGTTTAATAATTCAACTTTTGGATTTTGAATTTGGCGCCTTGCAGTCATCAATATACAAGTGTTGCATAGTCATCAAAAGCTCTGATTCTTGGCAATAAGACTCTCCAAAACCGTCACCTCTGCTGCCGCTCCCTAAGAAGTTAAAGTTCTTGATGATCCGATTTAGGTGCAATCTTGCTGGCAGCAATATCCTTGCCTGTGAAGCCCTTTTTGTGCAAAGCATTGATGACGGCACGTGTTTCCTTGCAGGTACCCGCGGTTGACAGAGGAAGAACAATGATTCCAAGCACCACCCTCCTTTTGAAGCTTCCTGTCTGTTAATCGAACTCAATCAGCATAACAGAGTGATCTCCAGCCTTGTCCTCGTCAACACTCACACCTGTGTTAACGAGAGAATCACTGACATGATGTCAGCTGGTTCTTTTGTGGCAGGGCTGAAATGAAGTGGAAATGTTTTTGGGGGATTAAATTCATTTGCATGGCAAAGAGGGACTTTGCAATTACTCTGATCACTCTTCATGATATTCTGGAGTATATGCAAATTACCATCATACAAACTGAGGCAGCAGACTTTGTGAAAATTAATGTGTCATTCTCAAAACGTTTGGCCACAACTGTAGGCTCATGTCAAAATGGAAGGCTTTGGAGATGAAAGAAAACCAAATCCAAAATAATACTGTATACTTTTAGGATTCCCTCTTCTTAAAACCTCTCCAAATGGTAAATGTTTTGTTGTGCAACATGATATGCATCCCGTCCTAGAAACGTATAGGTTTCTAACCGGCGTGGATACATTCTAAATCTGAAATAAAACATTTCGGACCACAAATGGTGTTTGTTCCCTGGTGGTTAGAATGTCTGGTGGCGGCCATTCAGCAGCTTAACCTCAGCATATTACCACAGTGTGTTTCGCCAGCCCTCAGGCCCCAATTCCCTTCCCTGATAAATGGCCAGCGGTAATTTGAGGTGACGTATTCCCTTCTGATACATTTCATGCCTTAACTGTTAATAGATAATGTTGCTGTGTATGTGAGTGGAATCATAATGCTGCTGGGGAAGGAATTTGGTTTCTAGAGTGCTACAGCACTGTAGTGCAGGGTATATGGCCTTAGCATAGAAGTGGTTAATTATGCATGGCATTTGTTGTCATGTTGTTTGCCTCAATTGTGCACTTTTAAACTGTAAATTCTATGGATCAGGTCCAAAACAACATGTGCCCCCTTACGGAAAAACACATGATTTCACACATTTATTCATGTTTACTATTTTCTACATTGGAGAATAGTAGTGAAGACATCAAAACTATGAAATAACACATATGGTATCATGTAGTAACCCAAAAAGTGTTAAACAAATCAAAATATATTTTATATTTGAGATTCTTTAAAGTAGCCACCCTTTGCCTTGATGATAGCTTTGCACACTCTTGGCATACATAACAAGCCTATTGTAAATCCGACAATGCGGTTCGATTACCAAGATTCTAAGCTTTTGAATGGTGTACAACACTTGTATTTTCAAGAATGTTTAATATTACTATTTTTGTAATTTGAATTTGGCGCTTTGCATTTCACCGGATGTTGTCGTAAGGTGGACCGCTAGCGGTCCGGTGATCCCAAACAGGTTAAATTGAATTAATGTAAATTATGCCTTTTAAAGTAAAATATTCTCAATTACATTTGACACATGCGTTTTCACATTTTGTCACATGTAGTTTCATGGTATCACATGTAAACATTTTGCATCTCCATGTTGTCACATTTATTTAATGTGCTCAAATGTTGTCACGTGTAGTTTTATGGTATCACATGTTGTCACGTTATCACATTAACGTCACATAAAATCACATGAGATCACGTGTTCACATGTGTGCTGTTAGAAGGTAACAGATTATTTTGTTATAGTGGTTCAGATTTACTTTCATTGTGTTTCATGATGTTTGGCCCCTAGTGGAGCTTTCTGGTACTGAGAAAGACTGCACAAAAACAGGAAGTAGAGTAGAGTAGTCATCCTGCACGCAGACAAGCAGCTAAAAACAATGCTATAGTGCAGTTATCAAACATATTGCTAGTGATGATAATATTGTTATTGATAGAACTGATTACTTATCAATGTTAGTTGGTTACATTTACTCACGCAAATTGCCTTCCATTTCATGTACGCCGTCAGCTGTATTAGTTTGCTTGTGCGTTATGTAAGCGAATTGTAAAACATACTATACTATAGTTTTGTTACTGTTTCTAGTGTAATATGCTTTGTTATTGAATTGAGGTGTTTGCACATTATTAGAGTAATGAAAGGAGTTGGCTAGTTGCTACTCATACGGTAATTATCTATCTGGTTTGGTGTCATGCCAGATACATGGTACCTTGGCACGTGCTTTGTATTTATGCAACTTCAACTTGAAATGTATACAGTTACAGTATGTACAGTTACAGTATATCAATGTGAATTGAATGCTAAAGTATATTATTTTCTGTATTTTGCAGTTTCACAACATAAACCTTTTCAATATATTTGTTCAAGAAAAGTCATGCCTTGGGAGTTTTCCTGAAGACCCAGTTGTTAGCTATCTGTATAGTTTTGAATGGGAATGCAATTCCAGGGCAGAATAGTGATAAAACATAATCACGGCAGGCTCAAGTACAAGAATAATCGTACGTGGTGGTTACGATTCTACGTTCATCAGTCAACAAAGCATCTGATCCTAGGGAAGACCATCAGTCTACGACCCAAGTGTTCAACAGAAAGAGGAAGAGGAGCGAGTAAGAGAGATGGATGAGCCTCTTCAGCACATTGGGACCAAGTCTCAGTCTACAAGATCAAGGTCATCAAAACAGTCAAGCAGATCCTCAACGGCGAGTTCTGCAGCCATCAAAGCACAAGCCAAGGCGGACGGAGCACGTGCTCAAGTCTCCTATGCTGAAAAGGAAGCTTTTGTGATGAAACAACAGGTGGAACTGGAGGCCAGCTTGTTGAAGCAAAAAGCTGACCTCGATGAAAGTTTATATGTCCTCCAAGTTGAGAGAGCAGCTGCTGCTGCGTTGGCTGAAGCTGCAGCCCTTGAAGAAGCTGTAGAATCAGAACGCAGAGAGCTCCTCAAAGAACTAGACACAGGGACACAGCCCTTAAGTACAGTCCAACATACTTGTGAGTATGTGCAACAACATGCTAGGCCCTACTTTACTGAATTGCCATTTGAAGTAGAGACACAAGAGCTTAGCCTGTTTTTGCTAGGGGGCAGTATTTTGAAGTTCGGATGAAAATCGTGCCCAAAGTAAACTGCCTGTTACTCAGGCCCAGAAGCTAGGATATGCATATAATTAGTAGCTTTAAAATAGAAAACACTCTGAAGTTTCTAAAACTGTTAAAATAATGTCTGTGAGAATATCATAACTGATATGGCAGGCGAAAACCCGAGGGAAATCCATCCGGAAAATGTGATTCTGTGATTTTCCATTGAGTTGCTATTGGAAATGCTTAAATCCAGCTCCCAGGTTGCAGTACCTATGGCTTTCACTAGATGTCAACAGTCTTTAGACAAGGTTTAATGCGTTTATCTTGAAAAATGAAGGAGTAGAAGAAGATTATCCAAGGGAAGTGAGGAAGTACCTTTTGGGTTTGGCGCGCGGGACCGGGAGCGTGTGCCTCGTTTTTTTCCATTTCTATCGCCCAGGTTATTATCCGTGTGAAATATTATAGTTCATATACATAATAGTGTACCTAAGGATCGATTATGAAACGTTGTTTGATTTGTTTGGACAAAGTTTACATGTATATTTTTAACGCTCTCTATGTCTTGTATAATGGGTGAGTGGACGGTGGATTTTCTGAACAGAACGCGCCAACCAAACAGAGCTTTATGGATATAAAGAGGGACTTTTTCAAACAAAAGGAACATTGATTGTCTTGCTTGGACACTTCGGCTTGCCATCAGAAGAAGATCTTCAAAGGTAAGCGATTTATTTTAGCTCTTTTTATGACTTTTGTGACACCCGTGCTGGTTATGTTTTTATGCTAATGCAGGAAGTACACGGGGCGCTGTCCTCAGACAATCAAATGTTATGCTTTCGCCGTAAAGCCTATTTGAAATCTGACAACGCTGTGAGATTTCCAAGATTCTAAGCTTTTGAAGAGTGTGCAACACTTGTATTTTCATGAATGTTTGAAATTAGTATTTCTGTAATTTGAATTTGGCGCTCTGCAATTTCACCGAATGTTGTAGATGTGGGATGTGACCGTCCCACATAGCGCAGAGAGGTTAATGTTAACCCAGCTACACGCCACAATCCAGAAAGTAGCAAACAACGGAGCATTAGCAGAGACTCTCTGTTCAAAAGAAATGAACAGCAGCATGGTGTAAATGGAAAACAAGCCCACTTCCAGTCACCCACACAAAGCTTCATCGAGTCACAAGTGGCACCAGACCTCACAAAGTACCTCCTGGGCCCTGAGATGGTAAGTTCTGGACTCCTGATGTTTGATTACCGCCCTGACAATTATTGGGCATGGAAAGTATCTTTTGTGTGCTAAAGTAGAAGGGTACCTTCCTGGCCTCACTTTTCTGGACACATCTCGGGGTGTAAACCATAAACCCTATGGTAGAGAAACTGCCATTCAGTTTACAAGATAAATGGAAAGCACTGGGATCCAAATACAAGGAGGACTATTGGGTAGCATTCCCACCCTTCTCATTCATCAGGAACCAGGCGAAAACTAGAAATGACCCCAGTTTCACCCTCTACACCTTACCCCAGGTGTCTACGAAAAGTGAGAAACCTGTCAGGTACAGCAGCAAGACACCTGTGACTGTACACAAAACAGACTGAGCCCTCAGACCACCAAACCAAACCCAGTTAGACAAAGGTTGAAAGCCATGACCATCACTGCCCAATACATAACAAGCTTTGTCCTCTTAAAAAGTGTTGTGCGTTTAGATACAAAACTCTAGATGAGCGCAAATCATATCTCAAAGAGAATGGCATTTGTTTCCGATGTTGTGGGTCAACTCAACACAGAGCTAAAGACTGTAAGGTGTCAATCAAGGGCTCTGAGTGTGACAGTGACAGACATCTTGCTGCTCTGCATCCAGGTCCAACTACAGACAGCGCTACAGCAGAGAAAGAGCATGGCGGGGAGCACGGTGAAGAAGCTCTTCCATCAGTCACTTCAAAATGTATTGAGATCTGTGGTGAGGCAGCTACTCCAACTTCATGTTCAAAAATATGCCTAGTCAAAGCTTATCCAGCTGGGAAAAGAGAGAAATCTGTCAAGTTGTATGTATTTTTTTATTTAATCTTTGTTTAACTATGTATGTAGTGCTTGATGAATAGAGCAACATATCTCTGTCCAAGACAGTTTTTTAACCTCTTCATCAATGACAACTCAGCTCCATATACCGTGAAGACCTGTTCTGGGGTAACAGAGACTTCAGGCAGGAGAGCCGTCAACGTTATGATGGAGTATATAGACGGACACATGCAGCTCACTCTCCCTACAACTGTGAACACAGACAGACTGGGATGTTCCGTGTTCGACAAAACACAAGACAATGATAAACCAGCACCATCTGTGGAGGACAGAGCCTTCTTGGACATTATGGATGAACAGGTATTCCAGAATGATTGAAACCACTTGGTCCCTCCACTAACCTTTCGCCACACTAGATGTATCCTTCCTAATAACAGGGAGCAGGCCATGAAGCATCTCACATCACTTCGTAGGACTTTAGACAAAAAGCCTGACATGAAACATCATTTTATTGACTTCATGCAAAAGATCCTGGATAACGACCAAGCTGAACCTTCTCTGCCACTAGAGTGAGACAAAGAACGTTGGCATCTGCCAATATTTGGTGTTTACCATCCACAAAAGCCTGAACAAACAAGAGTGGTGTTTGACTCCAGCGCTGAGTGTCAAGGCGTGTCACTGAACGACGTCCTGCTCAGTGGTCCAGACTTAAACAACAACACTCTTGGGTGTCCTAATGCGCTTTCGCAAGGATCGCATTGCACTAACGACAGATGTGCAACAAATGTTTTACTGTTTTGGTGTACATGAGGATCACAGAGATTACTTAAGGTTTCTCTGGTATAAATACAACAACCCAGATAGAAACTGAGAAACTGAGTACAGGATGAAAGTCCATGTATTTGGGAACAGACCCTCACCAGCCGTAGCCATCTACTGCATGAGACGAGCAGCTCTATAGGGTGAGAAGGAACACGGGTCCGAACCCAAGCAGTTTGTAGTGAGGAACTTTTACATTGATGATGGGCTGACATCAGTAGCTACTCCAGAAGAAGCTATCAACATTCTGAGAAAAACACAAGCAATGTTAGCGGAGTCCAACATGAAACTACACAAGATTTCATCCAATAGCAAAACAGTTATGGAAACCTTCCCCATGAAGAACTGTGCTAAAGACTTAAAAGACCTGGACCTCGGAGTGGATCCTCTCCTCTTTCAATGGAGCCTGGGACTTTCCTGGAACCTGGAAACAGACAGCTTCACATTCCAGGTGTCCAGGTGAGAAGCCTTTTACGCAGAGAGGTATCCTGTCTAGTGAATAGTCTTTATGACCCCCTTGGGTTCGTGGCTCCAATGAAAATGCAAGGTAAAACCTTAATCAGAGAACTCTCTTCTGATCAGAGTGAGTGGGATGCCCCCTTCCCACAGAAGAAGAGGAATGGAAAATGTGGAAGGAATCTTTGATGAAGTTGGAATATCTGTATATTTAGCGGACCTACATCCCAGTCTCCTTGTCTACCACTCAAAGAAGAGAGCCGCACATCTTCTCCGATGCCTCTACAGTAGCCATAGGAGCGGTAGTCTACCTGAGAGTTACTGACTCGGAAGGTCAATGCCATGTTGGATTTGTCATGGGGAAATCTAAATTGGCCCCTCAACCAGCCCACACTATCCCACGCCTAGAACTGTGTGCGGCTGTGCTAGCTGTTGAGATGTATGAACTGATCAGAGACGAAATGGACATTGATGTAAATGTGGCCAAATTCTACACAGACAGTAAGATAGTTCTCAGTTACATCCACAATGTCACCACAAGGTTCTACAGTATATGTATGTTGCCAATAGGGTAACTCGCATCAGGAAGTCTACCCATCCAGACCAGTGGTGTTACGTAAAGACTGACAGCAATCCAGCAGACCATGCAACCAGGCCCATACTAGCTGCACTCTTAACTTCTTAGGGAGCGGCTCCCGAGGTGACGGTTTTGGAGAGTCTGGCGTGCCCAAAGTAAAATGCCTCCCACTCAGGCCCAGAAAATAGGATATGCACATAATTAGTACTATTGGATAGGAAACACTCTGAAGTTTCTAAGACTGTTAAAATATTGTCTGTGAGTATAACAGAACTGATATAGCAGGCGAAAACTTTGAGGAATTTATGTCCTGGAAAAAGTGGTTTTGACACATTGCCTCATTTTGAACCCCTCCCTATTGAAAATGACCATATATGGGAGTAAGATTGCAGTACCAATTGCTTCCACTGGATGTCAACAGTCTCTAGACAGTGTTTGAGGATGTTATAGTTGCTCTGGATGGTAATAGAAGAAGAATTTTGAAGTGGTCATCGGATGTAAACAGAAGAGGATGCGTGTTCACGGGCTCGTGCGCGCTGTGGTTTTTTCCTTTCCTATCGCCCAGTTTATAATCCAGTTTAAATATTATACTAAATATACATAAAAGTGTTCCTAAGGATACATTATCAATGATGTTTGATTGTTCTTGGACAAGTGTATAGGTATAGGTTGAACGCGTTCTCTTCACGGTTCAATGGGCGAGTGGATGCTGTATTTTATGAACATAATGCGCCAACCAAACGGAGATTTATGGATATAATGAATTACTTTTTCTAACAAAATAACCATTGGATGTCTTCGTTGGACACTTGGGAAGCCCTCAGCAGAAGTTCTTCAAAAGGTAAGAGATTTGTTTTCGCTGTGAAATGTGTTTTGTGTGAACCGCGATGGTTTATGAATTCATGCTAATGGAAAAATATTTGAAGGTGCTACCCTCAAACAATCAAATGTAGTGCTTTCGCCGTAAAGCCTTTTTGAAATCTGACAATGCTGTGATATTGCCAAGAAGCAGAGCTTTTGATGACTATGCAACACTTGTATATTGATGAATGTTTAATAATTCAACTTTTGGATTTTGAATTTGGCGCCTTGCATTTCACCGGGTAGTGAAATGCTAGTGCCCCACCACTCCCTAAGTAGTTAAGTTACAGTATTTCCTTCATAACATTTTTAATGAGATCACAAAATAACACACCATATGACATTAGTGTTCTTTTAGGTCCCCCCTGTCTATTCCCCATGTTCTATGTTAGAATAATGTTCCAGTATTCGCTTTAGAACGTGTTAGAGTTTTGACGGGAAAGGTCTCTAGAGACAAAGCACATTGCTTTGTGAGTTTGGAGGGGGAGACCCTGGATCTCCTCTCCTTTAATTTACAACAGGGCATGAGGTGTCAACCCCCCACCAGTTCCTTCTCCCCCCTCTGCGTGTGAGAGGGGGTCTGGCCTAAGTGATACACTGCAAAGCTGAACCGACCCATCTGGATCCTCACAGGACAGATCTGAGTGCTGATCAATGTGTTGTCACGGCAGCACTAAGTGCGTGAAAAGAAAGCTCGCAGCAGGCAGATTTTGTGGAGATTAAAGAGAGAGAGAAGCTCATTGAGTTCCTTCTTCAGATGATTTTTGTCTCTGAAATGGGTTGTGTTAAAACAAAAAGGGATATGATGCACACCAAGCTGAAATAAATCTATTTACTGTTACCAGACAACTCTGGAACTTTGTTTTCTCCCACTGTTAACTTCATAATTGCAACCAACAACTTGAGCTGGTAAGGCCCAGGCACCATTATTTACAGTTGATGTATAGTGGAAGATAGGAAGTTAAACGAATGTCAACTGCATGCTAGTTTTAACAGATTTTAAGACATTTGTCCTTGAGGGATGGTTTCTTATTCACAAATGAAGTATTGACATTTTGTGATTGACAATGATACTTTGTTTTGTCTGTCTGTGTGCATGTGTAATGTAGGAGTTTTATTAGACTATTTGCGTGATGATGACCTTGTTAGAAGACATGTGTTAGCCCCCCAAGCTAATGCCTAGGCTTTAGCTCATGAAACTAATACCATAGTGATACTGGATGATGTAACACATACAATGGGGTCCAAAGTTATTGACACCCTTGATAAAGATTAGCAATATTGACTGTATAAATTTGAGCTATATTGTATGCTCCAAAAATTGGGGAATTAAATTATTTTGTACTAATACAGTTACTCAGAGAAAGATTACTTTTAAATAATATTTTATTTCTAAGTTGGGGTCAAACTTATCAAGTAATCAAAAGTTTAGTATTTGGTCCGATATTCCTATCACACAATGCCTACATCAAGCTTGTCACTCTTTGCAGTTTATTTTGGTTGTGTTCCAGATAATTTTAAGCCCAATAGTGCATAATGTATTGTGTCATTTTGGAGTCACTTTTAGCGTAAATAAGATAATAGTATGTTTCTGAACACTTCTACATTCATGTGGATCCTACCATGATAACAGATAATCCTGAATGAATTGTGAATAATGATGTCTGTAACTTTCTCAGAGGGTCAAAGATCATGCTAATCTCCCCTGTTATTGGTAATGGTGAGAGGACGATCTTTGGCCCTCACTTTCTCATAAATCATTATTCACAATTCATTCAGGATGATCCATTAAAGTAAATTCTGTTAAATCCGTTGAACTGCAACTGGTTACCTACCCACTAATGCAGCATATCATTTACCTAGCACACTTGAATAATGCGACACGTCATGTAAACATATTGAAAGTGTTCATTAATTCACTGTTCTGCAAAACAATGTTGATAACAGGCACTTTACAAAACAAGATACCGGTAGCTTGCTAGCCTGTTTGGGCTAGGGGGCAGTATTTTAAAGTTCGGATGAAAAATGTGCCCAAAGTAAACTGCCTGTTACTCAGGCCCAGAAGTTAGGATATGCATATAATTAGTAACTTTGGGTAGAAAACACTCTGAAGTTTCTAAAACTGAAATAATGTCTGTGAGTATAACAGAACTGATATGGCAGGCGAAACCCTGGGCAAAACCCATCCAGGGAGTGGGATTTTTTGATGTGACTAGTTTTCAGTTGAAGGCCTATTGGTTATATAGGGGAATAGCTCCCAGATTGCAGTTCCTACTGCTTCCACTAGATGTCAACAGTCTTTAGAAAAAGGTTTGAAGCTTCAATCATGAAAAACCAGGGAGAAAGACAAGTTCTTCCTGAGGTCACGTCTAGTGTCCTTTTATGGATTTTGCGCGTAACAGGGAGTGCGCGCTTAGCTCTTCTCTTCTATTCAGCAGGTTATATTCCGTCTGAAATATTATAGTTTATATTCATTTTATGGTATCTGAGTATTGATTACAAACGCTGTTTGACTTTTTTCGACAAACTTTACCAGTACTTTTGGAATATTGTTTGTCTGCATTGATGAACGCCTTTGGGCAGGTGGATTACTGAACAAAACACGCCAACCAAACGGAGCTTTATGGATATAAAGAGGGACTTTATCGAACAAAAGGACATTTTATTGTGTAAATGGGAGGCTTGGGTATGCCATCAGATGAAGCTCTTCAAAGGTAAGCAATTTATTTTATGCTATTGTTGAGTTTTGTGACACCTCTGCTGGTTATGTTATTATGCTAATTGAATATGTGTGGTGGGGCGCTGTCCTCAGACAATCAAATTTTCTGCTTTCGCCATGAAGCCTTTTTGAAATCTGACAACGCTGTTCGATTAACAAGATTCTAAGCTTTTGACTGGTGTGCAACACTTGTATTTTCATGAACGTTTGAAATGAGTATTTCTGTAATTTGAATTTGGCGCTCTGCATTTCACCGGATGTTGGCAAAATTTTACCCGTTCACGGGATTGGATCCCTAAGAGGCTAGCTAGCTTGCCAGGTAGCTTGCAAAATAAGTTACATTCAGTCATAGAAAGCTAACTTTGCTAGCTATCTTACAGCTGAAGCTAAAGTTAGTTAACTACCCTAGAACTTTATTTGTGATACTATGCAAACCATAACGCAATGTATCCTGATTTCAAAGCTGATTATCTCCAAAAACGGTCACCCCTAGAGGTCGATGGACACACTGGTGCGGCAATCTGTGAGGTCATCATGTTTTATTGATTAAAACCCTAGGTGTTGACACAAGAGACTTTCTGTTTAAGCCACTCATGTTTGTCAGACAGAAAAGTTACTTTTCAGGAAATTATTTATCTAGTCCGAATGGTTTGAGGTAGTAACTATATGGACCCCACTATTGAAATCTGAGACTCTCACGAACATGGGAATGTTGGTTGCTTTATGATGCCCACAAACCTCAGGGGACTCATCTGAAGGTAACCTGGTAAAAATCTATGAAATTTAATTGAGCATTTCTACATCAAAAAGGTAATGCTTGATCTGTGGCAGTGGCATGAAGTACGGAGTCAGGTGTTGTTGCCACCTATAGCTTTCCACCAGATGTTGACCCCTGTCACAGTGCTGTCCTTCACAATACCAGCATTCTCAGACAGTGTTCACTCTGGTTTTTCTGAAGTGCTGCTTGATTAGGCCGAAGCACCAGTCGTAGGCAAACTTGGTGTGGCCTGTGATCAGGAAGTGAAGGTCCAGACTGTGGTGGGGCTTGTGCATGGTCCGCCAGGCACGATACCAGAGCACAAACTTGTTCTTGTTTTGGCCACTGGAGTTTTCACAATTCAGGTCCACACATGTTTCCTCAACTCCGTAGTTGGTGAAGAAATGGTGCATGTAGTTGATGACTGTGCTTTTGCCTATGGTGGATGAAATGCATTCAATCAAGCAGTTGACTTGTTGTGGTATTCCTTCACAGCAGACACCAACAAGCCACACTTGCGAGGAGTTAAAAAGTAGATGGGACCTGGCTGCATACATTAGGGTCAGAAGTATAGTGCACCTGCAAACAACAAAATAAGATTAATTAGAATTAACTGTCAGTCTGTCTTTACACAGCTGAGTGAAAGGCATTTGCCTGCTTCCCATATATAAATATATACACACACACACACACACACACACACACTCAGCAACAATAAAAAAAACGTCCTCTCTGTCAACTGCATTTATTTTCAGCAAACTTAACATGTGTAAATATTTGTATGAACATAACAAGATTCAACAACAGACATAAACTGAACAAGTTCCACTGACATGTGTTTAACAGAAATTGAATAACGTGTCCCTGAACAAAGGGGGGGGGGGTGGGGGGTCAGTATCTAGTGTTGCCACCTGCTGCATTAAGTGTTGCAGTGCATCTCCTCCTCATGGACTGCACCAGATTTGCCAGTTCTTGCTGTGAGATGTCACCCCACTCTTCAACCAAGGCACCTGGAAGTTCCCGGACATTTCTGGGAGGAATGGCCCTAGCCCTCACCCTCCGATCCAACACGTCCCAGACGTCGTCAATGGGATTGAGATCCGGGCTCTTCGCTGGCCATGGCAGAACACTGACATTCCTGTCTTGCAGGAAATCACGCACAGAACGAGCAGTATGGCTGGTGGCATTGTCACGCTGGAGGGTCATGTCAGGATGAGCCTGCAGGAAGGGTACCACATGAGGGAGGAGGATGTCTTCCCTGTAACGCACAGCATTGAGATTGCCTGCAATGACAACAAGCTCAGTCCGATGATGCTGTGACACACCGCCCCAGACCATGACGGACCCTCAATCTCCAAATCGATTCCGCTCCAGAGTACAGGCCTCGGTGTAATGCTCATTCCTTCAACAATAAACACGAATCCGACCATCACCCCTGGTGAGACAAAACTGTGACTTGTCAGTGAAGAGCACTTTTTGCCAGTCCTGTCTGGCCCAGCGACGGTGTTGCCGGTGATGTCTGGTGAGGACCTGCCTTACAACAGGCCTACAAGCCCTGAGTCCAGCCTCTCTCAGATTATTGCGGACAGTCTGAGCACTGATGGAGGGATTGTGCGTTCCTAGTGTAACTCGGGCAGTTGTTGTTGCCATCCTGTACCTGTCCTGCAGGTGTGATGTTCGGATGTACCAATCCTGTGTAGGTGTTGTTACACGTGGTCTGCCACTGCAGGGAAGATCAGCTGTCCGTCCTGTCTCCCTGTAGCGCTGACTTAGGCGTCTCACAGTGTGGACATTGCAATTAATTGCCCTGGCCACATCTGCAGTCCTCATGCCTCCTTGCAGCATGCCTAAGGCACGTTCACGCAGATGAGCAGGGACCCTGGGCATCTTTCTTTTGGTGTTTTTCAGAGTCAGTAGAAAGGCCTCTTTAGTGTCCTAAGTTTTCATAACTGTGACCTTAATTGCCTACCGTCTGTAAGCTGTTAGTGTCTTAACGATCGTTCCACAGGTGCATGTTCATTAATTGTTTATGGTTCATTGAACAAGCATGGTAAACAGTGTTTAAACCATTTGGTATTCAATGCATTTCAATGGACTGTTAGCTATAAGGCCAAATTCAATGTTTCAAACAATAACAAAATAATTTATATCTACAAGTGTCCTAAAATTCCAAACCAAATAGCTAAATGATCCATGGTATGACCATCTTAAAACAATTCCATATTATACCGCTTCTTGGCAATATCACAGCGTTGTCAGATTTCAAAAAGGCTTTACGGCAAAAGCACAACATTTGATTGTTTGAGGGTAGCACCTCCAATATTTTTCCATTAGCATAAATTCATAAACCATTGTGGTTCACACAAAACACATTTCACAGCGAAAACAAATCCCTTACCTTTTGAAGAACTTCTGCTGAGGGCTTCCCAAGTGTCCAACGAAGACATCCAATGGTTCTTTTGTTAGAAAGTCATTTATTATATCCATAAATCTCAGTTTGGTTGGCGCGTTATGATCATAAAATACAGCGTCCACTCGCCCATTGAACCGTGAAGAGAACGCGTTCAACCTATACCTATACACTTGTCCAAGAACAATCAAACATGATTGATAATGTATCCTTAGGAACACTTTTATGTATATTTACTATAATATTTCAACCGGATTATAAACTGGACGATAGGAAAGGAAAAAACCACAGCGCGCGAGCCCGTGAACGCGCATCCTCTTCTGTTTACATCCGATGACCACTTCGAAATTCTCCTTCTGTCTAGAGACTGTTGACATCCAGTGGAAGCAATAGGTACTGCAATCTTACTCCTATATATGTCTGTTTTCAATAGGGAGGGGTTCAAAATGAGGCAATGTGTCAAAACCACTTTTTCCAGGACAGAAATTCCTCGGGTTTTCGCCTGTTATGTCAGTTCTGTTATACTCACAGACAATATTTTAACACTCTTAGAAACTTCAGAGTGTTTCCTATCCAATAGTACTAATTATGTGCATATCCTATTTTCTGGGCCTGAGTGGGAGGCATTTTACTTTGGGCACGCCAGACTCTCCAAAACCGTCACCTCGGGAGCCGCTCCCTAAGAAGGTAAAGAGACAGCATACATTTTGATTTGTTGTTTGTCATCTGTAGCCTCAGACTACACTGAAATCATCCAAAACCAGCTCAACACTTATGCATTCACCTGTATTATGAGTAGGCCTATGCCATCTTGATTTACTCAGTTTAATCAAGAGATGTACCACTCAAATACCATTATTACCATCATTGTCTACTTTGGCGGTACTTTGTCTTCAGGACTGCTGGAGGAAAATGGCAAGAGAGAGAATGTAAGAATGTTGGAGAATAGTAGAAGGGAGAAGGTGAAGGTGCACACAGTTATTATCAGCCAGAGCAGGTATACATCCATGATGGAAGTGCTTGACATCCATGATGGGAGTGCTGTTAGAGAGAGGCCTGGTGGTATCAGAGGCAAGGTGGATGCTGTTGTCTTTAATTGTGAACTGTGCTGGACAGTCATCTTCATACCAATTTTCTATGCATGACATTTTGTTATCTGGCAGGGCCTTTCTATTTACTGGATTCATATTGTTCCTTGAATGTCAAGGATATTTATTTTGCTCTTTAGGAAGAAAATAAAGGAGTTATCTGTAAATGAGATTGTCATGGCTACAATACAGACATTCATGTCCCTGTTAGTAATTAAGAAATATTGATTCAAGATTAAGACAACACAACCATTATAAGAGAGTTTGTTCCTCTGTGCAAGTTACTGAAAGAAAACATAGAAAAACCCAAATCGATAGCATGAGACATGTTGAGAAAGTTTGGGAGTATCAAGTGTTCCCATGAAGTAATGCACATAAAATACTGTAGAATCCTCAATCTGGTGTGGTTGTTGGTGCTAGTGATACCCGTGTTCTCTGTTTGTCTGTTGCCAGTTCGCTTTGTTTTATGAAACCTACCAGCGGTTTTCCCCTTGCACCTGGCTGTAATAGTTCCTGTTTTCTAGTTTTTCCCAGTTTTGACTATTCTGCCTGCCCTGACCCAGAGCCTGCCTGCCGTTCTGTACCTTGCCACACCACACTGGATTATTCACCCCTGCCTGCTCTGACCCTGAGATTGCCTGCTGTTCTGGAACTTTTGCACCCTATCTGGATTACTGACCTCTGCCTGCCCTTGACCTGTCGTTTTGCCTGCCCGTGTACTAGTAATAAACGTTTGTTACTTCGACACTGTCTGCATCTGGGTCTTACCTGAAACGTGATACTCAGTGGCTGGTACAAAACCGTATTAAATTATTGTTCAGTGAAGCTCATTCCCACTACCAGTACATTAACACCTTCATGTACGGGGGGGCTCCAGAGTGGGGCAGCGGTCCAAGGCACTGCATCTCAGTTCTACAGACGTCACTACAGACCTTGGTTCGATTCCAGGCTGTATCACAACCGGCCCTGATTGGGAGTCCCATGGGGCGGCGCACAATTGGCCCAGTGTCGTTAGAGTTTGGCTGGGGTAGGCCGTCATTGTAAATAAGAATTTGTTCTTAACTGACTTGCCTAGTTAAATAATAAATAAAAAAAACAGCCATGTTGTTCCTCACCTTGCTAGTCCTGAGCACAACAGGCAAGATTCCACCTCGTTTTATACATACTCTTTCTAACATCCTATGGTCGCCCAACTCTATGCTCTAGTTTTGTCTGTAACCCACAACCCACTGCTTCCCCCTGTTTCCTATAGTGTGAAATACAAAGATATGATTGTCATTACAGTATACTGTATACCCCATTCCCTTAGCATCCTTGTGAAAGCCTGTTCCTCTTTATTGAATATCCAATGAAATAACATTCTGTTTGGTGGAGACGGGACTATATGATGTTTTTATTGCTTTGCTTTGCATTGACTGGCCTGGCTCACTGTTGGAGGTTATTTGATCCTATAAAAACGTACAAATGTGTTATTAATGAATGAATGAAATCAAATGGATATCTTCTGCTGATGTCTAAACTATGAAGTTTTGAATAAAAAATAAAAAAACGAAGCCGTTTCTTCTTTTATTCATTTACAGGCAGGTAATTCTCTTGAACTTTGTTTCCCCAACCCAACTGTTTCCCACTAGAACAGCCAGAACATACTGAGCTTAGGAAACCATTTGGGATATTGTTTTCCTGAAGCAACATATTTTCCTCAGGAAATGTTCCTCCAAAAAAATTATTATATCACTTGTGCTTTCAGATGTAAGACTTGATTACTTGCGACGTGCATTGGAAAGTAATAAAAAAGCTTGCTATAATTCATATTGCAAAGAAAACAGATATCTAGTACACGTCTGCGATACTGTGTGTGGACCCTGTTGTGAATATAGAACAATTTCATGCCCAAGCAAGTTTACAGAAAGTCAGTCACATGGAGCGACTTCGAGAGAAAGCCTCAATCGAGAGAGAAGGAATGACGAAAAAAGGCAAAATGCACAAACAATACAAAATATATGTACAGAAATAAAACTGGCAACATTTTTCCAGGGCTGGGCCTCCTTTGTTCATCCAAAAACATATTGTATTCCAAGAGATTTGCAGAGATTTGCATGTGGCAAATGCTGCACAGATATATTAGGTACACGGATCTATTACTGTGTCGGATCCCTCCAGAACAGCCAGAATTCTTCTGGGCATAGATTCTACAAGGTGTGGCATTCAAACATTGCTCAATTGGTGTCAAGGGGCCTAACGTGTGCCAGGAAATCATTCCCCACACCATTTCACCACCGCCACCAGCCTGTACCATTGACACCAGGCAGGATGGGGCCATGGACTAATGCTGCTTATGCCAAATCCTGTCTCTGCCCTCAGCATGACGCAACAGGAACCGGGATTCGTCGGACCACGTGATGTTCGTCCACTCCCCAATTGTCCAGTGTTGGTGATCGCATGCCCACTGGAGACGCTTCTTGTTTTTGCTGATAGGAGTGGAACCGGTGGGGTTGTCTGCTGCAATAGCCCATCCATGACAAGGACCAACGAGTTGTGGGTTCTGAGATGTCGTTTCCCCACACCACCGTTGTACTGCGCCGTTATTTGCCTGTTTGTGGCAAGCCTGTTGCTTGCATGATTCTTGCCATTCTCCTTTGATCTCTCTCATCAACGAGCTATTTTCGACCACAGGCCTGCCACCTACTTGATGTGTTTGTTCGCATTTTTACCCTGCCTGAACTCTGGAAAAAAACAAAACAAGTGACCCTCCCCTATACCCCAAAAAATTATTTAAACATAAAGTGGATAGCAGAGAACATGCCTACTGTTTACCCTCACTCCTACAATAGACAGACCAGTGCTTAATTTGTAAATCTGGAGGTCCCAGAACACATAGTGAGCGCAAGAGGGGGGGTTATCCGGGGGAGAAAAGTTTTTGGAAAAAAAGGGATAATCACAATGTAGCAGCGCAGCAGACAGAGTAAACAACCAAGTAGCCTACTATCTTTGGTGGTGAAAGGGACATCACTCTCCAAGGTGCTGATTAATTCAAAGTATTTTAGTCGTCACTGCAGTATGCCCACATACTTGAGTGTAGATGTGGTGCTTACACAAGTCCGAATTTCCTAGCATTTTCAAGACATCAATGTAGCAGTAGAACAATATCATTATATAACAACGTCGGAATATAACTTCAAATAAAATAAAACAATGTGGGCTACAGCAGAACACACATATGAGAATATATACTGTAGTCCTCCTGCCTATGTGATAATATGAAGCAAATATTCAGATTAACTTCACAGTACAGAACAGCACAGTTTGTAAAGGAAAACTATTTTCCTATGTTTGTTTTCAAAACCTCTCACAATGACTCTCCCCATGTCAAATCCTTTTAACTCCTGACAGTCAATTTCTTGCTCAAAGCCATGAGCGAGCCTGTGGCTGCAACGTTTAGCCTCCTTCTGAGGTTGTTCGGAAGACTCTGGCTGTAGTGTCAATTTTGTTGTTATGAGTGTTAACTATAACCTGGGTGTCCTCTTTAGCCTTGTCTACAATGCTTGCGGCCACCAAATGCACCTTGGTTTGCGCATGTTCGAAACCTTTTTCTGAGGGCTCTTGTTTTTTTTTATATCTGAGGCAGAGGATGTTACTCTACATTCCACCCCCTCTTTTGCTAGTTCATGCAATTCTACGTAATTTTACATGACTGAAGACAAGCAGACCCCTTTTTAATACCCCAACAGAGCATTACAACGAATGAGTGCATGCTGCAGCACCGGAGATCTTTAGATTTCTATACAGGCTATTGTTAAAAAATAAGATACACAACTTTTGGACTGTCCCAAACTTAGACTATCAACTGTAAAAATTGAGAGCAACAGAATGACTTATAACTGAAGTATCAAATCATCAATGAATTTGAGAAAAAAACATTTGTTGTTTTAACACAGCAGCCGCATATCATCAGACAGACTTATATGCACTTGTAACTTTTTTTAATTTGGGAAACTATAATTTTGTAATTTATTAATTAGCCTACTATCAGGACCCATGCGTTGTCCATCTTCCTGCCTGCCACTTTATAGTAATGTAAGTTATGTAAATTACTCGAATATAGCTTATTGGGAGTAACTCTGATAAATAGCTTCATTATGGGCAACGAAACATGTGGATTCTATTAGCATCAATCATATCAGTAGCAAGCTTACCTCTGGTCCCCCCTATCATCTTCATGCTCTCCCACTCAAACTGAACAGGACATCAGTAGGCCTAGTCCGTGTGCACAGATATTGCATTTTCTGGACAAATAAAACATTATTTTTGGAAGAAGCCTTTGATTCAGTCATTGGTTGGTTAGGCAGCACACACAAATTTACATCAGCAAGAGCAGGGCAGGGCAGGTCCGGGGCTCTTGATTGGGAACGCCTATCCATTGCAGTGTGTAATGAAGTGTAGCCTAGTTTTATATACAGTACACCAACCCAGCAGCGCAAAAACTAGGGATGGAAGTACAGTACCATCAAAAGTTTAGACTCATTCCAGGGTTTTTCTTTATTTTTACTATTTTCTACATTTCCTTCTATGAAATAACACATATGGAATCATTTAGTAACCCAAAAAGTGTTAAACAAATCAAAAAACATTTTATATTTGAGATACAAAGTAGCCACCCTTTGCGTTGATGACAGCTTTGCACACTCTTGGCATTCTCTCAACCAGCTTCATGAGGTAGTCACCTGGAATGCATTTCAATTATCAGGTGTGCCTTTGTTAAACTTTATTTTGTGGAATTTCTTTGCTTCTTATTGCATTTGAGCCAATCAGTTGTGTTGTGACAAGGTAGGGTTGGTATGCAGAGATTTGGTAAAAGACAACAAAAAAAAACTATTTCGTAAAAGACCAGGTCCATATTATGGCAAGAACAGCTCAAATAAGCAAAGAGAAACGACAGTCCATCGTTACTTTAAGACATGAAGGTCAGTCAATCCGGAAAATTTCAATAACTTTTAACGTTTTTTCAAGTGCAGTCAAAAAAAACATCAAGTGCTATGTTGAAACTGGCTCTCATGATGACCGACATAGGAAAGGAAGACCCAGAGTTACCTCTGCTACAAAGGATACATTTATTAGAGTTACCTGCCTCAGAAATTGCAACCGAAATAAACGCTTCACAGAGTTCAACAGACATCTCAACATTAACTGTTCAGAGGAGACTGCGTGAATCCGGCCTTCATGGTCGAATTGCAGCAAAGAAACCACTACTAACAGACACCAATAAGAAGAAGAGACTTGCTTGGGCCAAGGAACATGAGCAATGGTCATTAGACCGGTGGAAATCTGTCAATTTGTCTGATGAGTCCAAATTTTAGATTTTTGGTTCCAACTGCCGTGTCTTTGTGAGACGCAGAGTAGGTGAACGGATTATCTCCGCATGTATGGTTCCCACTGTGAAGCATGGAAAAGGAGGTGTGATGGTGTGGGGGTGCTTTGCTGGTGACACTGTCTGTGATTTATTTAGAATTCAAGGCACAATTAACCAGCATGGCTACCACAGCATTCTGCAGCGATACGCCCTCCCATCCGGTTTGCGCTTAGTGGGACTATCATTTTCAACAAGACAATGACCCAACACACCTCCAGGCTGTGTAAAGGCTATTTGACCAGTGATGGAGTGTGCATCAGATGACCTGGCCTCCACAATCCCCTGACCTCAACCCAATTGAGATGGTTTGGGATGAGTTGGACCACAGAGTGTAGGAAAAGCAGCCAACAAGTTCTCAGCATATGTGGGAACTCCGTCAAGACTGTTGGAAAAGCATTCCAGGTGAAGCTGGTTGAGAGAATGACAAGAGTTTGCAAAGCTGTCAAAAAGGCAAAGGGTGGCTAATTTGAAGAATCCGCGATAAAATATATTTTGATTTGTTTAAAACTTTTGATTCCATATGTGTTATTTTATAGTTTTAATATGCAGAAAATTTTAAAAATAAAGAAAAACCCTTAAATGAGTAGGTGTGTATGCGTCAATCGACTCTAGGACAAAGGCTTGGAGAGACCTCTGGCCATTTCCTGCTTTACACTCTTACCAAGATTTTACTCTACCCTATACCCACCCCTTTCTGTCCCTGCCACCCAGCCGCCATCATAGATTACAGTGCCATGAAAACCAGTGGTCCCCTCCACTGCTGGTATCAAGCAGTACTGACATAAAGTCTGCAATTATCCCCCTAGCTAGGTGTGAGTATGTGTGTGCATCTGTTTGTGCGCCTGTGTGCTTGTGTGTGTGTGTGTCTGTGTGTGTTGCCTCTGAGGTGGATTCTAATCAGCAGGGTGTGTGTTGCCATGATGAGCACTCCACAAGCCAACAACGCCATCAAAAGAACATTAAAGATACATGATGATAAAACAAGATATCTTGATTAAATAATGATCATACCGCATAAGGTTGTATTTTTTCACTCTAGTCTAAAACTGATGAACGTGATGTCGCAATTATTCCAGCGCAGCCTGTGGCATTTCCATTAGAACACAAGTAAGTTTGCCTTCAGAGTTTCAATATTTCATGAGGATGTGGTCGAGTCACAAAAATGAATACCTGCTTGTCTTTTGATGGTTTATTTTCCTACACTATAAGGACAAATCATGTTGACATGTGGAGCTGACGGTTGATTTAGTAGAGGGAGGATGGGATGAGTGAACACTGAGGTGTGTCTGCATCTGTGCGTGTGTATGTGTGTGCATGCCTGTGTTCTTGAATATGTGTGTGTGTCAGGAACGATGGCATAGGAATAAAGAGTGTAACGTTAGGCTGATAAACAGCTCGGCAATCCCTGTTTGTTATTAATGGACAGCTAGCGAGACAAATGGACATTAAGTGGGGGAAATATATGCCTAGATTTTCCAGGCCTAGCCCAACTCCTCATGCACATCCTAAGATTGAAAACCTCTCCGCTGTATCGGTCACACAGATGTTAAGCACGACTCCAACACCATCAATAAGTTTGCATGGGTCCTCAGATCCTCAAAAGGTTCTACAGCTGCAACATCGAGAGCATCCTGACTGGTTGCATCACTGCCTGGTACGGCAATTGCTCCGCCTCTGACCGCAAGGCACTACAGAGTGTAGTGCGTACGGCCCAGTACATCACTGGGGCTAAGCTGCCTGCCATCCAGGACCTCTACACCAGGCGGTGTCAGAGGAAGGCCCTAAAAATTGTCAAAGACCCCAGCCACCCCAGTCTACTACCGCATGGCAAGCGGTACCGGAGTGCCAAGTCTAGGACAAAAAGCTTCTCAACAGTTTTTACCCCAAGCCATAAGACTCCTGAACAGGTAATCAAATGGCTACCCCAACTTTTTGCATCGAGATTTGAGTCAGTATGGTGGCAGCAGCCACTCAATGTTATTGATGGCTGTTTAACCTCTACAGGCACCGGGCAGTATTCGGAAGTTTGGAGAGTCTGGCGTGCCCAAAGTAAAATGCCTGCCACTCAGGCCCAGAAACTAGATATGCACATAATTAGTACTATTGGATAGGAAACACTGAAGTTTCTAAAACTGTTAAAATAAAGTCTGTGAGTATAACAGAACTGATATGGCAGGCGAAAACCCGAGGAATTTCTGTCCAGAATTGTTTTTTTTTGTGACATGCCCTCACTTTCAATGGCTGCCTTTGGGATTCTCAGTAAAATAGGACCCATATTGCAGTACCTATGGCTTCCACTAGATGTCAACAGTCTTTAGACAAGGTTTCATGAGTTTATCATGGAAGACAACCGAACAGAAGAAGAATTTGTAAGAGGATGGAGGAAGTCACTTTAGTTTTTGGTGCGCGAGAACGTGAGCGCGCTCCTCTGTATTTTCCTTTTCTATCGTTTAGGATACTATCCATGTGAAATATAATAAATATACATAAAAGTATACCTAAGGATACATTATAAATTATGTTTGATTTGTTTGGGCAAAGCTGATAGGTATAATTTGAACGCTTTCTCTTCACTGTTCAATGGGCGAGTAGACTAGATTTTCTGAATATAACGCGCCTCTTAACTTCTTAGGGAGAATGTTTCCTATCCAATAGTACTAATTATGTGCATATCCTATTTTCTGGGCCTGAGTGGGAGGCATTTTACTTTGGGCACGCCAGACTCTCCAAAATCGTCATCTCGGGAGCCGCTCCCTAAGATGTTAAAAGACTGCGCAGAAGGGAGAGTTTTTTTTTCCCTCTCTATTGCTGCTTTTATTACTCCTCATCACAGATGTCCTCTGTGGCTGTTATTACAAATAGTAATTCAGCTGTTGTAGGAGAGGAGAGGCAACGGAGTAGACTGGGCGTTATCAAAAGAAACCGCCTAGATTGCACAATTTACGTTCTCACACGCATGTACGCAAGCACCCACATACAGACACACGCAACTATGTATAAACTGACCTTTTAGGTTGACGGGTCTGATATGTGCTTCATGTGGGAACCCAAAGGGCTGGCCATAGGGATCCCTTTAAGTGTGCTATCGCATCCACATAATAACATAGACAGGGTTATTTCCTTCTGCTGCATGTCTGAACCATGATGTCATGAGTTGGTGAGAGCTGAAGAAGCATCTTTACCATGCTTGATTATTTCCCAAGTCTTAAATCAAGCCATGGCTGTTCCTACCAGTAGACATGTCTCCTATGTCTTACAGTGCTATATTTGTTTCTACCCCATAGAACAAGCATGCCCATCTAAGATAGGTGTGTAGTGGTAGAGTAAGGGTTGGGGGTTGATTTTGCTGGCGAGACTAGGGCCAGACTGCAAGGTTCAGAATGTTCCAAAACAATATCTAGAATTTGGAAAGGTTGCCATTACCACATTGTTGAGTAACTGACTCCACATTAGAGGGGTACAAGCCAAAGTTAAGCCCCTCTTCAAAGACATTGTGAATGCCTCTCCCCAACACATCTCTCCAACACATTCCTACTAGCACTGACTTTGCTGATAACTTATTAATTGAGTAAAAATGTACTTACTACTATGTGGTTGTCTCACTTAGCTACCTGTAATGTAATCCAAAAAATATAAATCAATGTTTTCTTTACATCAAAAAGTTTAAAATGTAATATGTACACTGCGTATACAAAACATCAGGTGAATCCAGGTGAAAGCTATAATCCCTTATTGATCTCACCTGTTAAATCCACTTCAATAGGTTTTGTGACGGATCAGCTAGTCCGAAACACCCTAACACAGGCGGGAGGCATGAAATGAACAGAACGGAGGCAGTAGTTGTGGTTCCTTTTCTTTTGTCACTAAACAGGTTCTTTCGCCCAACAAAATAATTCCAGTACAAGGTAGTGTCCAACGATGAAACAACAGCATAAAAATTATAAACATAAACTAAGCAGATTGACCAAAAGGCTGTTGCAAAAAAGGGAACACAAAATAATAAACAGCTCCCCTTATCTTTAGACTATCGTCTACACATATTTACAGGGGGAAGTCAAAATATTTAAGTGCCTTTGAACAGGCAATGCAAGTAGGTGCCAGGCGCACCGGTTTGAGTTTGTCAAGAACTGCAGCACACGCTCAACTGTTTCCTGTGTGTATCAAGAGTGGTCCACCACCCAAAGGACATCCATCCAACTTGGCACAACTGTGGTAAGCATTGGAGTCAACATGGGCCAGCATCCCTGTGGAACGGTTTCGACACCTTGCCTGACACCATGCCCTGACTAATTGAGGCTTGACTTTAGGAAAAAAGGTGTCATCATTATTGTCATTACCCACAAGCCATTTGGTGCATCCTCCAATTTGATATCCATGTTATCCATGAGATTAGTGTCCATGCCAGAGAATGTATGTTCACCTGAAGTATGTTTCCACAGGTGGCTTCTCTGTTCATAAGTTTGTTTATTTCTCAGGGACCATGCCAAACTTATACATAGCACCAGAGTTTGATAATTTGCAAGCCAATTTGCATCTGTGGTTCCTAGCTAGCTTGAAGATAAATCATATACGGTTCTGTATTATCATAATAAAGAACCCACCCTGCAGTTTTTGCTCAATTCCAATGCATTGTGGCTAATAACACCTCATCAGACTACCTTACAGAGGGAAAAAAAACTCCCCACACCACCTTTACTCCACACACAGAGACGCATACAAAGCTCTCCCTCGCCCTCCATTTGGCAAATCTGACCATAATTATATCCTACTGATTCCTGCTTACAAGCAAAAAATTTAAGCAGGAAGCACCAGTGAATCGATCAATAAAAAAGTGGTCAGATGAAGCAGATGCTAAGCTACAGGACTGTTTTGCTAGCACAGACTGGAATATGTTCCGGGATTCCTCCGATGGCATTGAGGAGTACACCACATCAGTCATTGGCTTCATCAAAAAGTGCAGCGATGACATCGTCCCCACAGTGACTGTACGTACAGACCCCAACCAGAAGCCATGGATTACAGGCAACATTCACACTGAGCTAAAGGCTAGAGCTGCTGCTTTCAAGGAGCGGGACTCTAACCTGGAAGTTTATAAGAAATCCCGCTATGCCCTCTGACGAACCATCAAACAGGCAAAGCATCAATACAGGACTAAGTACTACACCGGCTCTGATGCTCGTCAGATGTTGCAGGGCTTGCAAACCATTACAGACTACAAAGGGAAGCACAGCCGAGAGCTGGCCAGCGATACAAGCCTACCAGATGAGCTTAACTTCTTAGGGAGCAGCTGCATAGGTGACGGTTTTGGAGAGTCTGGCATGCCCAAAGTAAAATGCATGCCACTCAGGCCCAGAAAATAGGATATGCACATAATTAGTACTATTGGATAGGAAACACTCCGAAGTTTCTGAAAGTGTTAAAATAATGTATGTGAGTATAACAGAATTGATATAGCAGGCGAAAACCCGAGGAAAATCCATCTGGATTTGCAGTTTTTTTTTTGTAAATGAGCATCTTCTCCATTGTGCCTATTGCATACAACTTTATGTAGGACTGAGACTGCAGTACCTATGGCTTCCACTAGATGTCAACAGTCTATATACAAAGTCTGGGAATTCTAGGAGTGACCAGAACAGATAGGAACAGGAAATTGTCAGGCGACCACTTTTGTAAACAAGGTTTGACGTGCGCGAGATTGTGAACGCGCACCCCTTTATTTATCTTTCCTATCGTTCACGTTATCGTCCGGTTGAAATATTACAGCAAATATACCCAAAAGGATACCTAAGGATACATTAAAAATGATGTTTGATTTGTTTGTAGAAAGTGTATAGGTATAAGTTTCTTTTTTTTAATGTTCTCTTCACGGTTCAATGGGCGACTCAACGGTGGATTTTATGATCATAACGTGCCAACCAAACGGAGATTTATGGATATAATAAATGACTTTTTCTAACAAAAGAAGCATGGATTGTCTTCGTTGGACACTTGGGAAGCCCTCAGCAGAAGTTCATCAAAGGTAAGCAATTTTATATTAGCAATTTTGTGAGACCCGTGTTGGGTTATGGATTCATGCTAATGCATAAATATTAGAGGTGCTACCCTCAAACAATCAAATGTTGTGCTTTCACCGTAAAGCCTTTTTGAAATCTGACAATGCTGTGATATTGCCAAGAATCAGAGCTTTTGATGACTATGCAACACTTGTATATTGATGAATGTTTAATAATTCAACTTTTGGATTTTGAATTTGGCGCCTCACATTTCACTGGGTAATGTCGGGAGTGAGGTGCTAGCGCCCCACCACTCCGTAAGTAGTTAACTACTTCTATGCTCGCTTTGAGGCAAATAACACTGAAACATGCATGAGAGCACCAGCTGTTCCGGAAGACTGTGTCACGCTCTCCGCAGCCGATGTGAGTAAGACCTTTAAACAGGTCAACATTCACAAGGCCGCAGGGCCAGATGCATTACCAAGACGTACTGTGAGCATTCGCTGACCTACTGGCAAGTGTCTTCACAGACATTTTCAACCTCTCCCTGTCCGAGTCTGTAATTCCAACATGTTTTAAGCAGACCACCATAGTCCCTGTGCCCAAGAACATTAAGGTAACGCTGATCCGCAACACAGGGGCCCCTCAGGGGTGAATGCTCAGTCCCCTCCTGTACTCCCTCTTCACTCATGACTGCACGACCAGGCACGACTCCATCACCATCATTAAGTTTGCCGATGACACAACAGTGGTAGGCCTGATCACCGACAACGTCGAGACAGCCTATAGGGAAGAGGTCAGAGACCTGGCCGGGTTGTGCCAGGACAAAAACCTCTCCCTCAACGTGATCAAGACAAAGGAGTTGATTGTGGACTACAGGAAAAAAAGGATAGAGCATGCCCCCATTTTCATCGACGGGGCTGAGGTGGAGCAGATTTAGATCTTCAAGATCCTTGGTGTCCACATCACCAACAAACTAACATGGTCCAAGCACACCAAAAACAAAACCTATTCCCACTCAGGAGACTGAAAAGATTTGGCATGGGTCCTCAGATCCTCAAAAGCTTCTACAGCTGCACCATCGAGGGCATCCTGACTGGTTGCATCACTGCCTGGTATGGCAACTGCTCAGCCTCAAACCGCAAGCCACTACAGAGGGTAGTGCGTACGGCCCAGTACATCACTGGGGAAAAGCTTCCTGCCCTCCAGGACCTCTATACCAGGCGGTGTCAGAGGAAGGCCCTAAAAATTGTCAAAGACTCCAGCCACCCTAGTCATATAGTGTGCTCTCTGCTCTCGCACGGCAAGCGGTACCGGAGCACCAATTCTAGGTCCAAGAGGCTTCTAAACAGCTTCTACCCCCATTCCATAAGACTCCTGAATATCTAATCAAATGGCTACCCAGACTATTTGCATTGCTCCCCCCCTTTTACACCGCTGCTACTCTCTGTTGTTATCATCTATACATAGTCACTTTGATAACTCTACCTACATGTACAAATTACCTCAACTAACCGGTGCCCCCGCACATTGACTCTGTACTGGTACCCCCTGTATAGTCTCGCTATTGCTATTTTACAGCTGCTCTTTAATTATTTTTTTATTTTTTTTAACTGCATTGTTGGTTAGGGTCTCATAAGTAAGCATTTCACTGTAAGGTCTACGCCTGTTGTATTTGGCGCATGACTAATACGATTTGATTTGATTTAAAACTATAACACAAAAAACAGACAAGACTAGCCAAACACACTCAACTTTGTTCTACGAAGCATTCTTGCCTTTAATATTGTGACTGTTAGTTACTGTTAGTGTTACTGTGTTTACCTAATGTGTTGGCTACGTAATGCTCATCCTCTGCCTGGCTGGCAGTCTGGCTGTACTAGCATAGTTCCATGCCTGGGAGGGTAATTACATGAATTTGAAACAGAGGGAGGATCCCTCTGACAGGAGCTGTCGATGGGGAGGCAGGGGGAGACAATGCTGCTAATGGACTGTGGTGGATGGGGAATTCATGAGCACTCTCTACTGTACCAACCAACCACCCAATACCCAGGATGCTGCAGACTCCGGTGCTACTTCAGACAGATGCCTCATCATCAAGCGTTGGGTGGCATGGGAGGGGAAAATCAATCAAACAGATGCAGAACAATAATCTAACATCTAGATTTTTAAACACATTCATATTTCAGGGGTTTGTTGAAAACATTATACAGCTATTTGCTTTAATAGCTTAACCTTGTACATATGGCATACACCTCAACATGGTAGGCAAGTCTATGTATGGCATAGCTACTGGGACTTAAACAGACAATTTTACTCTTCCCAACTCTCCAATCTCCCTTTGTTAAGTGCAGCCATGCACAGTTATGGCTAACACAAGTAATCGTGTTTCACTACGTCCTTGCCTTATCTTGCGTGAAGGGTGGTGACGACATGCCCTGACAGTATGGAGCCTTGCTGTATGAATGCACTGACCCAGTTAGGGGACAGAAACATAGTCCAACACAATACATAGATTTTACTGTGCTGTATTAGCCCAACATATATGGGGGGTTTCTTTTGTATGAGAGTGTACAAGGATTATGCCAAGGCCTGCATGGTCTGCCATCTAGGTCTCTCTCGCTCTCTCTCTCTCTCTCTCTCTCTCTCTCTCTCTCTCTCTCACTCTCTCTCTCTCTCTCTCGCTGTCTGTCTCTCTGTCTGTCTCTCTCTCTCTCGCTGTCTGTCTCTCTGTCTGTCTGTCTTTTTCTCTCTCTCTGCTGTGTAATGTTGTGTCAATGTGTAGTTCGAGCTCCTTTCAGACACTTTCAGCAGAAATAGGGGAGATTTATCCATCTTCTCCTGGAAAGTAATAGATTAACCTGGCAAGATTTAGGTTTTGCATAAATCAGGAGGCCACACCATCGGGAAAACAGATTGCAGAGAATTTTGAGTGCGGAGCGAGGGAGGTGGTTGCACAGTTTAAATGAACGTGTCTGCCTGCTTTACAAAATGGCTCAGAATCTACAAGTGCAATGTAAGCTGAAACTTAAATGTGAAATATGTTTTCCATAACGGTTACAAACAACTTATTTCTAAGTGATATGCATCTCTATACATTCCCAGCTGACTATGCGTAGGTAGTTAGCTACTCCTATTAAATATCATTGTCACATTGGATGAATCAACATTATGAATCAAAGCTAAGTAGAACATGTTATTGGCACAGCATTTGATGTTCCAACATGGCCAGTAGTTATCTGAGTAGCTGATTTCAGCCTCGGTCTCCATGCTCCATTGCTGTGGATCTCAGATGAAATGTCTTACTAATTACGTCTATCTTCTGCCCTGCAGCGCTCACTGCCCTCCGAAAAATTTATATCTGTGTCCAGTTCACTGTCTAAATTTATCAGTGCTTTTCACTTTTTCTAGCTTGTCATGCAGGAGTGAGAGGAGGATATAGACTGTCTGTCATCAGTTATGTCACAAACATGTTGTCTGATTGTCTGGTGTTGCTTGTTAATTAATATTACAGTTTATCCATCTGGGAGGGTGGTAATGACAGAGAGATCTGCCAAGCCTCATCTCCACCACCTATGAAGATCTGTCAAATAAAAATAAAGCGGTGGCTAAAGTTAGCTGAAGTTTGTAGTGGTTGTTTAAAGAACTGAACCATAGATTATAGTTTATCCTGGCTCATAAACTACTTTCAGGGTGAGGAACCATCTAACATCATGTTGTAAAATCCTGTTCTTCCCCTTAAAGGGGGGGTGGGACCAGATACAGATTTCTTATGACAGTGCCCTCATGTGAATAAAATATGGTAAACACGTAGGCATTGTGATTGAGATGTGACTTTGGACATTATTTTTCTGTTGTGTTGTTCCATTTAGAAACATTATGCAGTTGGTTATTTCAGCTTGCAGCCCACAGTACAACAACGGGGGTTCTGTGGTCCCTACAGTTCTCATGTACGATGCACAATTCCACCGCTTCAGGTCATACAGAACACCAACAGGCTATTTGAAATTTCTGACATCCTCTCCATAATGTTGATTCCTGTTTCAGAGGCAGTATATGTGCCACAAGGTCTACACCGAGCGTGCCCACGCATTGTTCCTATGTGACTAGCTGTGGTGAGTCTTGGCCTTGTGACTGCACTACAGTGACACCAAACATATATACATGTGGATAATGAGCTGATGTGACCAACAAGGTGCTACGTGCCAAGCGTTGTTAGAGCAGTTGCTTTTGACTAGCTTTGTGCGCAAATCATGGGCTGAAAACACACGTAATGGGAATCGAAGAAGAAAATAAATATTGCTTTCTTGTCTTAAATTTTGTAATAAATTGGATCGTAATCTAAACAACATTGTCAACCAAATGTAGCTCAAAACACACATTATCAATTAAGCCTGATAAAGAATGTATAGAAAACTTGCTGGATAAGACCAAAGTAATTACTGAGACCAACGTCATTAGTGTTGAATAATTAGTCAGCTTTACGCCAGACATGAGTTTCCTTCAGCCATCCAAAGAAGTACATCAATATGTTTTATGATGATACTGCATTATGGTTTTTTGCACGGCTACTTAAAGTAAGGGGTTGGCTTCTTAGATATAGACAGTACTTATGAAAACAACCACATTTTTTCTCAATCACAACACACATGGAATTAATTTTACACACAAACTCAAACACAGTGCAACTTGCATGACGAAGCAATTTAGCAAAAGCAATTCTATGAGTCTGAACTGAAAATTGCTCTTGTACCCTTTCTGAGCAGTGTAGTTCTGTTTATATGGCTGTGAAGAAGGCACAACACTAGCAGCATTGTGAGGATTAAAGAAATAACCGATACAAACGCAGGCCAGGCCAGTGTATAATCCGCTCAAGCAAAAGCCTGACAAACAATTTCCAGCGAGGCCAAGCTGAAGTATGATGGCTGCTGTCAATGTTGGGTCATCTTGATCTGGTGAAGGACGGGTGAGGTTGGTGGGGTTGGGGAGGTGTCAGTGGCATCCTCCATATCTGTCAGCGCATGGAAGAACCTCATCACGATCTGGAGAGGCTGCTGATTGGGGTAAATAGCAGTAGAGAAGGACACCCACAATGTTACAGCTTTGTATTATAAGCCATAAGCTTTGTATTATACTTTCTAGTATCTATGAAGCTGTAGTAACCCACATACAGTGTATCATATTTGTATGAATTTGAAAACAGATGGTAGTCGAACTGAATGTTGGGTTGTTGCATAAGGCTCTACCAAATAACTAGAAGCCATTTTTACTTGATACATTTCTTTTTTAGCAAATATGTGAATCTGAAGTGATCAACACCTAAATAGTCTATATGACCTCCTTCTTCTAGTTGTTTGTAAGAGGGACTGGCTTCTCCATGCTGCCATTCCATATTTACAAAAGGCTGTTTGTCACAGTGCACACCTTAACCTGACTGCTATTTTGAAAATCACTCAAGTTGTATTCAACAGAGAAAAAGAGTGAGCATGAAATCGAAAAGGAAAAGAAAATATCTTGGAGCGCCACCCTTTAAAATGACAAAAACTCTTTATTCACCCCCCTGTGACGTTCAGGGGATTTTAATTCCCCAAATTCAAAGAGAGACGAGAAGCATTCTCACCCCAATCCTGAATGGGAGCTTTATAAACTCAGCATACAGACGCAGTACAGCCTGTATCACTCTTCACAGTTGCTGCATTCATTCCTCTAATTCTCCATTATTATTCAGTGAGCTGTTAGGTGTGCTCTCATTTACAATAGGATTGAAGACAGACCTTTCCCTTGGGGCACAGAGGCTGAATGCATTTCTCCTTTTTTAATTACAGCTTAAATGTTTTATGCTAACCGTTCAGTGAATTTGGGATGCAGAGGGGATTATTATAAGGAATGTATTTTAATAACGCAATAGTATTTTTCTTGTGTCATGTGGTTGATTATGGGGATTTTGTTGTTTAGAGGGACTCTATGATTACTTGGTCTGGCCCTGTGATTGTCAGGTCCTCCTAGTATGGATTTATTGTGTAGCAACAGGAGTTTAGATAGCATACCCTAATTAAAAACAATCTCTCAGTTAAACACGTTTGATCATTCAAAATATATTTTAATCGATCGCATTGATGGACTAGGGATCACTAATAGGTTAATGCTGATTTTGCATGTACTGTTGTCGTTAAACAAATCATCTCTAGATCTCTCTATGACCGGGTGCACTCCTCTCCCCTCTCTTCAGTAATCCAACTAAGAATCCCCAATATTGTCTCATTAACCCTTGGAACTCCTCTATGTGAACAAATAAAAGTGTGTGTCCCTGGCGCCAGAGTTAAATGGGGAGATGAATAATGGATGTTGGATGTTGTCTGTGCGTGGTTCTCTACTGTGTGTGTCAGTGATCCTGTCCACCTGGAGGGCACCAGAATAAGATCGTCCACTGGATGAGCAGAGTAGAACAGAACGCAGCACAGAGGTCCATTGATCCTTACAGTGGGTTTTGACCAAAGGCTGTACCTCCTCTTGACAACTCTTCACTCAAAGGCTTCGCTTCCCTTGAAATGTGCATAAAGTTGAGCAGACAGTAGCGAGTATTCATGGAAGCCAGGCTTCCCCCCGACAAAACAAGAAAAAAAGATAAAAAATTACTTATCTTTTGTCTCTGTGTTTCATAAACTTCCTTCAATTCGCAAGAGGCTGAATGTCCCTCACCGCTGTCTGGTAAAAAAGAGTATGACATTGTTGCTGCCCGTAGCATTCAATGCTACGTGCAGCAAGATTTGGCCTCCCTTGATAAAAAAATATAAAATATTAGCCAATCAGTGTTGAATTAAGTGAGCAGCTGTGAATGATCCTGGTGCACCAAAAAAAAATCCAGTTTGGATTTAGGCTTCAGACCAATCACATCACATTAGAAGCCAAACGTTATTGACAGAACTTGAATTGTTGCATCCTGTTGTGCCGTTGTACTCCGGTGGCTAGCTAGCTAGTTAAATTAGCCATGGATGGAGGTAAGGATTTGTACTTGGGATTTTACTTAATTCTCTATACTGGCCAATGACTTTAATAGCAATTCTGAGCCAACCATAAATGCATACATTGTGCCCCTGGCCTTAGAGGATGAAAGTTCTAGATGTAGTAACGTTAAGCTAATGTTAACTAGCTGGCCTGGCGCATCGTTGCCAATGAAAGGAAGATAGACTAGTGAGCAAGCATTTTAGCTAGGAAGCCTGGGACAACAAAAACTAAAAGCGTGTATGACAGAGTCATAGAGTGTTTAGGCAACATGAAAGAGAATGGCATTGCCATTTCCGTACAAGTAGGGTAAGTCAACATGCTTTTTCTACTTGCACTTGCTATGCTATGTTGTCTCTCTTTATGTAGTGTTGTGGTGTCTCTCTTGTCATGATGTGTGTTTTGTCCTATATTTGTCAGAAGTCTCTGTGTAGCAGGTAGGCAGGCGCAGGACAACAGAGATGAGTAAATCACGTATCTTTACTAAAATAACAAACTACCAACATAGGTAGAAAAAACCAAGCTCACAATAAAAAGAACATCTAACATATAACAAACACGCACAAAACCATGAGGGAAACAGAGGGTTTAAATAAGGAACAAATAATTAAGTGATTGGAAACCAGGTGTGTATAATGAAGACAAAAAACCCTTGTTGGCAATCACAGAGGTCAGACGTTTCTTGTAGTTGGCCAAAGGTTTGCACACATCTCAGGAGGGATTTTGTCACACTCCTCTTTGCAGATCTTCTCCAAGTCATTAAGGTTTCGAGGCTGACGTTTGGCAACTCAAACCTTCAGCTCCCTCCACAGATTTTCTATGGGATTAAGGTCTGGAAACTGGCTAGGCCACTCCAGGACCTTAATGTGCTGCTTATTGAGCCACTCCTTTGTTGCCTTGGCCGTGGGTTTTGGGTCATTGTCATGCTGGAATACCCATCCACTACCCCTTTTCAATGCCCTGGCTGAGGGAAGGAGGTTCTCACCCAAGATTTGACGGTACATGGCCCCGTCCATCATCCCTTTGATGCGGTGAAGTTGTCCTGTCCCCTTAGCAGAAAAACACCCCCAAAGCATAATGTTTCCACCTCCATGTTTGACGATGGGGATGATGTTCTTGGGGTCATAGGCAGCATTCCTCCTCCTCCAAACACGGCGAGTTGAGTTGATGCCAAAGAGGTCCATTTTAGTCTCATCTGACCACAACACTTTCACCCAGTTGTCCTCTGAATCATTCAGATGTTCATTGGCAAACTTCAGACGGGCATGTATATGTGCTTTCTTGAGCAGGGGCGAAAGCACAACATTTGATTGTTTGAGGATAGCACCTCATATATTTTCCACATTAGCATAAATTCATATCCAGCGCGGGTCACACAAAACCCATATAAGAGTGTCACGATCTCCTGAAGGGACAGACCAAGACGCAGCGATGCTTCCAGTATACATTTTAATATTGACGAACGTAACTGGGAAAATAACAAAATGAACGTAACGAAGATCGTGATGTAGGACATAACTAAACAAACTACAAGCTATGCACAAACAATAACCCACAAAATACTATAGAAAAACCCCAAACATATATATGGTTCCCAACGACACACAGCTGCCTCTTATTGGGAACCATTACCCCAACATAGATATACAACACCTAGAACAAAAAAAAACTACACCAAAACGAAACTAAACACGCCAGCCTGTCAAAATCAGACCTGAACGTGACAGTACCCCCCCCCCAAAGGCGCGGACTCCGACCGCGCCAAAAGTCCGTTGGGGGGGGTCTTCGGGTGGGCCTTCCTGTCCCAGGTGGCGGCTCCGGTGCCGGCCGTGCTGGCTCAGGGTCCCACACCGGAGGCCCTGGGCTATTTGCCGGAACAGTTAGATTTGGACTGGGGACCTTCTCTGGAGGCTCCGGACTGGGAACCTTCTCTGGAGGCTCCGGACTGGGAACCTTCTCTGGAGGCTCCGGACTGGGAACCTTCTCTGGAGGCTCCGGACTGGGAACCTTCTCTGTAGGCTCCGGACTGGGAACCTTCTCTGGAGGCTCCGGACTGTCGACGCGCACCAGAGTCCCGGTGCGGGGACCAGGAACGGGCCGTACTGGACCCATGACGCGCACCGGGACTCTGGTGCGGGGAGCAGGAACGGGCCGTACTGGACTCATGACGCGCACCGGGACTCTGGTGCGGGGAGCAGGAACGGGCCGTACTGGACTCATGACGCGCACCGGGACTCTGGTGCGGGGAGCAGGAACGGACCGTGCTGGTTTCACGGCGCGCACAGGGATCCTGGAACGTGGAACAGGGACAGGACGTGCTGAGTCCACGACAGGCACAGGGATCCTGGAGCGTGGAGCAGGGACAGGACGTGCTGG
>QNTS01000047.1:341916-353438 GCA_003317085.1 Hucho hucho
ATCAACCAAAAAGTAGTCAATTCGGGTATAAACATTGTGAACATGAGAGTAAAAGGAGTATTCCCTACCCGTAGGGTTGGAGATCCTCCAAATATCAAATAAGTTAGAGTTTTTTATGTAGGTATTCAAGAATTCGCTTGAATAGGAGGTAGGAGTATGCCGGGTAGAAGATCTATCCAAATATTGGTCTAGCACACAGTTAAGATCCCCTCCAATGACCAAATTAGTATGGGAGATATCTGGAATCAGGGCAAGGACTCTTTTGAAAAAAGAGGGGTTATCAATGTTTGGCCCGTAGATATTTAGTAGAGTTATAGAAGTAGAGTGGATCTCTCCTGTTACAATCATATAACGACCCTCTTTATCCGCAATAGTGGTTTTATGTAGAAAGGGAATTCCTTTCCGTACCAGAATCGCTGTGCCTCTCGTTTTGGCAGAGAGGTTAGAGTGATACACTTGCCCCACCCACCTACATTTAAGTCTGCTGTGGGAATTGTTTTTTAGATGGGTTTCTTGCAAAAATACAATATCAGACGAGAGTGCTTTCAAGTGGGCTAGGACCTTGCCTCTCTTAATTGGTTCGTTTAAACCCTTTACATTCCAGGAAGTAAACGTAAGCCCCGCCCTCCTCTCGTTTGTAGTTCCTATGGTGGCCTGCATAACATGTAACTCAATAAAAAGGTAAGAAAACGCACCCAACCTTCACGATCAGCATATGTAGCACCTACACCCGAGCAGTATCCAACCAACCCCTCCCCCCCGGCAAGCACCCTTACTCTCCACCCTGTCCTCCAACTTTCCCCAACATTTACCCTCCCCCTCAACCCACCTGTAACAGGCATGCACAAATAGGAGAGAAAAAAATATAAAAATAATAAACACATTGTCTGGCCGATGCCAAAAATGCACGGCGCGACCTCAAACAAGAGGTAAAACCAAAATAAAATCCCAACTATACGTTCACCTCTTACTATCCTAGAACTTCTACTAACATATGAACCGAGGAGGCTCCCGCAAATAAAGTGTTCAATTAGCATCTAATAAACCAAAACAGAATAAATTGCAACTTAAACATATTGCGCACTTAAGTGTCATCCTGGGTCAATCCCTGAGATAAGCGATACATAGTATCACAATAATATATTGCTAAGCAGAGCCGGTCTAAACATAAACCATCAGCATGAAAGTGAAATTAACGTTAAATGAGAGCCCTGACCGCCCTCCATTGGTCGGCTCAGCGTCTTACATGTTCGGTACCGACATTAACACTTCAATCAGCAGCCCTTGCTGAGACAGTGTGAAAAGGATTCACCCGTTATGGCATAGTATGGATTCGAGTCCCTAATACACAGCGACATGGCGCTCTAACCCGTACGGGGGATTGGCATATATTCCCGGATAAACTTCTCTGCATCCAAAATTGAGGAGAGCCAAATCTTCTCACCGGAAGGAGGGGTAATTCTGAGTCTTGCCGGGAAGAGCAAGGCTGGGCGAAGGTGGAGTTTGTAGAGTTTGGTCATGACCTCTCTGTAGCCGGCGCGATGCTTTGCGACATCGGGCGCGTAATCCTCATAGACACGGAAGGGATGTCCTTTATGTAACAGGTTACCCCTCAATCGAGCCTCGCGCAGGATAAGATCCTTGGTCTTGAAACTGTGACAACAGATGATTACTGAGCGAGGACGTTGGCCCGGGCCAGGCACTGGGACAAGAGCGCGATGTGCACGGTCCAGCTGGGGATCCGAAGCCAAAACATCCGATCCCATTGCATCTCTCAGTAGTTTGGCGAAGAAGTCGGTGGGGCGAGAGCCAGCCTCCACCCCCTCCGCCAGACCAACAAGGCGAAGGTTATGACGTCTGGATCGGCCCTCTAGGTCGACCACCTTCACAGAGAGCCTCTGTACACTATCCTGCAAGGACGTGCATAGCTTCTCTAACTCGTCGATCCTACCAGCGTTGAATTCAGAAGCCTTCTCAAGGTCCACAATACTCTGGCCCTGCGAAGCAACCGCTCGAATGGTGCTCTCGATTTTGGAATCCAGTTCAGCAAGAGTAGCCTTAAGATCCTCAGCTATAGCAACACGTAGTTCTCCCAGAGCCCGGGTAAGTTCAGAAAGTGTCATGTTGTTGCCTGTGCTTTCCGCCATGTCTGTCTCGTTGTTTGGTGGGGAGGAGGCCTCCGGTGAGGATTTGCTGTCCTTTGGTCGCCTATTACTCGGCATGTTCACGTATAAAGTTACAGTAATGTATTAGTAACAGACGTTTGTTGTAAAAAAGTGCTGTTAAGTAGGTTAATTTAGACTGTTAAGCAAAAAAGTTGCAGGAGCCTCTCTCCAAACGTCCGTTCACTCCAACATGCTAGCTCCGCCCCCCCTGCATGTTGGTTCTAACCTTAAAAATAACATCAAAGAAAGTTAGCAGGTTTGTTAGGACATGCCTTTGTATCACGACTTCCGCCGAAGTTGGTTCCTCTCCTTGTTCGGGCGGCGGTCGGCGTCGCCGGTCTTCTAGCCATCATCAATCTATTTTACATTTTTCCATTTGTTATGTCTTGTCTTCCCACACACCTGGTTTCAATTCCATCATTACATGTTGTGTATTTAACCCTCTGTTTCCCCCATGTCCTTGTCTGGAATTGTTATTTGTAAATGCTTGTGCACGTTCATTTGGTGTGTAACAGGGTTTTTAACCAAATTGATTGTTTGTTCTGTGTCCGGTGGGTTTTCATTATTAAACCGCACCATTGCGTGACACAGTTTTGCTTTCCTGCGCCTGACTTCTCATCCGCCAGTATGCACGCATTACACTTTGTCACACCATCTGGACAAGGGCATTTCTGTGCTGCTCAAGAAACTATACATGGGAAGATGGGAAACTCCATTCAATTCAGATTTTTGTATAATGTTTTTATTTACAAATTTCATAGTTCAGCAAAGGTAACTGAACTAAATGACTATCTCCCCGTAGCACTCACTTCTGTCATCATGAAGTGCTTTGAGAGGCTAGTTAAGGATCATATAACCTCTACCTTACCTGACACCCTAGACCCACTTCAATTTGCTTACCGCCCCAATAGATCCACAGACGATGCAATCACCATCGCACTGCACAGTGCCCTATTCCATCTGGACAAGAGGAATACCTATGTAAGAATGCTGTTCATTAACCTCTACAGGCACCGGGGAAGTATTCGGAAGTTTGGAGAGTTTGGCGTGCCCAAAGTAAAATGCCTGCCACTCAGGCCCAGAAACTAGGATATGCACATAATTAGTACTATTGGATAGGAAACAATTTGAAGTTTCTAAAACAGAACTGATATGGCAGGCGAAAACCCGAGGAATTTCTGTCCAGATTTTTTTTTTTTGTGACATGCCCTCACTTTCAATGGCTATGGGATTCTCAGTAAAATAGGACCCAGATTGCAGTACCTATGGCTTCCACTAGATGTCAACAGTCTTTAGACAAGGTTTCATGCCTTTATCATGGAAGACAACCGAACAGAAGAAGAATTTGTAAGTGGATAGAGGAAGTCACTTTAGTTTTTTGTGCGTGAGACCGTGTGCGCGTTTCTCTGTATTTTCCTTTTCTATCGTTTAGGATATTATCCGTGTGAAATATAATCGTTAATATACATAAAAGTGTACCTAAGGATACATTATAAATGATTGATTTGTTTGGGCAAAGTTGATAGGTATAATTTGAATGCTTTCTCTTCCCTGTACAATGGGCGAGTGGACTGTGGATTTTCTGAACATAACGCGCCAACCAAACAGAGATTTATGGATATAAACAATGACTTTTTCTAACAAAAGAAACATGAATTGTCTTGCTTGGACAATTCGGATTGCCCTCAGCAGAAGATCATCAAAAGGTAAGCGATTTATTTCAGCTCTTTTATGTGTTTTGTGAGACCCGCGCTGGTAATGAATTTATGCTAATGCAGAAAATATGTGAGGTGCTATCCTCAAACAATCAAATGTTGTGCTTTCACCGTAAAGCCTTTTTGAAATCTGACAATGCTGTGATATTGCCAAGAGTCTAAGCTTTTGAAGACTATGCAATACTTGTATATTGATGAATGTTTTATAATTCAACTTTTGGATTTTGAATTTGGCGCCTTACATTTCCCCGGGTAGTGTCGGGAATTGTGCACTAGCACCCCAATGATCCGTAAGAGGTTAAGCTCAGGGCCCTGGGTCTGAACCACACGCTGTGCAACTGGGTACTGGACTTCCTGATGGGCCGCCCCCAGGTGGTGAAAGTAGGAAACAACACCTCCATTTCGCTGATCCTAAACCCTCCTGTAATCCCATGACTGCGTGGCCACGCAAGCCCTCAACTCAATCAAGGCCAAAAAGATCATCAAGAACATCAACCACCTGAGCCACGGCCTGTTCACCCCGCTATCATCCAGAAGGTGAGGTCAGTACTGGTGCATCAAAGCTAGGAATGAGAGACTGAAAAACAACTTAAGACCATCAGACTGTTAAATAGCCATCACAAGCCGGCTTCCACCCAGTTACGCAACCCTGCACCTTAGTGTCACGCCTGCTCCCGTTCTCCCTCTCTGGCGCTCGCCTTTCACCTGTCACCATCATTATGTGCATCAGCGCTCATTGGACTTACCTGGACTCCTTCATGTTTTGATTGCCTTCCCTATATCCGTCTGTTTCCTGTTTCATCCCTGTGTCAGCATTGCTCAATCTAATATTTATATATTTCTTAATTCCATTCTTTTACTTTTAGATTTGTGTGTATTGTTGAGAATCGTTTTTAGTTACAACTGCACTATTAGTGTCACGACTTCCGCCGAAGTCGGCTCCTCTCCTTGTTCGGGCGGCGTTCGGCTTTGCCGGTCTTCTAGCCATCGTCGATCCACATTTCATTTTCCATTTGTTTTGTCTGTGTTTTCCACACCTGCTTTCAATTCCCTCAATTCCCTCAACATGTTTTGTATATAACCCTCTGTTCCCCCCCATGTCTTTGTGTGGGATTGTTGTTTGTAGTGCTAGTGCACATTATTTTGACTGGTGCGTTACGGGTTATTGTACCCATTTATTCTCGTGTTGTTTTGAATCGTTGGGTTGTCTATTAAACGACTACGATTATAACCCAGTTTTGCTCTCCCGCGCCTGTCTTCTCTGCTACCAGTTACGCAACCCCTACAGTTAGATACTACTGCACTATAGGAGCTAGGAACACAAGCATTTCGTTACACCTACAATAACATCTGCTAAATATGTGTATGTGGCAAATCAAATTTGATTTGACGTGACTATGAGATGTGGCTGTATTAAGGGGTATTTGTATTTAGCTGAGCCTGCTAGATAGCTAAATGTCGGCTAGTAATGATACAGAGTGTTGCTGGCCTTTTACTCCACCCATTCCATTGGCGGCCAAATCACATCAAGTGTGCTTATTGCACTACAGAAAACCTATACTGCAGAAAACAGTGCAGGGCATGCTCACTGAATTAAAGGGCAACTACACAAAAACAATCTACAGTGAGGGAAAATAGTATTTGATCCCCTGCTGATTTTGTACGTTTGCCCACTGACAAAGAAATGATCAGTCTATAATTTTAATGGTAGGTTTATTTGAACAGTGAGAGACAGAATAACAACAAAAGAATCAAGAAAAACGCATGTGAAAAATGTTCTATATTGATTTGCATTTTAATGAGGGAAATAAGTATTTGACCCCCTCTCAATCACAAAGAATTCTGGCTCCCAGGTGTCTTTTATACAGGTAACGAGCTGAGATTAGGAGCACACTCTTAAAGGGAGTGCTCTTAATCTCAGTTTGTTACCTGTATAAAAGACACCTGTCCACAGAAGCAATCAATCAATCAGATTCCAAACTCTCCACCATGGCCAAGACCAAAGAGCTCTCCAATGATGTCAGGGACAAGATTGTAGACCTACACAAGGCTGGAATGGGCTACAAGACCATCGCCAAGCAGCTTGGTGAGAAGGTGACAACAGTTGGTGCGATTATTCGCAAATGGAAGAAACACTAAATAACTGTCAATCTCCCTCGACCTGGGGCTGCATGCAAGATCTCACCTCGTGGAGTTGCAATGATCATGAGAACGGTGAGGAATCAGCCCCGAACTACACGGGAGGATCTTGTCAATGATCTCAAGGCAGCTGGGACCATAGTCACCAAGAAAACTATTGGTAACTCACTACTCCGTGAAGGACTGAAATCCTGCAGCGCCCGCAAGGTCCCCCTGCTCAAGAAAGCACATATACATGCCCGTCTGAANGAGGAGGAATGCTGCCTATGACCCCAAGAACACCATCCCCACCGTCAAACATGGAGGTGGAAACATTATGCTTTGGGGGTGTTTTTCTGCTAATGGGACAGGACAACTTCACCGCATCAAAGGGACTATGGACGGGGCCATGTACCGTCAAATCTTGGGTGAGAACCTCCTTCCCTCAGCCAGGGCATTGAAAATGGGTCATGGATGGGTATTCCATCATGACAATGACCCAAAACACATGGCCAAGGCAACAAAGGAGTGGCTCAAGAAGAAGCACATTAAGGTTCAGGAGTGGCCTAGCCAGTATCCAGACCATAATCCAATAGAAAATCTGTGGAGGGAGCTGAAGGTTCGAGTTGCCAAACGTCAGCCTCGAAACCTTAATGACTTGGAGAAGATCTGCAAAGAGGAGTGGGACGAAATCCCTCATGAGATGTGTGCAAACCTGGTGGCCAACTACAAGAAACGTCTGACCTCTGTGATTGCCAACAAGGGTTTTGCCACCAAGTACTAAGTCATGTTTTGCAGAGGGGTCAAATACTTATTTCCCTCATTAAAATGCAAATCAATTTATACAATTTTTCACATGCGTTTTTCTGGATTTTTTTGTTGTTATTCTGTCTCTCACTGTTCAAATAAACCTACCATTAAAATTATAGACTGATAATTTCTTTGTCAGTGGGCAAATGTACAAAATCAGCAGGGGATCAAATACTTTTTCCCTCACTGTAAGTTTATTAGATTTTCCTCAGACCTCAAAAGTCATCCCTTGGTGTGGCAGGTAGCCTAGTGGTTAGAGCGTTGGGCCAGTAACCAAAAGGTTGCTAGATCAAATCCCTGAGCTGACAAATCTGTTGTTCTGCCCCTGAACAAGGCAGTTAATCCACTGTTCCTAGGCTGTCATTATAAATAAGAATTTGTTCTTAACTGACTTGCATAGTTAAATTTTTTTTTTTTTTTAAGCATTGTTGTGAACACAGAACATTTTGTGGTATCAGAAAAAAGAGGGGGGCGGGGGGGAGACAAGAAAAAAATTGAAATCCGAAACCTCGAAATACAAAACCAAGATAATGGAATTTGGGGAAAAAATAATGCAAAAAACGTAAACGGCTTATCAAAGGCCCATACCAACGTTTTATTTTTCTGTGTATATCTGCACTTTAAGAGGGAAAGAGGTTACACCATCCTAGAAATGTTTCAGTAAAATATAATATATAACATTTTGCAGACGTTTTTATCCAAAGCAATTTACAGTCATGCTTGACAATTTTAACAATGGGTGTTCCCGGGAATTGAACCAAATATCCCGGCGTTGCAATGTGCTACCAAGATGCATGACCGGGTTATAAATGCTTTCTGAAGCCTCAATTTAATGATGTATAAGGCCTTTATTAAGCAGTGCTTATGCCACCCTTCATAAAGAACAGGTTTACGTCATACTTGACATCGTGGGTTATGTCACATTTGACATTACTGGTCATGTCACACAGTTATGCCACATTTATGAACCCTTTATAAAGTATTACATATGGTTATAGATTAGGTAGGCGCTGTAATGTTTATGAAGGCTTTATGAAGCTTCAAGCTGCACCTCATTTAAAGTGGGACCTTTATGGTCTATTTTGCCTTACACCGGTTTGACTGTGTTTGTCCTCTGTTATGACAAGGACTTGTGTTAGCAGAGATTAATGGCGTGGTGCTAGAGTCAGCACAAATGCTGTAGCACTCCGGAGATGCCTTTGCTGACAAGCCACTGGCCGTGTCCGAATACTCATACTTGCGTCCTAAATAGTAGGTCATATGAGTATGCAAAAAAAAAAGTTTAATAGTATGTGACATTTAGAAAATCGAGTATACTTTAAATACCCGGATCTCATACTAATTTCGGCTTTGACAATAGCTGCTCAATAAGATATGACTATGCATTACCGAAATCTGCACATAGCGGAAAACAAAACAATCGCGCATAACGCATTCTCAGTATGTGAGAATAGAATGTTTTATAGTATGTGAATTTTCTAAAATAAAATATGGTTTAAATGCCTGGACGTAAAACACATTTTTACTCTTCTTCAAGTACAATTGTTATTTATTTTGTAAGATACAGTACCAGTCAAAAGTTTGGACACACTTACTCTTCCTGGGTTTTTCTTTATAGTGATGAAAGTACAGGTATGGAATCATGTAGTAACACAAAAAATTGTTAAACAAATCAAAATATATTTTATATTTGAGAAGCCACCATTTGCCTTGATGACAGCTTTGCACACTCTTCACATTCTCTCAACCAGCTTCAACTGGAATGCTTTTCCAACAGTCTTGAAGGAGTTCCCACATATGCTGGGAACTTATTTCGCTGCTTTTCCTTCAATCTGCGGTCCAACTCAATGTTGAGTGATTGTGGAGGCCAGGTCATCTGATGCAGCACTCCATCACTCTCTTTCTTGGTCAAATAGCCCTTATACAGCCTGGAGGTGTGTTGGGTCATTGTCCTGTTGAAAAACAAATTATAGTCCCACTAAGTGCAAACCAGATGGGATTGCGTATCGCTGCAGAATTCTGCTGTCTCCTCTGAACAGTTGATGTTATGATGTTTCTGTTAAATGAACTCTGTGAAGCATTTATTTGGGCTGCAATATGAGGTGCAGTTAACTCTAGTGAACTGATCCTCTGCAGCAGAGGTAACTCTGGATCTTCCTTTCCTGTGGTGGTCCTCATGAGAGCCAGTTTCATCATTGATTGTTTTTGCGACTGCACTTTTTTTTTGCACTATTTTGGTTAATACATGATTCCATATGTGTTATTTCATAGTATTGATGTCTTAACTATTATTCTACAATGTAGACACTGTTCAGATATTTTTTGGATGCTTTAGAGCAGAGAAGAAGAGGAAATCAGGAAGTGTCCCCTTGTCAACAGAAGAGAGCGCGCGCTCCCGAGGAGGCACGCTCTGTGTTTTTTTCCGTTCTTATCGTTCTTATCGCTCAGTTTATATTCCGGTTGATTTATAATAGTAAATATACGTAAAAGTGTTCCTAAGGATACATTTAAAATGATTTTTGATTGTTCTTGGACAAGTTTATAGGTTTAATTTGAACGAGTTCTCGTCACGTTTCAATGGAGGAGGGGAGGCTGTAATTTCTGATTATAACACTCGAACCAAATGGAGATTTAAAGAAGCAATAAAACTGTCCTCCTTTAGACTAGTTGAGTATCTGGAGGGTCAGCATTTGTGGGTTTGATTGCAGGTTCAAAATGTCTAGAAACAAAGATCGTTCTTCTGAAACTCATCAGTCTATTCTTGTTCTGAGAAATGAAGGCTGATCCATGCGAGAAATTGCCTAGAAACTGAAAATCTGGTACAACGCTGTGTCCTATTCCCTTCACAGAACAGCGCAAACTGGCTCTAACCAGAATAGAAAGAGGAGTGGGAGGCCCCGGTGCACAACTGAGCAAGAGGACAAGTACATTAGAGTGTATAGTTTGAGAAACAGACGGCTCACAAGTCCTCAACTGGTAGCTTAATTAATGAATGAGAACTTCAGTAAAACAAACAAAGAACAAACGATCACACTCAAAGTGTAGCGCAACACAGCACATACAACTTACAAACTTAGAGAACCCAGAGGGCTCTCTATGGCCAGGACGTGACAAGACTAGACAGCTACAACAACGGTCTTTGGCTAAAATGCTGTTAGTGGTACCTCAATGCCCCATGCAACAGCATGCAATGTTCAGTTTGTCAAAGTTAACTTCTCTATTACAGTAAAATAATGTCTCAATATGTTTTGGTGTCCATATGACCAATTATGTTGGACCAAACATCAAATGCAAATAGCAAATTGAAACCGCTTGTAAATAAAAAAATAAAATATAACATTTGTTTGTAGCCCAAACGGTTTGGTCTAGACAGTCAGTTTTTTGAGAAGATAGATACTTTTTTACAGATGATTTAGTGCGATTTCCATGTCTAGATTCTCTCACCTGTAGAATAGGCGCAAGCTTCATATCGGCAGAAACAGGGGACTGAGCTGAAGCCACTGCAAGAAATGGTAAGTCTCTAGCATAAACACACAGGGAGCTATTCAATATTCTCAAGGGGTGGGCTCTATACATTTTCGACAACTCTGAAATGAGTCATCATCATCATCATCATCAGAATTCTAAAGTTATACAGAGGCTTGTAAATGATTAAGTGGTATGATGCAGGAGATAAATCCCCAGTAGGACCTACAGCATGGTGCTGGCTTTAACAATGCATGGGTCATGTAAACGTTGCTTTGTTTTAAGCATATTTCAAGTTTTGGTTATTTGTTCATACTTTATTTTAAATATAATGTTACAAATATATGTGTTTCATTGCATAAGTGAAAAGAATAGAAATAAAACATTGAGAATGATCTAAATTCATATTGTACACTTACATGTTTTGTCATTTAGCAGATGCTCTTATCCAGAACGACTTACAGGAGCAATTAGGGTTAGGTGCCATTCTCAAGGGCACATCGACAGATTTTTCACTCTATCGGAATATATGAAGTTGTGTTCTTTTGATGTTTTTTGGACTCAGCGCTATAAATCAGTGGCGTCATGAGAGGTGTTTTGGGGAAATGCAGAGTGCCTGTATTTACTGCCAAAGTGGAGTCGACTGTGTTCTGCTGCCGCCCATACGTACATCAGTCAAAACCTCAGAAGAGCTTTCTCTTTGTATCAAACCGGGCAAATTGGCTCCCACCAAACCGGCCCAGCATGAAGACAATCAGAGGCTGAGGTGCGTGCAAATCAAGTCAGCTTTTCAAAAGCAGGGAAAAAATCAATGTGTGCTAACCTGTTGGAGCAGAGAGGCTGACAGACAGACATAATCTCTGCACGAGTCAGAGCTCTGCACCGGGAATGAGGGATGAGGGGAAGAGGGGTGGAGAGGCAGAGGGTTCAGGGTGAGTGTATGTTAAAAGCCCTTATTCTACCAAGCTCTCTCCCCTCCGCTCACACGCTCTTTCACCCTTTCTCACCATCTTCCTCTCTCTTACTCTTATTGTCTTTGCCACCAGCTCTGTATTTGTACAGAGCTGCTTTTAACAAATTTTACTGCATGCATGATTGTGAGTGACAGGGTATGGCTGGTGCATTATGTGGCCCTCTCTGGTGAACCAGAAGGGCTGAGACAGATAAGGACTGGATAAGAACTTGTCACACTGCTACCCTGCTTAGGTTAACCAATTATGCTGTGGTTGCACACGGACTGCATTCACAC
>QNTS01000047.1:366201-400542 GCA_003317085.1 Hucho hucho
TTGAGTGAAAACCTCCTTCCATCAGCAAGGGCATTGAAGATGAAACGTGGCTGGGTCTTTCAGCATGACAATGATCCCAAACACACCGCCCGGGCAACGAAGGAGTGGCTTCGTAAGAAGCATTTCAAGGTCCTGGAGTGGCCTAGCCAGTCTCCAGATCTCAACCCCATAGAAAATCTTTGGAGGGAGTTGAAAGTCCGTGTTGCCCAGCGACAGCCCCAAAACATCACTGCTCTAGAGGAGATCTGCATGGAGGAATGGGCCAAAATACCAGCAACAGTGTGTGAAAACCTTGTGAAGACTTACAGAAAACGTTTGACCTCTGTCATTGCCAACAAAGGGTATATAACAAAGTATTGAGATAAACTTTTGTTATTGACCAAATACTTATTTTCCACCATAATTTGCAAATAAATAAATTAAAAATCCTACAATGTGATTTTCTGGATTTCTTTTTCTCATTTCGTCTGTCATAGTTGAAGTGTACCTATGATGAAAATTACAGGCCTCTCTCATCTTTTTAAGTTGGAGAACTTGCACAATTGGTGGCTGACTAAATACTTTTTTGCCCCACTGTAGGTTCTGAACTAATATTCATACTAAAAGGTTTAGGGTCCATACACAGATCGGCTACATACTGTAGCTAGCTAAACATCCAAAAGCATACAGTTATTTGTATCATCCACTACACAATAAGCAAATAAATAGTTAGCTAGCTATGTTACTTCAGCTGCATTGCAAGGCAAGCTTGCACAATTGTACATTCAATTTGAAGTAAATGCTTTAGCTAGCTTTAGTCTTGCATCCACTGTTTCACAAGACGACAGCCTGGCTTGGTGGTTTTCTCAGGAGTCCCTAAAACATTAAACAACACGAATTACAAATTCATTCTCATGTCATAACACTAGCTAGCTAGCTGGCTAATGTTAGCTAGTCAGCTAACTTGCTAAATAGCAATTTTCGAAAATTAACTTTATTACAAAATATATGCACAAACGTTTGTCTCTACATTAACTAACATATTCCTCTCAATTGTACATGTTTTGCTTGACTCGTTATGACGTTATAACTACTTACATTTGCTTCGACCGTAATGTTTTGTCAGCCATCTTTGCTGAAGAAAGTCTCTAGGGACGGGCTGCTCGCATCAAATTTGTCATTGGAACCACTCAATACAATTGGTCATATAAAAACCTTGGGACCCAAATGCATAATGAGTGCTCTAACTCCCCCGTGCGGTGGTCTGGAGCAATGAAGCAGTGTCGCAGGGTTGGGTTCTAAAAAAATATCAGACTTTGAATATCCCACGGAGCAGGGACCAAGCAAGGAGGGCATTAATCAGAGAGGCAACAAAGAGACCAAAGATAACCCTGAAGGAGCTGCAAAGCTCCTCAGGACCACTTTAAGCCGTACACTCCACAGAACTGGGCTTTACGGAAGAGTGTCCAGAAACAAGCCATTGCTTGAAGAAAAAAAGGCATGTGGGAGACTCCCCAAACATATGGAAGAAGGAACTCTGGTCAGGTGAGACTAAAATTAAGCATTTTGGCCATCAAGGAAAATGCTATGTCCGTCAAAAAACCCAACACGTCTCATCACCCAGAGAACACCATCCCCACAGTGAAGCATGGTGGTGGCAGCATCGTGCTGTGGGGATGTTTATCATCGGCAGGGACTGGGAAACTGATCAGAATTGAAGGAATGATGGATGGCGCTAAATACAGGGAAATTCTGTTTCAGTCTTCCAGAGATTTGAGACTGGGACGGAGGTTCACCTTCCAGCAGAACAATGACCCTAAGCATACTGCTAAAGCAGTATGCTTGACTGGTTTAACTTCTTACGGAGTGGTGGGGCGCCACTCCCGACACTACCCGGGGAAATGCAAGGCGCCAAATTCAAAATCCAAAAGTTGAATTATTAAACATTCATCAATATACAAGTGTTTCATAGTCATCAAAAGCTCTGCTTCTTGGCAATATCACAGCGTTGTCAGATTTCAAAAAGGCTTTACGGCGAAAGCACCACATTTGATTGTTTGAGGGTAGCACCTAACATATTTTTCCCATTACCATAAATTCATAAGCCTTCACGGTTCACCCAAAACACATTTCACAGCGAAAACAAATCAATTACCTTTTGAAGAACATTTCCCCTGGGCCTGAATGGGAGGCATTTTACTTTGGGTACGCCAGGCTCTCCAAAACGGTCACCTCGTGCGCTGCTCGTTTTAAGGGGAAACGTTTTAAGGGGAAACATTTAAATGTCTTGGAATGGCCTAGTCAAAGCCCAGACCTCAATCTAATTGAGAATCGGTGGTATGACTTAAAGATTGCTGTACACCAGTGGAACCCATCCAACTTGAAGGAGCTTGAGCAGTTTTGCTTTGAAGAATGGGCAAAAATGATGCTTATAGAGACATACCCCAAGAGACTTGCAGCTGTAATTGCTGCAAAAGGTGTCTCTACAATGTATTGACTTTGGGGGGGTGAATAGTTATGCAAACTCAAGTTCAGTTTTTTTGTCTTATTTCTTGTTTGTTTCACAATAAAACATTTTGCATCTTCAAAGTGGTAGGCATGTTGTGTAAATCAAATGACACAAAGTCAATTTGACCTTGACCTCTGGGCTAGAGACAAATGGTATTCTGTGCAGTGCAGATCTATCCATGTTGATCACTTAAGTGATAATGCCTGAGAAGCCGGTGTTTGGAGGATATATTTGCATGGGTGTTGTTTAGTCGAGTGCCGGCAAACCGTCCTCCAAACACTGGCTTTGACGGCATTATCACTTTTATACAACAGGTTACCAACATATACAAATAATGATTCACATATTTTCATAAAAAAATGTTATTTGGATGAATTTATTCATACTATTTCATTCTTCCACGAGATATAGTCCCCACACAAATCTAGGTTAACTTCCCAAACCGGCTGGTCATTCGTTCTACTGTTTCGGTTGCCATGATGTCTGGCAACGTTCTTGCTAGCTAGCCAACTTTGGCAAACAGAGTCATATCAAACAATGCAGCCAGAATAACAGCAAAGTTTGTTAAGCTGTTTTATCGTGATTTGTTTGTGATACATCCATAACAATGAGCTAATGTTGTGCGATTTTGCTTGGCATAGTACATTTGCTCTCTCGCTGTTCAGAAGAGATTGCCAACTACACAGATAACACAATCACTTCAAACTGAAGCTGGAATGATAGCATCCTAGCTGCATTTCGTGTTTTTCTATTGACATTTCTTTGTATATATCCATACCAATGATGCTTATTCATGATTTCCACTGGCAGAGAAAAGCTGCCAGCCTGTCTGTCTGTCTCGTCCTGACAGTTTTATTACAAATCTGTCATGTGTGCTCCCTCTCTGGCCTCTGGGTCACCAGGCTGCTTGTGATGGCGCACACCTGTCACCATCGTTACGCGCACCTGCGCGTCATCACTCACCTGGACTCCATCACTCCCCTGATTACCTTCCCTATATATGTCACTCCTTTTGGTTCCTTCCCTAGGCGTTATTGTTTCTGTGTCATGGCTGTGCATTGTCCGTGTTTCTTAGTTTGTATTATGTTGTGTTTATTTATTTAAACACTCACTCCCTGAACTTGCTTCCCGACTCTCAGTGCACATCTTTACAAAATCTCTGCTTTTGAAAACCAAAGGCTAGTCTAAAAGAATAGATAAGAGATAATGTTTAGATGCTTTTTACAGTGTAGTATAAACAGTTCCTAACTGAGCTGATGAGACAGTGGATTGCACAGTCAGATGGAACAGAGTAAATACATGTAGGCATTTCAATGTCATAGAGTTAGCCAGTGGTAATTTGTGGAATAGACACCGGCTGGAATGTTGTTTTTACCAATCAGCATCCAGGATTAGACCCACACTTTGTATAAAAATATATACAGAGCATTTGGTAAGTATTCAGACCCCTGGACTTTTTCCACATTTTGTTACAGCCTTATTCTAAAATTGATTAACTTCTTAGGGCTAGGGTCCCATTTTCTGTATTTTCGCCTGTCTGACGTGCCCAAAGTAAAATGCCTGCCACTCAGGCCCAGAAACTAGGATATGCACAATGCACAATTGGATAGGAAACACTCTGAAGTTTCTAAAACTGTTAAAATAATGTCTGTGAGTATAACAGAACTGATATAGCAGGCGAAAACCTGAGAAATGTCTGTCCGGAAATCATTTTTCTTTTGACCTTTCCTTACTTTGAATGCCTGTTTATTGAATTTTTAGGGAAATAGGACTCAGGTTGCAGTACCTATGGCTTCCACTAGATGTCAACAGTCTTTAGACAGCGTTCTATGAATTTGTCTTGAGAAACAACAACATACAGGATGTTTATATCAGTGGAGCCACGAAGACATTTCTGTCTAGTGCGTGAGAGACCCGGGAGCGCGCAGCTCGGTGTTTACCTTTTCTATCGTGTAGGTTATTATCCGAGTGAAATATAATAGCCAATATAGATAAATGGATGCCTAAGGATAAATTACAAATGATGTTAGATTTTTTTGGGCAAAGTTGATAGGTATAATTTGAACGCGTTCTCTTCACTGTACAACGGGCGATTAGACTGGAAATTCTTGGTGGACTATCTGAACATAACGCGCCAACCAAACGGAGATTTATGGATATAATAAATGACTTTTTCTAACAAAATAACCATTGGATGTCTTCCTTGTACACTTGGGATGCTGTAACGTCCAGGCCTGAGTGTACAGGCTGGAGTGTTTAGTTTTGTTTTGGTGTAGGGTTTCTTCTGTTCTAGGGTGTGTATTTCTATGTTGGGGTAATGGTTCCCAATTAGAGGCAGCTGAGTCTCGTTACCTCTAATTGGGAACCATATATATGTTTGGGGTTTTGCACTAAGTTTTGTGGGTTATTATTGTATTGTATTGTATTCATGCCATCGTGTTTAGGTTTATGCCATCGTGTTTAGGTTTATGCCATCGTGTTTAGGTTTATGCCACAGTGTTTGTTCATAGCTTACTTAGTTTCTCTAGTTCGGTTCCACGTCATGATCTTCGTTCTTTGTTTTGTTCAGTTCAATTACGTTCGTTAATAGAATATGTATTCTGGATACCTCTCTGCGCATTGGTCTGTCCCAAGAGGATATCATGACAGATGCCCTCAGAAGTTCTTCAAAAGTTAAGCGATTTATTTTAGCTCTTATATGGGTTTTGTGAGACCCGCACTGGATATGAATTTATGCTAATGTGGAAAATATGTGAGGTGCTTTCCTCAAACAATCAAATGTTGTGCTTTCGCCGTAAAGCCTTTTTGAAATCTGACAATGCTTGATATTAACAAGACTCTAATCTTTGCAATCATATGCAACACTTGTATATCCATGAATGTTAAATATTCCGAATTTTTATTTGGAATTTGCGGCGCTTTGTTTGCTCCGAAAACAAACCCGCTAAAGGGATCGGATCCGTAAGAGGTTAAATTGTTGTTTTCCCTCCTCAACAGAATACCCCATAATGACAAAGCAAAAAACTGTTTGTAAAAAATATTTAAACTGAATTATCACATTTATATAAGTATTCTGACTCTTTTACTCAGTACTTTGTTGAAGCACCTTTGGCGGCGATTACAGCCTTGACTCTTCTTGGGTATGACGCTACAAGCTTGGCACACCTGTATTTGGGAAGTTTCTCCCATTCTTCTCTGCAAATCCTCTCATGCTCTGTCAGGTTGGATGGGGAGCATCGCTGTACAGCTATTTTCAGGTCTCTCCAGAGATGTTTGATCGGGTTCAAATCCACCCAAGGACATTCAGAGGCTTGTCCCGAAGCCACTCCTGCGTTGTCTTCGCTGTGTGCTTAGCGTTGTTGTCCTGTTGGAAGGTGAACCTTCACCCCAGTCTGAGGTCCTGAGCACTCTAGAGCAGGTTTTCATCAAGGATCTCTCTGTACTTTGCTCTGTTGATCTTTTCCTCATTCCTGACTAGTCTCCCAGGCCCTGCCGCTGAAAAACATCCTCACAGCATTAAAATCATATATTTATAATCTTGATGTACTTACTGCACATACTGTATGGGTCATGTTGACCCGGAAAGTAAACGTTATAGGTCGAATCAAACATAAGGTGTATACCTTTCCTCAACTTTCTGATGTCCATCTGAGGAGAGAAGCCCTTGGTGCAGTGTAACATAAGGTTTTCAACAACAACTAATTTGTCAGGAGAAGTTCTGCCCACATTCATTTTCAACAAAGAAACACAGATAAATGTGAAGGGGATCGTGTGAAAGTGAGTGGCGAGAACCGTGCATGCATGGTGGTATAAAAAGTTGAGCTTAGCGGTCCGTGTGTAAAATCACTGGTGGAAGCCAAGCCAGGAAATACTTATTTCCCTCATTCAAATGCAATTCCATTTATAAAAATGTTCACATGCGTTTTTCTGGATTTTTTTTGTTGTTATTCTGTCTCTCACTGTTCAAATAAACCTACCATTAAAATTATAGACTGATCATTTCATTGTCAGTGGGCAAACGTACAAAATCAGCAGGGGATCAAATACTTTTTTCCCTCACTGTATGTGTGGTGATAATTGCTCTATAACCTGTTAGCTCATATTCCTTGACACCTTGATATATAGGCCTAAGGCCGAGACAATAAGAAGACACAGTGACAGAATAGATTTAACCACGACGTGTTTCATCACAAAACCGGAGAGCAACATCTGTCTCATGATGTCCACAAAATATATTGCATGTAACAAGAAGTAATATGATCTACAGCATGGTCGAGCAAGTTAATGTTTATGCTTAGTCTTATACAGTGACAACTAAAATATAACAATTATTTATACTGAACAAAAATATAAACACAACATGTAAAGTGTTGGTCCCGTGTTTCATGAGCTGAAATAAAAGATCCCAGACATTTTCCATATACACAAAAAACTTTTGTGCACACATTTGTTTACATCCCTGTTAGTGAGCATTTCTCTTTTGCCAAGATAGTCCATCCACCTGACAGGTGTGGCATATCAAGAAGCTGATTAAATCCTTTTAAGGGTTGTACCCTTTTTTTCAATTTTTGCCTAAAATGACATACCCAAATCTAACTGCCTGTAGCTCAGGACCAGAAGTAAGGGTATGCATATTCTTGATACCATTTGAAAGGAAACACTGAAGTTTGTGGAAATGTGAAATTAATGTAGGAGAATAAAACATCTTAGATCTGGTAAAATATCTAAGATGTGCACTCTCCTCAAACAATAGCATGGTATTCTTTCACTGTAATAGCTACTGTAAAGTGGACAGTGCAGTTAGATTAACAAGAATTTAAGTTCTGCCAACAATCAAATATGTCTATGTCCTGGGAAATGTTCTTGTTACTTACAATCTCATGCTAATCACATTAGCGCACGTTAGCTCAACATCCCGTGGGGGGAGGGGGCACACCGATCTGATCTATCAATTTACGCAGCTGAAATGTTTGCCTGACTCGCCTGGACATATGTCAATATCTGGGAACCTTCGCCTTCTGATATTGCAGATGCTGTAAAGAAAACAGTACCTTTCAGGTCCCATTTCCATATCCCTTCAGGTGGGGCAAAACAGTTGTCAGGGAGCATCACTATGGAAGTATGGATAACTGTGGCAGTCTTATAGACCCGTATCCTACCTGTTCCAGCAGTATCCATCACTGTATGTAAATGCCACACTTACTACTGAGCCTAATCAATCAATCAAATTTATTTTATAAAGCCTTTTGTACATTAGCAGTTGTCACAAAGTGTTATACAGATACCCAGCATAAAACTCCAAAGAGAAATCAATGCAGATACAGAAGCACAGTGGATAGGAAAACCCCCATAGAAAGGCAAGAACCTAGAAAAAAACTAGAGAGGAACCAGGCTCCAAGGAGTGGCCAGTCCTCTTCTGGCTGTGCCACGGTGAGATTATAAGAGTACATGGTCATTAATAGACTTTGTTAACATATTAATTGCTTCGTCTTATTACAGGTCGCATGTGAGGCATACTGTATATACACCGTATAATATGCTTATATGATCAATATTGCCCCACTACACTCAAGGCAGCAGTATCTGTTATAGGGGAGTGTACTGAAGTCAAGACATTGTACTGACAGTAATGCAGTTGTTCTCCTGGCCATATTCTTCTCTCAGACTCCTGTGTGGAAACTCTGAGGTATTGTTGGCCTCAATTACTGTACTTCAACTCTGTCTGAAATGACCAGGGAGAGGAGGACTGTGATTGAGCATTTCCGTTACGCAGTCGAGTAGCCATGACACAGCACTTCTGTCCTTGAGTCAGGCTTTGTTCTCGAGTCGTTGGCTGTGTTTGCCTTTGGAAAAAGCCAACTGTTGGAAATCTGTTGAGGAATCTCAACAACAACAGATGCTGCATATTTGTTGACATGCTCACTGGAATCCAAGTCATCTTCCCAGTGTTTTCTCTCAGCATACCATGCAGCTAAAAACAACAAGGCAAACAAACCAGTTAATGAACATAGATTATTGTTCATTACGTTCATCTATCCTAGTTTCTACTCCCTCTACCAAAAAATCGTTGTTACCAATGATTTCAAATAAACGCTTTACCTTCCAAACTACTCGCATCAGGAAATAGCCTTGTTCCATAGAAAACCATACCACGCTATTGCAGAGAAGATGCTGAGCATGCATGCTCTGGAGGGCCATAGAAAAGCTACCGAGGTACTCTGAACGAACATCTGAAAGTCTTCAAACACCACAGTAAGTATGTCCCGCTCTCTCCTGAGATTAGTTGTGCCTTGAGGACAAACTGCAGTGATGAATCTTTATTAGCGCTCCTCTCCCTCATATTCGTTCTGCCCAAACCTTGTTCTCTATAGACAGGCACAGCCATCCGCACCTGGGTAGATAGATAGTAGGACACACATACACACACACAGTTTCAGGGGACGATGAAGTCCGTCTATATTCTAGGCCTGCTCTGTCAGCAGCAATCAGGGCTGTGTAATAAGGTCCAGATGAGAAGCAATAATATGCACTGTGGCTCTATTGTCCTTCCCATTCCCTGGAAATCCCTGTCTATTGGCTCACCCTGATGAAGGTTGGATTTCATTTTCTGTTAGTCCCAATGGTTTAGGGATCCTCAGAACCTTATGGTGTCCTTCACACTTTATCTCCAAAAGTACTTTCGTTGATCGTATAATTCAAGAAAACAACAGTTTCTTGGATCGTCTAATAATGCTACAATGGAATAATACGTAGCCTACGGTGTGAATTTGCAGCATTGGCAGAGAGACAGAAAGAGAGAGGTAGATGTGGTGCCGAGAACAAATGAATGAGAGAAACAATATCATTGTTCTTCATTCGGATAGTGTGCCCATACGACTCAGAAGCAGCTGTCAGTTGGGGCGATTTCCTCTGGTTAAAATGCATTGTAGGAGAGATGATCTCATTGTACAGTACACTTCTCTAACTCTGCTAAAACAGATCCCCTTCCCTCTCTTCCTACTTCCTCTCTCTACCTACCCCCTCTCTCCGAAACACTGCAGCACTCCCTCTCCTCATCCGGGGAACGTTATTACAGGTGATACATACTACCCCCCTCCATAGCAGGTGCTGTGGGCGCGCTGCCCACTCCTAGACTGGCCTTGGAGGATAATCTGTCAAGCCTGGTTACCGCGCCCGCTGCTTCCGCACCCACACCCGCTACCTGGGCCTCTGTCTGTCTGTATGTCTGTATGGGGAGGAGGATGGATTTAGCGGATGGAGTGGGGAGTTTGTGAGGGTGTTGTGTTTTGTTGTGAGGAGTGGGGGCTGAGGAGGCTGAGTAGAGCTGGAGCAGGAAAACAGTGTATTCTTTAAGGTTACTGTGGGGATGTTATTGACTTAGACACGTTTGTTCTGAGGATAACGTGTATAGCACCTACCGTCCCTTGACTCCTCACCTACCAATAAGTTTATGAAGATGCAATATTCTTTTTTTTAACTAAATCTAATTAAAGCTGAATTTTGAATTGAAAGAGCTTCCCTAGAATGAACAGTTTCTTGGCAGTATTGTGTTCAGAAAGTTATTCTGCAGCAGTACAAATTATTTGATTTCACACCCTTACTACGAATGTAACAATTGAAAGTAGTATGTGAGGAAGACATACTCACTACACATCAAATTTGTGATTGGAATTTTAACACCCACAGTGTTAAATTGAACACTTTCTTAGTAATTATATTTCTTAGTGGGTCGGTGGTGCGAAAGGGCTGGGTTTGATGAATTAACAAGTCGAAGGTGTGTCAAGGCTTGACCCGTCAGTAGCCAATCAGAATGTGCTCCATGGCTAAATATGTGGTTGCTTCAAGTTGTGTACAGACAGTCTTTTTATCACGACTCAGGATATGACCCGGATGCAGACACAGGAGGCGGATAGTACAGTTCTCATAATATTTATTATACAAGGGGACAGACCAGGGCAGGTCGAGGGCAGGCAGAGGTTAGCCTGTACGGGCTAGGGGGCAGTGTTCGGAAGTGCCGAGAGTCTGACGTGCCCAAAGTAAACTGTCAGTTACTCAGGCCCAAAAGCTAGGATATGCATACAATTGGTAGTATTGGATAGAAAACACTCTGAAGTTTCTAAAACTGTTAGAATAATGTATGTGAGTATAACAGAACTGATATGGCAGGCTAAAACCAGAGGAAAATCCATCCAGAAAAATAGCTTTTTTGATGTCACAGTTTTTCCATTGACTTGCTATTCACTATAGAGGGATTTAGCTCCCAGATTGCAGTTCCTATGGCTTCCACTAGATGTCAACCATCTTTAGACATGGTTTCAGGCTTGTTTTTTGAAAAACAAACAAGAAATTGAAGTCCTGAGAAGTGGCTGTTGGAACTGACACTACTCTTTTGCGCGCGTGACTGTGTGCGCTCTTCGTTATTTTTCTTTTCTATTGAACAGGCTGTCTGTCTGAAATATTATCGTTTATTTACATATTAGGGTACCTGAGGATTGATTAGAAACGTTGTTTGACTAGTTTGGGCGAAGTTTATCTGTAACTTTTTTAGGTTTCCGTGGTCTGTATGTTGAACCAGTGAAACGGGTGGATTACTGAACAAAACGCGCCAACCAAACAGAGTTTTTGGGACCCATGGGATTGTGTTCCTGGGACCCGTGGGATTGCAACCAGAGGAAGATCTTCAAAGGTAAGTGATTTATTTTATCCCTATATTTGATTTTGTAATGCCTGTGCTGGTTTGAAATATATTTATATGCAGGAAGTATGCGGGCGCTGTCCTCAGATAATCAAATGTTATGCTTTTGCCGTAAAGCCTATTGTAAATCGGACAACGCGGTTCGATTACCAAGATTCTAAGCTTAAGAATGGTGTACAACACTTGTATTTTCATGAATGTTTAATATTACTATTTTAAATTAAGATATGGATTTCTCACCCTTCCTGTAGTGTTGCTGATCCATTTGCTGTCATCTAGTGGACATTTTGCTCAATTACCCTCAGCTATGTTTGGACTGTTGTTGTTCATGTTTGCTGTTTTCTAGTGTACTATGGTATATATTGCTTTCTTTTTCTTGACACTCCTCCCAGTCATATTTAAGGTTAGAACTACCGTTCTAGGCATTCTGATACTCCCAGCTTGGAGTTGTATTTTTTGGTAACATAGCTACAGTATTTCACTATTCAATGTGTGTAGTCTTGCTTACTAGGTGTGTCCAATCAATTTTGTAACCACTCCCTCTTCAAATTAGGGCTAATTGGAAAAGCTGTTTTAAAAGAGGACAATGTATTATTTCTTTGTACTCCCTGACGAAGGCCATGCAGCCGAAACACGTTTTTTTTTTTTTTACTTTGTTTCTATTGAACATGCCATACTAATAAAGGCATTTTAATTAATTATATGAAGAGTGCCTTGGTCCTTCTTTCTTTTTTGATGACCAATTCACCCCGTTTAACAAAGAGCACCTTCTGTCTACCAACATTTACTATTGGATACCTTAGTAGAGCTTCCTTTCCTCCTCTTTTTACTATTTTTGTCATTTGAATTTGTCTCTCTGCAATTTCACCGGATGTTGTCAAATCGATCCCGTAACAGGTTAATTAATAATTTCCTCATCTCATTCATTCTCATTCTGAATGGCGTAGACTCCGGAAATCTGCACAAACACGGGTCTTACTGTTCGTTCCGTACCACACAAATTGATTTGATTATTTATTTACTAACAAGCTAAATGATAACATAAGATACACATACACGTTATAGGTCATTGATTAGAAACTTAATACGATGACAAGTCCCTAGCGGACTAATACAATATGGCATACACAAGATGGAAATTTAAAAAGAGAGAGAGAGCGAGAGAGAGAAAAAGAGAAACAACACTTGGATACATTTGTAAACTATGTTTAGCTTAGCCCTAATACCTTGCCCCGAACTGCCTCTCTTATGGGTAAGAACTAATGCATACATTTACGTGTTGAAGGTCTTTGTCGGGTGTCTTTGTTGGGCCCAAGGCTTCGCGGGCCGGGTTCCTCTTGGTGATAAGGGTTAAACAGAGGCCTTGTTCTTTGGAATGCCCTCTTCTTCGTTCTCGGGTGTAAGTCTCTGATTGCCTACAAGATGTCACACTGTCCTTCTTAGTTGTCTGATTACTTGCACTCGTTCTGGAAGAGTGGTCTCCTGAGGTCGGCTGATCAGCCGTGTCGATGATCCCAGAGTGGTGATGAAAGCCGTGTCGACAATCGATGATTTGAAGAGAATAACCTGATGGTCCTGCTTAAACTCGCCTTCTTAGATACAGCTACTCAACCGTAGCATTGATTGTTAAGAAGTTCCTTTGTCTTCTTCAACCTCGTGTTGCGTTTCGGGGTCATGACTAATCGTAGTCCTCAGCTGCAGCTCATGGTCATCCTAGTCTGATATGTTCATTCTTAACCGAAATGCTTTATACCCTCGGGTGAAAAGGTGGCGTTTACATCATGCTGACACACTCTCTGGGTTCCCTGGGGCATGTCTAATTACGAGGCAAGGTATCACAATTTACTATGATCTTGTTAGAGAACTAAAATCACAATCTTATCATCACAAAAACATTATCTTTATCCTGGATATTTTCTACACAACGTAAAGTATGTAAACATGATATACACATTGTGAAAGCCCTTCAAGTTACAATGTTTTCATTATAATGTCTTCAGTTAACTTTTAATGACATCACAAAATGTACATTAATCTTCCACATTCCATCTCTCATCACTACCAACATTCGGTGGATGAAATATATTGTCCTGGTGTCCATTGTTTGATGGTGAAGGTCTTGGGCGGTAAGCTCTTAAGGCACACAGACATTCCGATCACCCTAACTAGGCCCCAAAGGGAATCGTCTGCTTCCTATGGTTTACGATCGTGTCATAAAACCTCCACATCCATCCCTCTCCCCCTCTGCGGGAGAGAGAGAGCGCTGTAAAGCTGATCCACTGTAACCTGATCATTTGGATCCTCACAGGAGAGTCATGACACCAGTCATGTGAAATCCATAGATTAGGGGCTAATTAATTTATTTCAATTGACTGATTTCCTTATATGAACTGTAACTCAGTAAAATCGTTGAAATTGTTGCCTATAGCATTTATATTTTTGTTCAGTATAGATGTAAAGTTGAATAAACTAAGAACAGTTAATAAAAAAAGTATGGTCATATGTGACCCGATTCAGGAAACTAGGAGTATGTCGCAAGTCACGACTTCACAGGAGAACCGTTTGAACATAATTTATTATTTTTTTTATCAAAATGCGTTTTTTGCCAGAAATTCCTTTTTGAACATGGGAACTTTCATGTGCCTTAATAACAAACTTGTATGCCATCTGGAAATATGAATACAATTGTTACATTACAAGAGTAGATGGTTTAGCCACAGAAAAAGCGAGCAACCTTCCCACTAGCCATGATTGGCTAAGATAATGTGTGGGCTGGATATTCCGAGAGAGTTCGGATTGGTCTGCCATATTGAAGGCTACTGTCTATTTGAGCTCGTCAGTCTGTGTTGGTAATCCTGTCGAACGCGGCTTTCAAAAAAAATATTGTGTAGTGGAGCTGCATAAGATTTACTCTCCACTTTCTGGAGGATCATGTTTTGAAATGATAGCTAAAGAGATGAAAAAAAACACCTGTCTCCGGATTACATCTTCAAACTAAGGGCAACTGTGATATGGCATTCCTGACAGGGAATGCATGCATGATGATGTAAAGAGGTAAGATAGTCTAGCGTCAGCTAGCTACATTTTCAGATAGCATCAGCTAGCTACATTTTCGAGTTTCTAATTTTGACAGAAAGTAGTTTCATTTCAAGGTAAAGTGTACTGTTAGCTAGCTAGCTAACATTAGCTGGCTGTCTCCCAGCACTGTGACATTGTTGGCACTTTGGTCATTGTTGTTTAACTAGCTAACATTAGCAGAATGGCTCGTTAGCTAACGTTACGTGACATGTGTGATCTTAAACATTGTTTACCTAGCTAGGTTCATTGTTTGCCTAGCTACATGTCTTTAGCTAAAGTGTACTGTTAGCTAGCTGGCTCCCTAGCGGACATTATTATTTGTTTCCCAGAGCTTTGTTTTTCTAGTTATTGCCTAATGTTAGGCATTGTTGGCACTTTATTCATTGTTGTTTAACTAGCTAACGTTAGTTGACTGGCTCTTTAGCTAATGTTACGTGACGTCTGTACAACACCCGTTGAATATGGCCGGTGTCAATAAACGTCTGCAGAAAAGCGTAATGAAATTGTTGCCAGCAGAGCTGGTTAGGGTGTTTTCATGTTATCCATAGGTAAACAGATCATCGGTCAGAGTGCCAAGTGTGCACTCCAAGAGCGAAACGAGATGGGTGGGGATAAATCTTAAGAGGGTGTGAAAGATGCTGAATGGGTGGAGACAAATAAGAGCTCTTCACTAGATGCCAAAACATTCAAAGACGATTTTCTCAAAAGTGAGTTTACAAGTTGATCAACTTTCAAAGCAGAATTACTTTCCCATTGTTCCTCAAATGCCGAGTATGATATACCATTTTGTAGCTCTGACTCTACCTTTAGCCAATGTAAAAAAAAACACAATTTCACATTTTGCAAGATAAGACCGAATCCAGGTGGTGAGTCTCATATGTGATTGAAGTCAGTTGTGTTTGGCTATGTTGGGGATAGGGGGATGTGTTGGGTCAGTTTCAGTGTTGTAGCATTTTGGAAATTGGTGTGTCTGTGGTCCTTTTGGCCTCTTCCGCAGCAGTCATCAGTGATGGATTATGGATGGCTCTGTTGATGTACTTCTGGCCAATGATTGACTGTCTGTCTTTGATTGATGTGAGTCTGGAGTCCAGCAATATAAGACAGTTACATACAGTTTAAAAAACAACATGACATTACATTTCATAACACCTTAACCAACACATTCAGTGTTCCCTCAAGCCACCACTCCACCATCTCAGATTTACAATACAACATCCATGTGCACGTTTTTGTAGAGGGTCTTATGATGTGTATGTGTTTCTGTGTGTGTCTATTCACAGGCCCTGATGTTCCATAAGGTTTATTTATCTGTTTTTTTATAGTTCCATGTAGCCACGGCTCTATGTAGTAGTGTGCGCCACCCATAGTCTGTTCTTGCATTTCTTGTGGGGTATGCATGGGTGTCCAAGCTTTGTGTAACTAGTTTAAACAGACACCTTGGTGCATTCAGCATCTCAACACTTCTTACAAAAACAAGTCATGATGAAGTCAATTGGCTACAATTCCTTTCCTGTGGTGGTCCTCATGAAATGTTCTGGATTTACTGACATTCATGTCTTAAAGTAATGATGGACTGTTGTTTCTCTTTGCTTATTTGAGTTGTTCTTGCCATAATATGGACTTGGTCTTTTACCAAATCTTCTGTATACCAACCCTACCTTGTCACAACAACTGTTTGGCTCAAACGCATTAAGAAGGCAAGAAATTCCACAAATTAACAAGGCACACCTGTTATTTGAAATGCATTCCAGGAGACTACCTCATGAAGCTGGTTGACAGAATGCCAAGAGTGTGCAAAGCTATCTTCAAGGCAAAGGGTGGCTACTTTGAAGAATGTCAAATATAAAATATAATTTGATATGTTAAATCTTTTGGTTACTACATGATTCCATGTGCAATTTCAAATTGTTGATGTCGAAGAAAAACCTGGAATGAGTAGGTGTGTCCTAACTTTTGATTGGTACTATATGTATGTATGTATACACACACTACCATTCAAAAGTTTGCGGTCACAAAGAAAAGCAAATTTTTGCCCATTAAAATTACATCAAATTGATCAGAAATACAGTGTTGACAGTTTTAATGTAAATGTTCCCATCGAGGTCCTGGAAACAGACGCCTCACAAGTCCTCAACTGGCAGCTTCATTAAATAGTACCCGCAAAACACCAGTCTCAACATCAACAGTGAAGAGGCGACTCCGGGATGAGTTCCTCTGTCCAGTGTCTGTGTTCTTTTGTCCATCTTTTATTTTTTTGGTCAGTCTGAGATATGTCTTTTTCTTTTTAACTCTGCTTAGAAGGCCAGCATCCCGGAGTCGCCTCTTCACTGTTGACGTTGAGATGGGGACGGCCCATCAGGAAGTCCAGGACCTAGATGGGAACACTCCCGGGCCAGTCTGCTGGCTGATCCAGCTCCTGGTGGTCCTGTGTTGTTGCTTTAATGTTTTATCTTATTTCTGATTTAATTTTCTATAGTTGATCCAGTTTGCTTTCTTGTAGTTGTAGCTTTGCTTTGAAGGTGTTTGGAGGGAAAAGGAGGAAAGGACAAGAAGGTGGTCATTTCGCACGTCATGGCTGATAGAGAAGCTGAGGAGTTTAGCAGCCAGGAGCATAGGACAAGGTCTAGGATGTCTGCAACGGAGGAGTGGATGTGTTGGTGAAGATAGCAAATTGGTGAACACCTACTTGGTGTTTGAACTGCTGACTGCTCATAAATTGCAGATAATTGTTGACACGTTAACCAGGATCAAGGGGCAGGGCAATTTGTGACTTGTTTTGGTAATCAGTGGCTCTATTGGGGGGGAGTGGTTTCACCTCTCCTAGGCAATCAGCAATTAGCACAGGGAGATGCGCTCTCCACCTCTGCTAGTCAATTAGCAATTAGTGTTATTTCTTCAGTCTCCCCTGGTTTCTCAGCAGCAGCTCTAAGTTACGATTGTGTTAGTTTCGTGGCAAAACTAAGACTGTCCTGTCGAGTTGTTCTTCGAGGAAGGAACGGGAGGAAGGCTCCACACCACTCTCTCACTTAAGTATCTTAGTTATTTACAGATTATCTCATTTTGCAGCTTTGTCAACTGTGTGTTTTCTATACCTGTTCGCACCTCTCCCTGTAGGCTTTACAGAAGTTCCCCACAACTTGGCTGCAACCCTTCTAATTTAGTGTACCCTGCGTGGAATTCCTGGTCTCTGGCAGAGTCAATCTCCGCCTATGCTGCCCTTCAGTCCCTTGACTTTTTGGCCCTGACAGACATGGATCACTCCAGAGAACACTTACTACTCCAGCTGCTCTTTCTTCATCTATGTTTTCTCTGATAAGCCAAGAGCGTCTGGTCCTCGCTGTGGTGGCACACGTCTACTCATCTCTTAAGTGGAGATTTTCTCTTTTCTCCCTCTCACCTGTCCATCTCATTTGAATTCCATGCTGTCACTTGTCCACTCAGGATTAACATTATTGTTAATCTATTGACCACCAGGTGCCCTTGGAGAGTTCCTAAATGAGCTTGACACCTTGATAAGCTAATTTCCTGATGATGGCTCACCGTTCTTCATACTTGGTGACATCAACCTTTCGACATCTGCCTTCAAATTAATTTCTTTCCAACTCTCCTGCCTCTTCTGACCTCACCCTTTCCCAATCCCCTCCATTTCACAAGGCAGGCAATACGCTTGGCCTCATCTTTACTAGAGGCTGATCACCTTCTAATCTCACTGCAACCCCCTCCAGGTCTCTGATCACTACTTTGTTTCCTTTTCTGTCTCCCTTTCCTCCAACCCTAATCACTCAGCCCCTACCCATGGTCATGCGTAGTTGCAATTTTCGCTCACTCTCTCCCACTACTCTCTCCTCTTCTATCCTATCATCTCTCCTCTCTGCTAAATCCTTCTCCTGATTCTACCTCTTTGAAAAAAAGTGGAGAGCAACACTACTAAGCAATATATATTAGTAGTGTAAAAGCCGTGTAAAACAGGATTACACACACATACTAAGGGGGGGGAACTAGATCCAACTGGAATTCCAAGTCGGAAAATCTGGCATCTTTCTAGAGCTCAGATTTTCCAACCTGAAGTTCACTGACGTCATGATATGACCAGTTTTCTTTTTTTTTTCGAGTTCCCAACTGTCTTGAAATCATCATGACCATCAGATGCTATTACCATCAGTCCCAGTAAAATAAATCTGCAAATTATTTCAATTTAGGGTCTGCAGTGACTCAAGTGCTACAACAACTAATCTATTTAGTTATAAAAGCTTGAGTTTTGAAATATAATATGGTCTGAGAATAACAATATTGGCAGGCTGGGCGTATAGCCAATATGATGTTATAATGTATTAGGTCTACTGCTTAAACATCATTCTGATAGAATTGTTTATATTAGATTAATACTACAAGTCATGTTTTTAATCTGAGCGGTAGATCTTGGCTTGCTTTTTGACTGCAAAATTGATCTTGACTCAAAGGTTGGTGACCACTACCCTAAAATGTTTAACTATTTGAATGTTGTATGTTTCACTGTTGTACAGTCGTGGACAAAAGTTTTGAATGACACAAATATTAATTTCCACAAAGTTTGCTGCTTCAGTGGCTTTAGATATTTTTGTCAGATGTTACTATGGAATACTGAAATATAATTACAAGCATTTAATACGTGTCAAAGGCTTTTATTGACGTCAATATTTGCAGTGTTGACCCTTCTTTTTCAAGACCTCTACAATCCGCCCTGGCATGCTGTCAATTAACTTCTGGGCCACATCCTGACTGATGGCAGCCCATTCTTGCATAATCAATGCTTGGAGTTTGTCAGAATTTGTGGGATTTTGTTTGTCCACCCGCCTCTTGAGGATTGACCACATGTTCTCAATGGGATTAAGGTCTGGGTTCCAGGCCATGGACCCAAAATATCGATGAAAATATCGATGTTTTGTTCCCCGAGCCGCTTAGTTATCACTTTTGCCTTATGGCAAGGTGCTCCATCATGCTGGAAAAGGCATTGTTCCTCACCAGCTGTTCCTGCATGGTTGGGAAAAGTTGCTCTCGGAGGATGTGTTGGTACCATTCTTTATTCATGGCTGTGTTCTTAGGCAAAATTGTGAGTGAGCCCACTCCCTTGGCTGAGAAGCAACCCCACACATGAATGGTCTCAGGATGCTTTACTGTTGGCATGACACAGGACTGATGGTAGTGCTCACCTTTTTCCGGATGCTTTTTTCCGGATGCCCCAAACAATCGGAAAGGGGATTCATCAGAGAAAATGACTTTACCCCAGTCCTCAGCAGTCCAATCGCTGTACCTTTTGCAGAATATCAGTCTGTCCCTGATGTTTTTCCTGGAGAGTAGTGGCTTCTTTGCTGCCCTTCTTGACACCAGGCCATCCTCAAACTCTTCGCCTCACTGAGTGTGCAGATGCACTCACACCTGCCTGCTGCCATTCCTGAGCAAGCTCTGTACTGGTGGTGCCCCGATCCCGCAGCTGAATCAACTTTAGCTTGCTGGACTTTCTTGGGCGCCCTGAAGCCATCTTCACAATAATTGAACCGTTCTCCTTGAAGTTCTTGATGATCCGATAAATGGTTGCAATATTACTGGCAGCAATATACTTGCCTGTGAAGCCCTTTTTGTGCAAAGAAATGATGACGGCATGTGTTTCCTTGCAGGTAACCATGGGTGACAGCGGAAGAACAATGATTCCAAGCACCACCCTCTTTTTGAAGCTTCCAGTCTGTTATTCAAACTCAATCAGCATGACCGAGTGATCTCCAAACTTGTCCTCGTCAACACTCACACCTGTGTTAACGAGAGAATCACTGACATGATGTCAGCTGGTCCTTTTGTGGCAGGGCTGAAATGCAGTGGAAATGTTTTGGGGGGATTCAGTTCATTTGCATGGCAAAGAGGGACTTTGCAATTAATTGCAATTCATCTGATCACTCTTCATGACATTCTGGAGTATATGCAAATTGCCATCATACAAACTGAGGCAGCAGACTTTGAAAATTGATATGTTGTGTCATTCTCAAAACTGGCTACGACTGTACATGGCCTGCGTTCAGTATATAAAAAAATTATGCAACGATCAATTACATGAAAATGGTGCGTTTCTTAACGCTCAGTTAAAAAATGGGGTTGGTTTGTGGGTTTAAAATGCACCGCTGCCCTTTAAATACACCACTCATTGCTTCAAGCCACCGCCAGCCACACCCACCAAATGGAGCAAGTGTGCCTCAATCTGTTCAAGAACATAGAACAACATTTTGGGGAAATGTAATTCAGTACAAGCCGTTATGAAACATAGCAAACGTTCAACCAAACTGGACTCACCCCAGGCACCAGTTTCAATCCACTATTCATGTTCAAGCAGAATCCCAAAGGAAGAGAGCTTTGGTGCGTAGTCATTAAATCTCCCAAGAGAAATGCATGGAGACCATTCTGTTCTACAATAGGCTGAGGTGGGCAATGGTTGGTCCATGTTGAAGATGATGACTGGAAGAAGCAAAAGCACTTAAATTAAGGGTGACAATCTGGCTGTATCAGATCAAGAAAAAACTGACCTGTTTGGGAAAACATTTGCTAATATACACAGTGGTGTTACTTTGAACAAAGTGTACAAGCAATGCAGGAGTGAGATTTTAAATGCTCATACCATTGTGTATAAGAAGAGGGATATTGTAAATATCTAAATATTCTCCCTGGATTATTTAATAAGATCTGGAGTGAAGGGGTTATACCTTCTGGATGGAAATGTGCAGTTATATTACCCTTTGTAAAGCGTGGTAAGGATGTGCTGATAGGTACCAACCAATAGCCCTGACCTTTAACCTATGTAAACTGATGGAAATGATAATTGTCAAGAGACTTTCCTATTTGCTGGAACAAATAGGACAGGTTTGAGTCAGTCAGTGGTTTCCGTAAAGGTAGATCTACCTTGGATGCATTAGTAAAGGTGAGCAACAAAGTGGAAAAAAACTCTGGTCATGAAAGAAGTAATGGCTGTCTTTTTTGACATTGAAAAGGTGTACGACACTGTGGAGAGAAGGCCTACTGATTAAGATGGAATGGCTGGTTATTGGTGCCCTGAGGTGTTCAGAGTCACTTTGATACAAGGGGAGATTGTTGTTATGGACCTTTCACATCTTGTCTTGAATTGCTAAAATGGACCCAACAACACACAGCCAGCCAAGGGGATTTGGTGTCCTGTACTGGGCTTCTCCCCAAGTAGAACAAATTCCAAAAACAATCTGTAGGCCACAAAGTGATATTGTCTGTAAGAGAATAACAAAAAGCTTTCATGGGCAATCATTTTCTACTGTCTGCAGTGGCGATTTTAGCATGTAAATCTTGGTGGGGGGAAAAAATGTATGTGGGATGCATGCCAGCGAAGCCACAACACTAAACAATACATGAATTGCACTATACCACTGCTACACCTCGCTATCAGTGGAGCCTTGTCTGGCAGCGGAAAAGTATATTCAGCCTCATTTACTGGCTTTAAAAAAAAAAAACATAGCTGATATGGCTGACTTGCTTAAACAAATATGGTTTCTACTGACAATTGAGATGTACAAACTATGGCATAAGGGGATGACAAGCGGATAAGAGGCAATCCGTAATTTCGATTTAAGACATTAATGAGCGAGCTAGGATGGACGTAGTCAATATAACTATTTGTTCATCACTTTTGAAATACACAGCAACAGAATTCAGAACATGTACCGTTCTTACAGTGTTCTACACCAAGTCAGAACCGTAGGATAAATAAAGGGGGCATATAAGCAGACAATGAAAGCTCTTACAATAGTCAATGATTACATTTCTCAAAAACAGGTGATAGGCTACATGTGCACCACCAAGTCAGAAAAGTAGGTGAAATTAAGAGGTGAAAATAGACCAAATTATTAGGGTGAGGCACATGGGCTACTAACAGCTTGCTACACAACATACACTTAGTATTACTTTCTTAGCTACAGTATACATATCTCCCTGCCATATTACATAATTTATGCAGCAGCATGTAATACTCACCACTCATTGTTGAATTTGCATTTTCCGACTTGTTGTTCAATGTTTATGGCCGATGAGCACCGATACGTGTTATCTATAATTTCTCTTCATTATTTATCTTCATATGACAAGGATTAAAAAGTATTTGCAAGTAGATTGTCGACTTGATTCATGATGTTGACTGCTAGCTAAGATTGTGAAAGTATGATGTCCAATCAGTCCAATCAAAGCTACTGTAGATTTAACATGATTTGACCTTGAGCCTTGGGCACTTCTAATGTAACTCTTAGGCAGCACCCAAGGGGCTTGAATTTTCTAAGTCTAACCTTAGACTTGGCAGTGAAGTAGTGTCCCCATGAGTGACAGAATACTGAGCCAATCACGGCCAACACTCTGTATTTTCTGCTGGCTTGCCCCACCACCACAGAAAGCACTGAGCTAAGCTGAAACACCTGCATTTTGGAGCTGCCTAACTCAAGTAAACAAAAAAGAGACCATGTTTCTGTGGCTTTATTAACTCAATGATAAAAATGTATATTTTTTTACATTGTTTGCATACTTATGTGACACGTATTAATACCAAAATCACATGCAAAACAGGCAAGCCCCCCCCCCCAAACAAATTGGGGGCTCTGCCCCCCCCTGGCCTGAATGACGGATCGTCACTGACTGTCTGTATTCCTACTGGAGCAGAACAATGCATAATATTACACATCTCACAGACATACATTAGCTAGCTACAAAGCACAGGTATAGTTACTCAAAGACCAGTTATAAAGCCAAGTCATTAATTTACTCTTCGTCATCATCATCAAAAATGTTTCCAGTTTGATCCTAGACCTAATAAGATGCACTGCTAGCTAGCTAGTTAGCTATAACATTCGGCTACAGTAAATTCTGGGTATAGCTAGCTACCTCAACTTGTAGTGGTACAAGCAAGCCCCGTTATATCTGAACCAATCACAAAATTATACTGTACTGAACAACACTGACTCGTGTGAAAAGAGAGCTTTGCTATATTACTAGCTTGCTAACGACAGCAAATCAACTTACTCGTTTGTCATATCTGTGTCTGTAAAAGACAATCACAACCTGCTTAGTCGTCCAGCTCTTCTTGGAAAGAGGAATCATCAGAATCAGCCATTGTAATTATTGCGTTAGCCATCTCAAATAGGGCACGGTGACATAGCTCCCCGTCAACCTGTAGAAACTAGTACCACCCCGTTTTGAAAAGCCTGCCTTCAAGGGTCGGAACAAGTACAGTTGAAGTCGGAAGTTTACATACACATAGATTGGAGTCATTAAAACTAGTTTTTCAACCACTCCACAAATTGCTTGTTAACAAACTATAATTTTGGCAAGTCGGTTAGGAAATCTACTTCGTGCATGACACAAGTAATTTTTCCAACAATTGTTTACAGACAGATTATTTCACTTATAATTCACTGTATCACAGTTCCAGTGGGTAAGAAGTTTACATACACTAAGTTGACTGTGCCTTTCAACAGCTTTGAAAATTCCAGAAAATGATGTCATGGCTTTAGAAGCTTCTGATAGGCTTATTGACATAATTTGAGTCAATTGGAGGTGTACCTATGGATGTATTTCAAGGCCTACCTTCAAACTCAGTGCCTCTTTGCTTGACATCATGGGAAAATGAAAAGAAATTAGTCAAGACCACAGAAAAAAATTGTAGACCTCCACAAGTCTGGTTCATCCTTGGGAGCAATTTCCAAACGCCTGAAGGTACCACGTTCATCTGTACAAACAATAGTACGCAAGTATAAACACAATGGGACCACGCAGCCGTCATACCACTCAGGAAGGAGACGCGTTCTGTCTCCTAGAGATAAGCGTACTTTGGTGCGAAAAGTGCAAATCAATCCCAAAACAACAGCAAAGGACCTTGTGAAGATGCTGGAGGAAACCGGTACAAAAGTCCACAGTAAAACAAGTCCTTTATCGACATAACCTGAAAGCCCGCTCAGCAAGGAAGGAGCCTCTGCTCCGAAACTGCCATAAAAAAGCCAGACTACGGTTTGCAACTGCACATGGGGACAAAGATCGTACTTTTTGGAGAAATGTCTTCTGGTCTGATGAAACAAAAATAGAACTGTTTGGCCATAATGACCATCGTTATGTTTGGAGGAAAAAGGGGGAGGCTTGCAAGCCAAAGAACACCATCCCAAGCACAGGGGTGGCAGCATCATGTTGTGGGGGTGCTTTTCTGCAGGAGGGACTGGTGCACTTCACAAAATAGATGGCATCATGAGGAAAGAAAATGATGTGGATATATTGAAGCAACATCTCAAGACTTCAGTCAGGAAGTTAAAGCTTGGTCTCAAATGGGTCTTCCAAATGGACAATGACCCCAGGCATACTTCCAAAGTTGTGGCAAAATGGCTTAAGGACAACAAAGTCAAGGTATTGGAGTGGCCATCACAAAGCCTTGACCTCAATCCTATAGACATTTTGTGGGCAGAACTGAAAAAGAGTGTGCGAGCTTGGAGGCCTACAAACCTGAGTTACACCTGCTCTGTCAGGAGGAATGGGCCAAAATTCACCCAACTTATCGTGGGAAGCTTGTGGAAGGCTACCCGAAACGTTTGATCCAAGTTAAACAATTTAAAGGCAATGCTACACTCAATTAGTATTTGGTATGTAAACTTCTGACCCACTGGGAATGTGATGAAAGAAATAAAAGCTGAAATAAATAATTCTCTCTGCTATTATTCTGACATTTCACATTCTTAAAATAAAGTGGTGATCCTAACTGACCTAAGACAGGGAATTTTTACTAGGATTAAATGTCAGGAATTGTGAAACTGATTTTAAATGTATTTGGCTAAGGTGTATTTAAACTTCGGAATTCAACTGTATGTAAGGCTCCCGTTAGGCTGTAGTCTTTACAAAGCTAGGGAAAATGAGTCAACCTACGTATCCTGCCAAGTTATGGCAGACAGGAACATCATTGAGAAGTCCAATGGCTCTATTGAACAAAAACAACCATATCTACTCACTGTTAGTGTGATCATGCAATCGGCGAAACACAAAGGCCACAATAATTGATACAAAAAATGACTCCATTCATTTTTAGATCAGACAGCAGGCTCAATCAACCAATGGCGTCATTGGTTGAATTCTGCCGGTGAGAAAAAAAAATGTAGGGAGACTGGAAAAACACACCAAATAGTGTCTAGCAGTGAAGTTTCCCTTTAATATTATATTATGTGTATCTGGATTACCTTATCATATGTAAGACTCAATGTTTTTTGTCATGTGTTTTGGTGCATATATGCTTAATTTACTATCCGGATAAGAAAGTGTCTAATCACAGAAAATTCCATCTAATTTTAGAAAAGTACCATCAGTCACTAAAGCAGGTGTTCCTTATTAAGGATCAGAATAGAAATAATTTTACTGTGAGTTATATCTAGCATAATAAAATAATCCTAATAAAAATCTGTCAGTTTAAGAGACACTTCTGCATCTACGGTGAAAGGTGACAAAGTCGTCTGTAGCATCCAAGCTATTATGACCCCTCTATGGAAAGATGAGACTCTCACGAACACTTTAGCAGCTCTAGCAGGGCAGAAATTTGACGAATTGACTTGTTGGAGAGGTGGCATCCTAAGTAACTGAGCTCTTCAGTAAGGCCATTCAACTGTAAATGTTTGTCTATGGAGATTGCATGGCTGTGTGCTCGATTTTATACACCTGTCAGCAACGGGTGTGGCTGAAATAGCTGAATCCACTAATTTGAAGGGGTGTCCACATACTTTTGTTTATATAGTCTATCTAACCAAAGCTTACATGGCTTTAGAGATGAAGGCAATATTTTACAAAACTATTAGTGTTAAAGTTGGTGATTCAGCATTTTTTTGTAGGTACCAGTAGTGTAACACGTTTTAACAAGCTGAACAAACATATGGATTTGGACTCGCGAGTGGCTCAGTGGTCTAAAGCACTGCATCTCATTGCAAGAGGCGTCACTGCAGTACCTGGTTTGAATCCAGGCTGCATCACATCTGGCTGTGATTGGGAGTCCCATAGGGCGGCGCACAATTGGCCCAGCGTCGTCCAGGTTTGGCCAGGGTAGGCCGTCATTGTAAATAAGAATTTGTTCTTAACTGACTTGCCTAGTTAAATACAGTTTAAAAAATATATATATATTAAAAAAATGTGGTCAGGAGTACAGCTGACGATTGGCAGAAATCATTGTCTGGTCTGTTTACATAGGTAAATAAACACAATACATGACAAAGTCTTTAGAAAAGTAGGTTAAAAGCTTACACAACAACAAGTACAGTGTATCAGTTGAATCAAGACCATTCTAACAGTGTACTTAATATTTCATATATGCTATTGCAAAAATAATGTTGTGTTTATGAAGGTCTAAGGTAAGTTACCTAACCTAGCAACATTTAATCTGTAATACAGTATATTTTATAACGTTTTAATTGTCAAATAGTGCAGGGCCACCAAGTGTCACATGAAGCATTGTATGAAGAATGTATCCAAATATAACCTAAGATGTTCTCTGCAGAATGAGAGCTGAGTGTTCATACTGAAGTTTGTCTAGTTAACTCAACTACAGCCTCACACAACCCCTTCCATAGAGAAGCTGTGAAATCTGATTGCATCAATTAAAAGGGTGAAGTTGTGAAGAAAGCAATTTTACGTTTTAATTAAAAATCTAATTATTGACAAGATAATGGATGTAGGAAATTAATATCAAATTGTCTTGTGATTAACACAACTCTGTCCTCTGATATGTACCATAATTGATGTCTATTTGACTAGATTCTTATCATTTTGTTAAACACATTGAAAAGAGGGAGATATAGCCTGTAAGGTGCATTGACAGCAACACGAAGTCTGTGGTTAGATGGTAAAGCTGTTTATGCATTCAAAGCCTTTATAACAGTTTCTACTATCACAGCATGCATTTATTCGTCGACATTAGAACTGTTTAACGTTGAAGCGTCCAGAAAGACCCATTTAGCAGATTCCTTTCAAATTGTAATGCCTATAAAATGGGATTTCTTGAATCAGTCTTTTGCAGTGTGAATATTAATGTCCCTTTGCTCTCCCTTTCTATTTCTCTCTCTCTCTCCCTGCTATTACTTGATTCTCTCTTGCTCTCCCCGCTCTCTCTTGCTTCCCTCTCTCTTGCGTCCCTCTCTTTCACCCTCTTCTCTTTCTCTCCCCTGCCCCTCTCTCTGGCTGTGTGGGGGCGTTGGGTTTGGTTGTACATGTATTAAATAAACTCAAGTCAAACAGAGAGGCCAATGAATTAATGGAGGAAGGAGGAGGCTAGATGAAAGCTATTGGTGAATCAATATCACAAATACCGGTGAAAATAAAGGCTCATTTTCTTCCCAATTCCGTCTCTCTCCAAACTCTGAATGCTTAAAGTTCATATAAACATTTTGCTATTGATGTTCTCTGATTTCTTTAGAGTTTAGTTTCCCCCATCAAATCTATAAAACATTATGAAAGTCTAATATGCCACGTTACTCTTGTCAGGTAGGCCGATATCACCAGATCCCCCTCTCCAGTGAGATGTTTTCCAATATCAAAGTGATGAGCGATGTGTTGTCCTTTAAATTGTTCCACATCAGATCTCCCTTATAGATTTCTGTCTTCTTGTGGCAGAAATTGTTAAGCCCGCTATGTGCTTCCAAAGGAAAATTATAACTTTTAAATTTTTCATAGATATTTCATAATTATTTCTTCTATACAAATATTACCATCTGTTCCTGTGAAAGGTAGTATGATCATGGACATGTCCAATATTTCCCGTTATGAGATAGATGAAGTCCCCTTGCCACGACTCCCCCTCCTCGACGCTCAGGATTTTATTCCTGTGTATCGGAGTTGCTTACTCAGAGCTAGTTGTGTGCTCTGTGAGGTGGAAATCGATGTGTGTGTTAGGAACCTTTGTGCTACACCAACAAGCTGTGCACTGCAGTGATGGTACTTCTTTTTTTCTGAAATAATTCTCTCTGCACTTTTCCAGCTCCTTAACCTGTCATTCAACCTCTTCTTACTGACGCAGGATAATGATCATAATTGGATCATATTTCCTCCCCTTACAATAGATCAATGAATACAAGCAAGGGTTAACATTTAGATGCATATTAACGGTTTAGTTGGCATATTCTGTAGATTGCCTCTAAATACTCCTACTAGCATTTTGACATTGGCACAACTGATACTGCTATTGGTGCCTCTAGTACTGTTGAATGATAGTACACAAACTGAAAATACTGATCATATAATAGGGGAGAGGATATAACTATAAAAAGAAAGGTGATGGGAAGGAGATAGAAATGGAAGTAGAAATGGCAGTGTGAACTGATATTCCTGTGTCTGTGTGAAACTCAGCAGGAGACTGTCCCATACTGAGGCGTGGTGGGAGGTGGGCTGGTTTGACAGGTCAGTGTGTGATGTCTGTGAGAGGAAGAATGCCTGCGGACCTGCACCATGCACACTGCACATGACAGGACACACACACGCATGCACACACACAGACTAGGCTTGGGCGGAATCCAGTTTGTCATACCTTCATACCGACTTTGTGCCATCCCGGTATATTCGGTAATACAGGCACCTAACACAAGGGGTGCTATTTTCAAACCCCACTGAGTCTCTGTAATCCGAAGGTTAGCAATGCTAACAAGTACATGTAAAACCCCATGGCGAATGCTAGCTAAATGCTAACGATTGCATTCCGAACATTTTACAGTCTCTGACAAACTATTTGCAGGAAAGACATCCCAACTCATAAAGTTAAACAAGTAACTCAAACATTCTTCTCACAATTTGCTGCACGCACAAAACAAATATTAGACAGCAAGGCTCTTGATCCAGGAGGGGATTCTCTGCTGTTACCAAGAGAAGCTTGATTTTGCAAGAAGCTTACCACTTAGCTAGCTAGATAACTAGCTACAAAATTAGCAAACCAAATTCTCAACAGCAGAGCATTTAGCACATTTTAGACAGTTAACTTAATAGTTATAAGATATCTATCTGGAAAACAGATTCCATACTTTAAATAAAAAACAGTAATTTAGAAATGTAATTCATCTGATGTTCACAGGAATATAATATATTTTCCAGTCTAGTATGACTTCCTGTGTTTGACTTTCCACCTCACTATACAGTCTTGGCTATATTGAAGACTTGAAGGTGTAGGAGGGTGAATTGAAACCAAATCCATCTCCAGTGTTAATATTTCATCCTTTAATTATATGTGACTGTGTCCATCCATCATAGCTTCAGAGAGATGGATGGATGACCAGAGACTAGATGGATGGATAGCTTTGTTTTACTGATGAATAGGTAGTTATTTTTTATTGCTTTGACATTTGACAACTGTGGCCAAAGATCTATGGTCAGCTTGCCGTTACTGAATGATCAATGTGCACAACTTTCTAAGGGTCATGCTTTCATCCAAGTATTTTGTTTATAATCTTAACCTACAGTAACATTCAGACAGTAACAGTAACATCTCAACAAAATCTAAATACTTGGAGCTACTGTTGTTAATGCTCCCTTCTCATCACGCCATGTTTAGCCCTTGTATAATTTCAACTACTCATAGTGTTGTAGAAACAAACACATGATGCTTTAACGTTTTATGTAGGGAAAAGTAGAAATGGATATTGCATTTAATATGAATAGAAAAAATATATAAGACAGTAACGGCTGTGCAAAGCATCTGCTGAGTTCAGTCTTTCCGATCACCATTCACTCCAGCTTTTAGAAACTAAAAGTATCTTCTTATCATAAATAGAAAGTCTATTACCAGAGAGTCTATTAACTCTCGACATGGCCAAAAACTGATGAGCTCGCCAAAAATGAGAGTAGGGCTGCAAATTAAGCAGAAAATCCTGCTGAAATCCTTCTGCTGAGAGACATCTTACGGTAAATTAAAAAGGTGATTTATTTAAAAAAAAAACAGCTTGATCAAATTTTTCCATTATTTTCTCAATGAAGAAGCCTCATGTCATATTGACCCTAGTGCTGTTCAAACACGTTGTCTCAAATGTTGCAAGCCACACGGACAATCATACCCAGACCCACACAAATGCCTACGGAATGCACCTGCACACACAGTCCCTGAAACATGTTATTTCACTGCTCCCTTGGGGCACATTCAATCGATCACACATGAGATAGTCATCCAACAGAGAATGAGAAAAATCATGTGGCTGATTCCATGTCCCCATCTCTGGAATAAATGTATCCTCACTGACTGTGACAGACGCTTTCTTCACTGCTCTTTCCATTTTCTGACACATAACCACATGTTTTGTTCATCAGACCTTTAACACAAGACACATAGTAAAATGTTGCATTTGTTCAAGTGTTTTACCTAATTGGTGTGTTTTAGGTACTGGAGCAATACAACAACTTAGAGTTCTTGCCTTTCAGAGAACTTTTTTCAACATAAAATCATTACAATTATGTCCATATAGCCCTATAAACCAGACTGAAAGCATTTCAAGAAAGTTACTTCAATAGAGCTTGCCAGCTTTTAGTCCTAAAACCCGGAAATTAGTTACCTCTGGTTCGTTCAGCCCTTCATATTGGGAAAATGAATGGGGAAAGAATAGGGTTTTAGGATAAACACCGAAAATATGGTCTGAGATTAGTCTTAGGAGATCTTACACGTTGTTCTATGAGATAATATCAGTCGGTTTACATGACCATTATGAATGAAGCCTTTATGTACCTTTTCTGATTACATAAATGCTTCAAAATTCACAGAAAGTGACGTTAGCTGATGAAGATGATCTCAAACAAAAAAACATTTAATATCTCCAATGCCTCTGTTTACCACAGACCTTATTTTCAGCATTTATCCAAAAACCCTACAAAAACTCCATTCATTTTATGATAGGCTTTGTCCAACGAACCATAGCGGAGTTATAGTTCAAAAAGACGCCATTACTATTGCTCTCTATACTGTATACTTCTCCTGAACATAGAATCTGAATACTTCCACCATTCCAAATATGGCCTTGCCTTTCATAATGATAATTAGCTTTATTAACACCATCAATCAGATGAGAACGAATTGTGTGCTTGGTGTAGGCTGACCTTGGCCTGACGTTTTGATAGCACTTTCGGACAAGTTGAGAATTCCCGTCAAGAAGAGAGACAAGGCTACAGGCTAGTCTAGCTAGATTTCTTCTGGATGACTTGGTGGATGTTCCTGTTCTCGATCCTAACAACCAGCCATGGAGATATGTCACTCGCCGTGGAAATCGAAGCAGCGACCTCTGGCAATGGGGATCTCCTTGGCAATGGTAAGCCCGGACTGGACACAGACTGGAAACAGCTTCGCTGCCCTGGATCCAGAGGTTCCGGCGCATTCTTCCATTGGGGTTCTGATTTGATATTGGATCCGGAGGTACCTGCGCCTTCATCCTCTGTTTTGTATGGGTTTCAGATCCTCAAAACTCCCCTCCCTCATCAGACCGTGAGGCTGTCTGAGACTCCAGCCCATTCACCATCAACAATGGATACTATAGCTGCCTCGGGTCCATCGGGCCCCACCGCCCTTCGGTTTGAGAAACCACTCGAGGCGAAAGAACAGCCGGACCGCCTCAGCCATTGAACCAGCTGTCGTTCCTGGGGCAAAAACCCTGTGCTATCCTGGAGCACAAGTACAGGACATTACAATGCTGCTTCCGACCGCTCTACGACAGCTGCCGGGACCTGGCACTGTCGTAGTGGAGGCTAATGGCATTACACATCTGACTAAAATACTATTGTAGCTCTGTTGGAATAACTTTTATAGATTACTTTGACACCTTCTGGAAACAGATGCTCTATAGGAATGGCAGACTCCATCCAAATCATCTTGGCCCTTGGAACTGTCCATGCATTTCAAGGCTGCGATGAGACTTATCAATGACCCAAGCTCAGCTCAGATAATCCCTATCATTGTGTTGCTGAGTTGTCATAATGCTGCAGCAAATGTACATTATCTCAGGGGCGTTGGCAGTCACAATGTAAGTAACATAAGTAATGTATGTCCCTCTAACTCCCCTGAATACCTCTGCCGATCCTAAAGCGGTTTTATGCAGTAATCATGTGCCTATGAACCAGAAATATACTGTTAGCACTGAGGCAGTGTGCCCTAGAAGGAAGTCCACTGAGTGCAGGTCACTTGCTACAGTAGTAACAGAAGACATTCATATTCTGACTACCTAAAATTCACTTAGATAATACCTTTGATGATACAGTTGTAGCAATACATGGTTCAAACATCTATGGAACAGACAGAATTGCTAACAGTCAATAGCTGGATAACATGTGAAATTCTTGATAATGTATGTGATATCAATAGAGAGGTATATTTCCGGGTGAACTAAATATTGACTGGCTTTCATCAAGCTGCCCACTCAAGAAAAAGCGTTAAACTGGAACCATTGCCTGCAACCTGGTTAAGGTTATCAGTCAACCTACCAGGGTATTTACACTCAACAAAAATATAAACACAACATGTAAAGTGTTGGTCCCATGTTTCATGAACTGAAATAAAAGATCCCAGACATTTTCCATATGCACAAAAAGCTTATTTCTCTCAACTTTTGTGCACCCATTTGTTTACATCCCTGTTAGTGACCATTTCTCCTTTGCCAAGATAATCCATCCATTGGACAGGCATGGCAAATCAAGAAGCAGATTAAACAGCATGATCATTACACAGGTGCATCTTGTGCTGGGGACAATAAAAGGCCACTCTAAAATGTACAGTTCTGTCACACAATGCTACAGAAGTCTCAAGAGGGAGCGTGCAATTGCAATGCTGACTGCAGGACAACGACCACAGTTACATTTTTCTATGCCAATTTGAATGCACTGAGATACCGTGACGAGATCCTTGCCCATTGTCGTGCGATTTATCTGCCGCAATCACCTCATGCATCAACATGATAATGCATGGCCCTATGTCGCAAGGATCTGTACACAATTCCTGAAAGATGAAAAATGTCCCATTTCTTCCATGGCCTGCATAGTCACCAGACATGTCACCCATTGAGCAGGTTTGAGATGCTCTGGATCGACGTGTACAAAAGCGTGTTCCAGTTCCCACCAATATCCAGCAACTTCGCACAACCATTGAATAGGAGTGGGACAACATTCCACAGGCCACAATCAACAGCCCTATCAAATCTATGCGAACAAGATGTTGCGCATGCATGAGGCAAATAGTGGTCACACCAGATACTGAATGGTTTTCTGATCCACGCCCTTGCTTTAAAAAAAAAACAACAGATGCATACTGTATATACAGTGGGGAGAACAGGTATTTGATACTGCCGATTTTGCAGGTTTCCCACTTAAAGCATGTAGAAGTCTGTAATTTTTATCATAGGTACTCTTCAACTGTGAGTGACGGAATCTAAAACAAAAATCCAGAAAATCACATTGTATGATTTTTAAGTAATTAATTTGCATTTTATTGCATGACATAAGTATTTGATACATCAGAAAAGCAGAACTTAATATTTGGTACAGAAACCTTTGTTTGCAATTACAGAGATCATACGTTTCCTGTAGTTCTTGACCAGGTTAGCACACACTGCAGCAGGGATTTTGGCCCACTCCTCCATACAGACCTTCTCCAGATCCTTCAGGTTTCGGGGCTGTCGCTGGGCAATACGGACTTTCAGCTCCCTCCAAAGATTTTCTATTGGGTTCAGGTCTGGAGACTGGCTAGGCCACTCCAGGACCTTGAGATGCTTCTTACGGAGCCACTCCTTAGTTGCCCTGGCTGTGTGTTTCGGGTCATTGTCATGCTGGAAGACCCAGCCACGACCCATCTTCAATGCTCTTACTGAGGGAAGGAGGTTGTTGGCCAAGATCTCACGATACATGGCCCCATCCATCCTCCCCTCAATACGGTGCAGTCGTCCTGTCCCCAGAAAAGCATCCCCAAAGAATGATGTTTCCACCTCCATGCTTCACGGTTGGGATGGTGTTCTTGGGGTTGTACTCATCCTTCTTCTTCCTCCAAACACGGCGAGTGGAGTTTAGACCAAAAAGCTCTATTTTTGTC
>QNTS01000047.1:401632-491895 GCA_003317085.1 Hucho hucho
TATTTTGGTTTCATCTGACCATATGACATTCTCCCAATCCTCATCTGGATCATCCAAATGCTCTCTAGCAAACTTCAGACGGGCCTGAACATGTACTGGCTTAAGCAGGGGGACACGTCTGGCACTGCAGGATTTGAGTCCCTGGCGGCGTAGTGTGTTACTGATGGTAGGCTTTGTTACTTTGGTCCCAGCTCTCTGCAGGTCATTCACTAGGTCCCCCCGTGTGGTTCTGAGATTTTTGCTCACCGTTCTTGTGATCATTTTGACCCCACGGGGTGAGATCTTGCGTGGAGCCCCAGATCGAGGAAGATTATCAGTGGTCTTGTATGTCTTCCATTTCCTAATAATTGCTCCCACAGTTGATTTCTTCAAACCAAGCTGCTTACCTATTGCAGATTCAGTCTTCCCAACCGGGTGCAGGTCTACAATTTTGTTTCTGGTGTCCTTTGACAGCTCTTTGGTCTTGGCCATAGTGGAGTTTGGAGTGTGACTGTTTGAGGTTGTGGACAGGTGTCTTTTATACTGATAACAAGTTCAAACAGGTGCCATTAATACAGGTAACGAGTGGAGGACAGAGGAGCCTCTTAAAGAAGAAGTTACAGGTCTGTGAGAGCCAGAAATCTTGCTTGTTTGTATGTGACCAAATACTTATTTTCCACCATAATTTGCAAATAAATTCATTAAAAATCCTACAATGTGATTTTCTGGATTTTTTTTCTTCATTTTGTCTGTCATAGTTGAAGTGTACCTATGATGAAAATTACAGGCCTCTCATCTTTTTAAGTGAGAGAACTTGCACAATTGGTGGCTGACTAAATACTTTTTTGCCCCACTGTACGTACGTACATACATACAGTTGAAGTCGGACATTTACATGCACTTAGGTTGAAGTCATTAACTACTTAGGGAGCAGTGGGGCACTACCCGGTGAAATGTGAGGCGCCAAATTCAAAATCCAAAAGTTGAATTATTAAACATTCATCAATATACAAGTGTTGCAATGTCATCAAAAGCTCTGATTCTTGGCAATATCACAGCGTTGTCAGATTTCAAAAAGGCTTTACGGCGAAAGCACAACATTTGATTGTTTGAGGATAGCCCCTCTCATATTTATGCATTAGTATAAATCCATAACCAACGCAGGTCTCAAAAAACGCATAAAATCGCTAATATAAAATCCCTTACCTTTCAAAGAACTCCTGCTGAGGGCTTCCCAAGTGTCCAACGAAGACATCCAATGGTTCTTTTGTTAGAAAAAGTCATTTATTATATCCATAAATCTCCGTTTGGATGGCGCGTTATGATCATAAAATCCACCGTTGAGTCGCCCATTGAACCGTGAAGAGAACACGTTCAAATTATACCTATACACTTTCTACAAACAAACCAAACATAATTTTTAATGTATCCTTAGGTAACCTTTTGTGTATTTTTGCTGTAATATTTCCACCCGGACGATAACGTGAACGATAGGAAAGAAAAATAAAGTGGTGCGCGTTCACAATCTCGCGCGTGTCACCACTTGTTTACAAAAGTGGTCCTCTGACTTCTTTCTGTCCCTATCCGTTCTGGTTACTGCTAGAATTCTCAGTCTTTGACTGTTGACTGTTGACATCTAGTGGAAGCCATAGGTACTGCAGTCTCAGTCCTACATAACATTGTATGCAATAGGCACAATGGAGAAGATGCTCATTTACAAAAAAAACTGCAAATCCGGATGGATTTTCCTCTGGTTTTTGCCTGCTATATCAGTGTTTCCTATCCAATAGTATTAATTATGTGCATATCCTATTTTCTGGGCCTGCGTGGCAGGCATTTTACTTTTGGCACGCCAGACTCTCCAAAACCGTCACCTATGCAGCCGCTCCCTAAGTAGTTAAAACTTGTTTTCAACCACTCCACAAATTTCTTGTTACAAACTATAGTTTTGGCAAGTCGGTTAGGACATCTACTTTGTGCATGACACAAGTAATTTTTCCAACAATTGTTTACAGACAAATTATTTCACTTATAATTAACTGTATCACAATTCCAGTGGGGCAGAAGTTTACATGTGCCTTTCAACAGCTTGGAAAATTCCAGAAAATGATGTAATGGCTTTAGAAGCTTCTGATAGGCTAAATTACATCATTTGAGTCAATTGGAGGTGTACCTGTGGATGTATTTCAAGGCCTACCTTCAAACTCGGTGCCTCTTTGCTTGACATCATGGGAAAATCAAAAGAAATCAGCCAAGACCTCAGAAAAATAATTGTAGACCTCCACAAATCTGGTTCATCCTTGGGAGCAATTTCCAAACGCCTGAAGGTACCACATTCATCTGTACAAACAATAGTACGCAAGTATAAACACAATGGGACCACGCAGCCGTCATACTGCTCAGGAAGGTGGTGGGTTTTGTCTCCTAGTGATGAACGTACTTTGGTGCAGAAAGTGCACATCAATCCCAGGACAACAGCAAAGGACCTTGTGAAGATGCTGGAGGAAACAGGTACAAAAGTATCTATATCAACAGTAAAATGAGTCCTATATCGACATAACCTGAAAGGCCACTCAGCAAGGAAGAAGCAACTGCTCCAAAACCACCATAAAAAAGCCAGACTACAGTTTGCAACTGCACATTGGGACAAAGATCGTACTTTTTGGAGAAATGTCCTCTGGTCTGATGAAACAAAAATAGAACTGTTTGGCCATAACGACCATCATTATGTTTGGAGGAAAAAGGGGGATGTTTGCAAGCCGAAGAACACCATCCCAACCCGTGAAGCACGGGGGTGGCAGCATCATGTTGTGGGGGTGCTTTGCTGCAGGAGGGACTGGTGCACTTCACAAAATAGATGGCATCATGAGGAAAGAAAATGATCTGGATATATTGAAGCAACATCTCAAGACATCAGTCAGGAAGTTAAAGCTTGGTCACAAATGGGTCTTCCAAGTGGACAATGCCCCCAAGCATACTTCCAAAGTTGTGGCAAAACGGCTTAATTAAGGACAACAAAGTCATTGTATTGGAGTGACCTTCGCAAAGCCCTGATCTCAATCCTATAGAACATTTGTGGGCAGAACTGAAAAAGAGTGTGCGAGCAAGGAGGCCTACAAACCTGATTCAGTTACACCTGCTCTGTCAGGAGGAATGGGCCAAAACTCACCAAACTTATTGTGGGAAGCTTGTGGAAGGCTACCTGAAATGTTTGACCCAAGTTAAACAATTTAAAGGCAATGCTACCAAATACTAATTGAGTGTATGTAAACTTGTAAACCCACTGGGAATGTGATGAAATAAATAAAAGCTGAAATAAATAATTCTCTCTGCTATTATTCTGACATTTCACATTCTTAAAATAAAGTGGTGATCCTAACTGACCTAAGACAGGGTATTTTTACTAGGATTAAATGTCAGGGATTGTGAAACTGATTTTAAATGTATTTGGCTAAGGTGTATGTAGACTTCCGACTTCAACTGTATACAGTGCATTTTGCTACATAAAAATTCATTAAATTGTTGTCATTCCTTTTCAATCTAAACACGATACCCCATAATGACAAAGCAAAACAGTTTTTTAGACATTTTGCAAATGTTTTAAAAATAACAAACTTAAATATGACATTTACATATGTATTCGGACCCTTTTAATTTTTACCCGTTTTTCGTGATATCCAATTGGTAGTTACAGTCCCATCGCTGCAACTCCTGTACGGACTCTGGAGATGCGAAGGTTGAGAGCCATGCGTCCTCCGAAACACAACCCTGCCAAGCCGCTCTGCTTCTTGACTCACTGACCACTTAACCCGGAAGCCAGTCGCACTAATGTGTTGGAGGAAACACCGTACAACTGGTGGCCGTGTCAGCGTGCATGCGCCCACCACAGAAGTTGCTAGAGCACGATGGGACAAGGATATCCTTGCCGGTCGAACCCTCCCCTTACCCGGACGACGCTGGGCCAATTGTGCGTCGCCTCATGGGTCTCCCGGTCACGGCCGGCTGTGACACAGCCCGGGATCGAACCCGGATCTGGATCTGCAGTGACTTAGACCGCTGTGCCACTCGGGAGCCCGTATTCAGACCCTTTACTCAGTACTTTGCTGAAGCACCTTTGGCAGCGATTACAGCCTCAAGATTTCTTGGGTATTACACTATACAGGCACACGTGTATTTGGGGAGTTTCTCCCATTCTTCTCTGCAGATCCTCTCAAGCTCTGTCAGGTTGGATGGGCAGTGTCACTGCACAGCTATGTTCAGGTCTCTCCAGAGAAATTGGATATCAGAGACTTGTCCCAGATATTCAGAGACTTGTCCCGAAGCCACTCCTGCCTTGTCTTGGCTGTGTGCTTTGGGTCGTTGTCTTGTTGGAAGGTGAACCTTTGCCATAGTCTGAGATCCTGAGCGCTCTGGAGTAGGTTTTCATCAAGGATCTCTCTGTACTTTGCTCCACTGATTTTTCCCTCAACCCTGACCGGTCTCTCAGTCCCTGCTGCTGAAATGTATCCCCACAGCATGATGATGCCACCACCATGCTTTAAAAAAAATATATATATATTATTTTTGCCACCACCATGCTTTACCTTAGATGGTGCCAGGTTTCCTCTAGACATGACGCTTGGCATTCAGACCAGATCATCTTTTTTCTCATACTCAGAGTCCTTTAGGTGCCTTTTGGCAAACTCCAAGCATGCTGTCATGTACCTTTTACTGAGGAGTGGCTTCAGGCTGACCACTCTACCATAAATGCCTGATTGGTGGAGGGCTACAGAGATGGTTGTCCTTCTGGAAGGTTCTCCCATCTCCACAGAGGAACTCTGGAGTTCTGTCAGAGTGACCAGTTTGGCTGGGCGGCCAGCTCTAGGAAGAGTCTTGGTGGTTCCAAACTTCTTCCATTTAAGAATGATGGATGTCCAATCTCTAGGCAACAAGGTGGACGAAATTAGGGCACGAGTTGCTTTCCAGAGAGACATCAGAGATTGTAATATTCTCTGTTTCACGGAAACATGGCTCACTCGGGATATGTTGTCAGAGTCGGTACAGCCACCTGGTTTCTTCAAGCATCACGCCGACAGAAACAAGTATCCCTCTGGTAAGAAGAAGGGCGGGGGTTTATGCCTTATGATTAACGACTCATGATGTAATCATAACAACATACAGGAACTCAAGTCCTTTTGTTCACCTGACGTACAATTCCTTACAATGAAATGCCGACCGCATTATCTACCGAGAGAATTCTCTTAGATTATAGTCACAGCCGTGTATATCCCGCCCCAAGCAGACACCTTGACGGCCCTGAAAGAACTTCCCTGGACTCTATGTAAACTGGAAACCATACATCTTGAGGCTGCATTTATTGTACCTGTGGATTTTAACAAAGCCAATTTGAGAACAAGGCTTCCTAAATTCTATCAGCATGTCAAATGCGCGACACGAGCTGGTAGCATTCTGGACCATTCCTACTCTAACTTCCGCGATGCAAACAAAGCCCTCCCCCGCTCTCCCTTCGGCAAATCTGACCAAACAGGAAACGCCCGTGCTCAGGTCTATCCAACGCTGGTCTGACCAATCGGATTCCACACTTCAAGAATGCTTCAATCACATGGACTGGGATATTGACGTATACGCTGACTCGGTGAGTGAGTTTATTAGCAAGTGCATCGGTGATGTTGTACACACTGTGACTATTAAAACCTTCCCTAACCAGAAACCGTGGATTGATGGCAGCATTCGCGCAAAACTGAAAGCGCAACTGGAAACATGACCGAATACAAACAGTGTAGCTATTCCCTCCACAAGGCAATCAAACAAGCAAAGCGTCAGTATAGAGACAAAGTAGAGTCACAATTCAACGGCTCAAACATGAGACGTATGTGGCAGGGTCTACAGTCAATCACGGATTACAAAAATAAAACCAGCCCCATCGCAGACATCGACGTCTTGCTCCCAGACAAATTAAACTATTTCTTTGCTCGCTTTGAGGACAATACAGTGCCACTGACAAGGCCTGCTACCAAAGCCTGTGGGCTCTCCTTCACTGTGGCTAATGTGAGTAAAACATTTAAACGGGTTAACTCTCGCAAGGATGCCGACCCAGAGCATGCGCAGACCAGTTGGCTGGTGTGTTTATATTCAATCAATCCCTATCCCAGTCTGCTGTGCCCACATGCTTCAAGACTGCCACCATTGTTCCTGTTCCCAAGAAAGCTAAGGTAACTGAAGTAAATGACTATCGCCCCGTAGCACTCACTTCTGTCATCATGAAGCGCTTTGCGAGACTAGTCAAGGATCATATGACCTCCACCCGACCTGATATCCGAGACCCACTCCAATTTCCTTACCGCCCCAATAGGTCCACAGATGACGCAAATGCCATCACACTGCACACTGCCCTACCCCATCTGGACAAGAGGACTACCTATGTAAGAATGCTGTTCATTGACTACAGCTCATAATTTAACACTATAGTACTCTCCAAACTCGACATCAAGCTCGAGACTCTGGGTCTCGACCCCACCCTGTGCAACTGGGTCCTGGACTTTCTGACGGGCCGCCCCCAGGTGGTGAGGGTAGGAAACAACATCTCCACCCCGCTGATCCTCAACAAGGGTGCGTTCTCAGCCCTCTCCTGTACTCCCTGTTCACCCATGACTGCGTGGCCAAGCACACCTCCAACTCAATCATCAGGTTTGCAGACAACATTACAGTGGTAGGCTTGATTACCAACAACGACAAGACAGCCTACAGGGAGGAGGTGAGGGCCCTTGGAGTGTGGTGTTGGGAAAATAACCTCTCACTCAACATCAACAAAACAAAGATGATGATCGTGGACTTCAGGAAACAGCAGAGGGAGCATCCCCCTATCCACATTGACGGGACAGTAGTGGAGAAGGTGGAAAGTTTTACGTTCCTCGGCAACACATCACAGACAAACTGAAATGGTCCACCCACACAGACAGGGTGGTGAAGAAGGCGCAACAACGCCTCTTCAACCTCAGGAGGCTGAAGAAATGTGTCTTGTCACCTAAAACACTCACAAACTTTTTCAGATGCACAATCGAGAGCATCCTGTCGGGCTGTATCACCGCCTGGTACGGCAACTGCTACGCCCACAACCGTAAGGCTCTCCAGAGGGTAGTGAGGTCTGCACAACGCATCACCGGGGGCAAACTACCTTCCCTCCAGGACACCTACAACACCCGATGTCACAGGAAGGCTAAAAAGATCATCAAGGACAACAACCACCCGAGCAACTGCCTGTTCACCACGCTACCATCCAGAAGGCGAGGTCAGTACAGGTGCATCAAAGCTGGAACCGAGAGACAGATGTTTTTCAATCTCAAGGCCATCAGACTGTTAAACATCAAATACTAACATAGAGTGTCTGCTGCTAATATACAGTCTCAAATCTCTGGCCACTTTAAGACATTTTATAAATGTATTTAATAAAGGTATCGTTAGTCACTTTAAGTAACGTTTTTGAATATAAACTAAATTTGATCACATTCACATTTTCTCCTGACACACAAATGGACTATAAATACATAACGTTACCAATTATTTTACCCTGACCAGATGGACAGGGCATATAGGCTGTATGCAGCTGCTATTATTAGTAGCCTACAGTTGATCAGACTGGAAAATTCTTGTTTTCATCCAATACAGCATGTCAGATTTCTAATGTTTAGGTGAAGCCTAGGCTGCTGCAACATTTATATCATGAGTTTTTGCTTGTGTCTGTCTGGAGTGAATTATATGTAATTATGTGTTATCTTTGCTAAATAAATACGGGAGCAAAGTGGAAAGCCTACTCGAGCGCACGCAAAAAAATGCGCCTGTGCCGATCCAATAGGGGGTGCCCCTGGTCATTTTGGACGTTTTTCAAAAAATCTTTAAAAAAAACAACAGGGTCCCACTTCTCTCTCATTGCATCAAATTCTTACTTCCTATGACTTCCTATGATCAAACATGACAAATAGACCTTCTGGGTTTATTCAGGGCTTAACATAGTGATATATATCATTTGCTCAATATAAATGTCATTTGGACATTTCTTAGGCCATTTGGACATGGTTCACTGACTTGGGTTCGGAAACCAACTTCCTATGATCATATATTGCAAATGGACATAACATCCTGATTTGGCACTTTCGATACTTATATATGGCATTTGGACATTTCTTATGCCATTTGGCCATGGTTCATTGACTTTTGACTTCCTATGGTCATATATTGCAAATGTACAATACATAGGCATTATGGACAAAATCAATAAAATAAGACCAAGGTATGTTCATATGGTTGTTATATATGTATTATTGACCAAAAAAATATTTTTTAGAGGGTATTGTTTTTTGGGAAAAAAAATTATGTAAAAAATGTGACCCTTGGGTCTTGACTTTATGTTCATTTGCAATATGAACATTTACGGTGGAGAGCGCTCGCCATCTATGGTATTTTTGCTGTATGACACTTGGCATTTGCCATATGCCACTTGCCATCAGCGTTGAATGATCTGCCGTCCATTTGAGTGGTATTTGTGATTGTGTATATGTTTCGTCCAATGCCAATAAGTTGCCATTCATTTTTGTCCATTTCATGGGGGTCTTCCCTTACCCCTTTCCTTACCCCAAATAAGTGTCTGCACAACTGATTGACAAAGTACTGAAAATTGAAAATCATGTGACTAAACTGAAAAAAAACAAAAAGAAACTATAGTATGAAACAAAGATAAATGCCATGAGAAATTATTGTAAAAAGCTTTGGAGCTTCTAGATTCAGATTTTTTGGCAAAGAGACAAACTCAGCTCCATAAGATGGCTCATTTTATCACACAACCCACTGATATTGCTAACTACTTTAATACTTTTTTTATTGGCAAGGTTAGCAAATTTAGGCATAACATGCCAGCAACAAATGCCGACCCTACACATCCATGTATAACATACCAAATTTTGAAGACAAGCATTATAATTTTGAATTCCCTAAAGTGAGTGTGGAAGAGGTGAAAAAAGTATTGTGTGTCTATCAACAATGACAAGCCACCTTGGTCTGACAACTTGGATTGAAAATGACTGAGGATAATAGAGGATTATGTTGCCACATATTAATGAATTCTGCTACCCAAGAATAGTAAAGCCCCCTTTACTGGCTCAAATTACTGACCAGTCAGGCTGTTACCAACCATTAGTAAACTTAAGGAAAAAATTGGTTTTGACCAGATATTTTACAGTAAACAAATTGACAACAGACTTTCAGCATGCTTATAGGGAAGGGCATTGGACATGAACGGCACTTACACAAATGACTGAAGATTGGCTGAGAGAAATTGATAAAAAGATTGTGGGAGCTGTTTTGTTAGACTTCAGTGTGGCTTTTTACATTACTGATCATAGTCTGCGGCTAGAAAAACGTATGTGTTGTGGCTTTACACCCTCTGCTATATTGTGGATAAAGAGTTACCTGTAACAGAACACAGAAGGTATTCTTTAATGGAAGCCTCTCCAACATAATCCAGGTAGAATCAGGCATTCCCCTTGGCAGCAGTCTAGGCCTCTTACTTTTTTCAATCTTTACTAATGACATGCCACTGGCTTTGTATACGGATGACTCAACACTGTACACGTCAGCTACTACATCGAGTGAAATCACTGCAACACTTAACAAAGAGCTACAGTCAGTTTCAGAATGGATGGCAAGAAATAAGTTAGTCCTAAACATTTCAAAAACTAGAAGCACTGTATTTGGGACACTAAACCCTAAACCTCAACAAAATATTTTAATGAATCATGTGGAAATTGAGCAAGTTGAGGTGACTAAACTGCTTGGAGTAACCCTGGATTGCAAACTGTCATGTTTAAGAACATGTTGATGCAACAGTAGCTCTGCCTTTCCTAACAACACTATCAACAAGGCATGTCCTACAGGCCCTAGTTTTTTTGCAGCTGTACTACTGTCCGGTCGTGTGAGGGACTTAGGAAAATTACAATTGGCTCAGAACAGGGCAGCACGCCTGGCGCTTAAATGTACATGGAGAGTTAACATAATAATATGCATGTCAATCTCTCGTGGCTCAGAGAGGAGAGCTTGACTTCATCACTACTTGTTTTTGTAAGAAGTATTGACATGCTGAATGCACCGAGTTGTCTGTTTAAACTACTAGCACACAGCTCTGATACCCATGCATACCCCACAAGACATGCCACCATTGGTCACTTCACAATCCCCAAGTCCAGAACAGACTATGGGAGGCGCTCAGTACTAATAGAGCCATGGCTACATGGAACTCTATTCCATATCAGGTAACTAAAGCAAGCAGTAGAACCAAAAAATAAAATAAAAATACACCTTATGGAACAGCTGGGACTGTGAAGAGACACAGACACAGACACACTCATACACATACACATGAAAACACATGCACTCTACACACATGTACACATGGAATTTGCATTGCAGATATTTGGTAGTAAAGTAGTGGCCTGACGGCACACACTTAATGTGTTTTGAAAAGTGTCATGTAATATTTTTTATTGTATATAACTGCCTTAATGTTGCAGGATCCCAGGAAGAATACATACATTTATAAGACTTGTTCATAAAAGAGACAATTGTTCATAAGAAGGGCCTGAGATAATAGTCAATATCCAGTAAGCCTCCCTTTGTAGTAGTAGGATCTCGATGTTACCTCCTCTCCTTGGGAGAGCAACATGCTCAATGCCTGTGTACTTTAGGGAGGAGATAGGATGGTTAGCTTCAACAAAGTGAGCTGCTACTGGAGAGTCAATGTTCTTATACCTGATTGAGCTGCGGTGTTCAGGTATGCTTTGTTTTAACTGTTTTTTTTGTTTGTCCTACTTAGCCTTTCCTACATGAACAGGTGATAAAATAGATTACTCCCTTGGTTTTGCATGAGATGATAACCCTAACAGGGATTTTTGACCTGTATGTGGGTGTCTGAAGAAGGATGTTTTTATAGTGCTATATCACTGTGCGCATGAGCCACATATGTAGTCCTCATTTGGAATGGGTGTCAAAAGTATCTGAGTGGGCTCAGGGGGCAGGTCAGATCTCACCAAGCTCTCTCCAATATTGCGACCATGCTTATAGACCACCAAAGTCTGACTCAGTAAGTTGTAAGATGAAAACATTACTTTGAACTACTTTTGGCTAACTTGTTAACATTATAACATGAAATCCATGTCTAAGGGGTGGCAGGTAGCCTAGTGGGTAGAGCGTTGGGCCAGTAATCCTCTACCTGACAAGGTAAAAATCTGTAGATCTGCCCCTGAACAAGGCAGTTAACCCACAGTTCCCCGGTAGGCCATCATTGTAAATAAGAATATGTTCTTAACTGACTTCCCTAGTTAAATAAATACAAATAAACAAAATATGTTGCTATGTTTCACAAATAGCAAAGAAAACGTGTAACCTTACAGATCACAAAATCATCTAATTTCTATTCATATGCAAATCTGTTTGATTCATACACTGGCTTGTCTGGCTGGCATGCTTTTATTTTAACCTGCCCTTCCCTTATCTACACTGAAATAATATAATTTCAGTAGTCTTCTATTATGATATATATATTTTTTTGCATAGCTCATTAATACACCCTTGTGGTTGAATATATATGTATCTGTTTTAGATCCTAGGATACAACAACAAATAATATGGAACAAATAAATACCAGAAATGGATACCTTACAACTTACAATAAAACAGCTGTGAAACAGCTGTGAAAACCAACAGGGAATTATTTAAGATTTTAATATATAAATGTAGATATTTTTTGGTACAGTTGTGTCAATTTATTTTCACAGATTTTTTTGTACACTCACATGGCAATATAGAGGAGGTGGTTGCTGTGTGGGTGGGAGGTTCTGTCTGTCACTTGTTCTCAACAGGAAGCCAGTCTCGGAAAGGGGACTTGAAGAGGGAGACTGCAAAGTCCAGGCACAGCTGCTCCCTTTGTTCTGAGTGTTTGCAGTGCTGGGCTTTGTCTTTTGGGCTTCACCGACGTGTAGGACGTCAGGGCTTTCAGTGGTCGACCGTCCAACTGCTCCAACTGGAGAATATGGTTTGCTTCCACCAAGGTAACCCTAGGAAGACGTAGAGAAAAATATCTGTGTAATGGAAACTAAAACTAGCTTCTGGTTATTTTGTGTGCAAATGCAAATAGTTATTATCTGAGATGTTTTATATTCACCGTAACAGATAGTGAACCCAGCTAGGAGCGAAAGAGCAGTGAGGTTTCCCAGCTCTCGCTTTCCTTTTGTCCTTTTTCCAAACCAAGTAACTCACCCGGGTGTTGTAGCACTTGGTCCTCTTCTTGATTCTGCTCCGGTAGCTCTCTTTCAGTTTCTCCTGCGCCTTGTCGATGTTCAGTCGAACCTTGATTGATAACAGGAACAAATGCAATTGAATTTCATATTACAAATACATTTCTTACATATCTCTTGGAGGGCCAGAACATAAATTAACAGCGGACAATCATTTTTACCTGGTCAAAAACCTACACTTCCTTCTCAATCCGGGCCTGAATGTGGTCCTCGAAGCGTTCTGATCTGGTTCGACAACTTCCATCAGAGACCTGAAAGGACGTTATACAAAAATAGCAATAGACAAACAACACTGAGTCAATCACAGATTTGAAAGACTACAGTATATGCAATAATTGTATTTGCAATTGCATTGTTTACCTCAGTCAACAGCTGCGGCTCCTGTCCGTACTCGGTGGAGGCCTGGACGCTGCTGTTGCGTGTAAAGAGAATTACCTTCAGTTTGTTCTCTCACCGTTTCTGGTATCCGACAAGGGACTTTCCATGGCAGTCTTGAGGGTCTGGTTGGTCCATTCACCAAACCTGGAGGAGGGGGTAGGAAAGCAATATCTACTGTCACTGTGAGATATTGAAATATGTCTGATTATGTACCATGGAAAAACAAAAACAAATTGTAAAAAATAAAACCAACCGTTGGTGAGAGAATATAACTTGTTCGAGCGTTAATGACCTCGGTCAATCAAGATGAATTACAAACTGAAACATTGTGTGCTCTCTGATATGACATTCATTGAAATCATAATCATTTCAGATGTAATAGAACGTGATTGATAAACAAAAGATTATTTCACTTGCCCAGCTGTCCACCTCCTTGACAATTCGCTGTCCGAAGAAGCGTAGGTTGATTTTGGTAATCATGCGCTTCACTCCGAAATGGCCACCATGCATCGTGGTCAGCACTGTCCATTTCTCCTCCTACATTTGCACTGCTGTCTTGCTCTCTCTGTTTCTCTGTCTCCAACTCTCTCTTTGTCTTTCATCCACTCTCTTCCCACCTCTCTCTCCCTCTCTCACTTTCATCCTTTCTTTCTCACTTTCTTCACCCCCTCTCTCTGTGTCTGTAACTAGTTAAGGGCATTTGGAATTACCATAATTGCTTACACCTATCCATTTGATTGATCAGGTTTAACTTCTAGCTAGATACCTCAATATGACAGACATAACAATTCAGTGGAGGCTGCTGAGGGGAGGAAGGCTCATAATAATGGCTGGATGGAATGCTATCAACCACATGGAAACATTGACTCCATTACAGACGTTATTATAAGCCATCCTACAGCCTCAGCAGCCTCCAATGCACTATATGTATAGCTAACAACATGTAGATGACCCCCTAACGTTAGCTAGATGGAAAATGGCCGTACATAGCTAAATCCGTCCAGTTATCTAATATGAGTTAACTAATCAGTGGTGCCTTCATAGTACTTCACCTGGTTGGAAAGATAAAAGAAAATCTCCTCGAGAGATGCTAATGAAGTGCAAGTCAGTTAAGAACACATTTTTATTTTCAGTGGGTTAACTGCCTGTTCAGGGTCAGAACGACAGATATGTACCTTGTCAGCTCGGGGATTAGAACTTGCAACCTTTCGGTTACTAGTCCAACACTCTAAACACTAGGCTACCCTGCCGCCCCATACAAACAGAAAGCTACAATAACAGTTACAGTAACTAGCTAGCTAGCTAACGTTAGCTAAATAAAACTGTATAGCTAGCTAAGTTACTGTAGCTGGCTAGCTGACTAGGTAGGCTGAATTAAGTACAGTAGCTAGCAACTTCAATCTAAAAAAAGCTTAAATTTTTTCTTCCTATTTAACAATATGTTCTTATATAAAGACAAATATATAGTGAAGAAAGTGTTGTCTTTTCTGTCCTCTGAATCAGTAGGTAGTCAGCAGGTAATCACCGTCAAAAACAGTCCTTGAAGAGCAATTCTAAGGTAATAATTTTGCGCGGACTGAGCGAGCGCTTATGAGGTGAAATTGAACTGCCAGCGTCCTCCAGCTTTGCGACCGCTACCAGGTAAAATAGAGCCAAGCAACCAGCATAGCAATGGACGCTTTGGTTCATTACATAACCCGGTCAGAATTTCTAGCAACAGCCCTAGCAACGGAAGCTAGAACTCATCGATTCCCATTGTAACGCGGGAAGGGAGACACTTTTTGGCAGGGGGACAGTATTTGGCATGACAGACCCTGCCTCGGCTCTCAGACTCTATTGGAACATGAGTTTCCTGTTTAGATCATAGGAGCAAAGCTTCCGGAATGATCATCATCAGCCACGGAACACAGAACATTCTAGAGCGACACCTCATCAAGGACTGTCCCCTGATTCAATGGTGCAGGTGCACAATTCTTAAGACAAGAAATCCATGGGAATGGTCATGTAGCCATACTAGTGAAGGATCAGGCCCCTGGCTATTGGGTAGCACATTATTTCAGATCTGCTTAGCCGACAGTTGGCCAGCGAGCCGTGCTGGCAGTTGGATCCAAGAATTCACAGTCGCGGCCATCTTTGAGCCGAGAGAAGAGACTCTGCTTACTGTTGGACTTCTCACATTGAAATTGGGAATGCTGCCATCCACATTTTTTCATGTCATGCCCATGAAAATTCAAATATGAAGAAGCCATCTGTGTCGTCAAAATGTCTGGCGCTCAACAGAGGGGACCTCAAGCGGGTGATGAAGATCACATCCATTCAAAATGTATGCCGGCTTAATTTAGATTTGTGTTGTTTGTGCACAGGAGTTTCACTTACATTCACTACATTTCAATGTCACACAGAGGTTTCTGAAACTTTTAAGAATACTTTTTCAGCACTATATTAATGAAAATCCAATGTAACACTTCCACAACGGAACTCAAAACACAGTGGGATCCTGGGTAATAATATGACAGCAGATCACCTGAGAGTTGCCATATAAACACTGAGAACATGCTTGTAGAAATTTGTGATGCTCCCTTAAAAGGTCTTCCAGCCAACGGCCCTGTTGCCATAGGTGCTGTGAGGTCACCCAGGCAGAGAGCTCCTGTACATTTTGTAAATATTGAATTTTTAAAAAATGATCTATTTATTTTGATAAATATCTCTTTCGATCACATACATATTGTGGTCTTCAATGTCAAAGTTACAGGACTTCAATGTTAAATCTGTTTGTTTCGGCTAGCTAGCTAGCTGGTTGGCAAATTATTTTATTTATATAATGCAGCAGCAGCTCCGGCTTTTTTGTTTCACCTACCGGTTGGAAGGTTGAGATTGTGGTGTCTGAGATGTCAGAGGGGCAGAGGGAAGTTATTGACCACTGCAAACAATGTGTGGTTGATTTTCTGGCACTTTACTGCAGCCGAAGCATCTCCCAGGTGGATGCTACACTGTCCGCAATGGAGGATCAGCTACCTACGGAGGAGAGGCTACTATTGAGGAACTTGGGAATGTCGGACAAAGTGATGGGCCCTGATGAAGAGCTCCTAGCTTGTCTTACATACTGACCTTCTCCCTGGCTGTATTGTACCATCGATGCGCCCTCCGCTCAAACCATACTGATTTTCGAAGCTGCCTCAACTCCATCCGTTTTACATCTTTCATTTGTTATACATTGATGCATTGTGTTTTGTTAACAAAAGGACCACAATGGAAATAAGTTTATAAAAATGTTTTTTTGTTGTCCTCAATGATTTTTCAATGCATTGTATCCACATGTGGGGTTGTATTGTGTGTTTTTGTCAAATAAATCATATCAAATATAATATTTACACACTTCATATTAGAGAATATGGCTATTTCAGCCACACCCGTTGCTGACAAGTGTATAAAATTGAGCACACAGCCAAGCAATCTCCATAGGAAAGCATTGGCAGTAGAATGGCCTTACTGAAGAGCTCAGTGACTTTCAACATTGCACCGCCATAGGATGCCACCTTGCAACAAGTCAGTTCTACCTGCCCCAATGCATAGTGCCAACTGTAAAGTTTGGTGGAGGAGGATTAATGGTCTGGGGTTGTTTTTTATGACTTGGGCTAGGCCCCTTTGTTCCAGTGAAGGGAAATGTTAACGCTACAGCATACAATTACATTTTTGACGATTCTGTGCTTCCAGCTTTGTGGCAACAGTTTGGGGAACCCCCTTTCCTGTTTCAGCATAACAATGCCCCCATGCGCAAAGCAAGATTCATACAGAAATGGTTTGTCGAGATCGGTTTGGAAGAACTTGACTGACATGCACAGAGCACTGACCTCAACCCCATCGGACACCTTTGGGATGAATTGGAACGCTGACTGCGAACCAGGTCTAATCACCCAACATCAGTGCCTGCCCTCACTATTGCTCTTGTGGCTAAATGGAAGCAAGTCCCCACAGCAATGTTCCAACATATCGTGGAAAGCCTTCCCAGAAGTGTGAAGGCTGTTATTGAAATAGAGGGGGGACCAACTCCATATTAATGACAATGATTTCGGAAAGAGATGTTCGACGAGCAGGTGTCTACGTACTTTTGGTCATGTAGTGTGTATATACTGTGTATATATATATATTTATTATTATTATTATTATTATTATTATTTTTAAAAATCCAATCCCAGCCTCTGTCCCCACAGGAGGCCTTTTGCCTCTTGCCAGGCTGTCATTGTAAATAAGAATTTGTTCTTAATTGACTTGCCTGGTTAAGTAAATGTTAAACAAAATAAAGATGAAATTAAATAAAAAAAAATTCTGGTGTGTTTTCCTCTTTCACTACACAGCACAGTCTAAATTGAGACTGGGAATTGCCAGGGACTTCACGATACGATATTATCATCATACTTGGTGCTGGAACGATATGCATTTTGATTCAATATGTATCACGATTTGGCACTATTCAATATGTATTGCGATTTGAGAGAGATAGAGAGAGACCATGTCCCAACAGTACAGGTGTAAGGAACTTACAAGAGTGATGAAATGCAATGTGTTAGGAAGCAGATATTAAACAAACAGTTGGCAACTGACCACCATTTCGTCTGCAAGCCCTCTGAGTGAGACATTGTAAATGTGCAGCAACAACTCAAGCTTCAGAATAATCAGTACTTCATTAGAGACCTACATTTCCCCACTACTCACTATTCACAAGAGAAACACTTTTCAGCAAACAAGCATTTAACATGAGAGGTTTGGATGAGGTAATTTTCTGCATCATTTGAGAGGCAACAAATCACTAAATGGAAGCAGAGAGGTTGCTTTGCGAGTGCTGAAGCAAAACTACACCTCCATTTCACTCTCCAGGGAGTCAAGCTGTGCTGTCGTCCTGTTAGAAGGTAACATATTATTTTATTATAGTGGTTAAGATTGACTTTCATTGTGCTCCATGGTGTTCATCGCCCCCCTAGTGGAGCTTTCTGGTATTTAGAAAGACTGGACGAAAACAGGAAGTAGAGTAGAGGAGACAAGAAGCTAAAAACAACGCTACGGTGCAGTTCTTTAAGTGCAGCTATTTCTTGTCATGTTTCAGCCTCTGAAAATATTTGTTTGTAAGTTCAATTCAAGCATATTGCTAATGATGACAATATTGTTATTGATAAAATTGCTTACTTATCAATGTTATAGTAAGCTAACGCACTTTTGTACATCACGTTGTAACGTACAATTTACCTTATTTTAGCGGCCAAAAAACGTAATACTTCCAGGTAAAATGTAATATGAATACCATTGTAAAACACAATTTATCCCATTTCCAACAAAATCAATGACGAGACCTTCATGTGGCCTGTTTCTGCATGATTGAAGAAGGCAATGAGCTCCGTCGGGTCTTTTTAAAAATGGTGGGTGGGGAAGCAAAACCTACAGCGTGATATGGGAAGGGGCAGATACAGTGGGGCAAAAAGGTATTTAGTCAGCCACCAATTGCGCAAGTTCTCTCACTTAAAAAGATGAGAGAGGCCTGTAATTTTCATCATAGGTACACTTCAACTATGACAGACAAAATGAGGAAAAAAAATCCAGAAAATCACATTGTAGGATTTTTAATGAATTTATTTGCAAATTATGGTGGAAAATAAGTATTTGGTCACATACAAACAAGCAAGATTTCTGGCTCTCACAGACCTGTAACTTCTTCTTTAAGAGGCTCCTCTGTCCTCCACTCATTACCTGTATTAATGGCACCTGTTTGAACTTGTTATCAGTATAAAAGACACCTGTCCACAACCTCAAACAGTCACACTCCAAACTCCACTATGGCCAAGACCAAAGAGCTGTCAAAGGACACCAGAAACAAAATTGTAGACCTGCACCCGGTTGGGAAGACTGAATCTGCAATAGGTAAGCAGCTTGGTTTGAAGAAATCAACTGTGGGAGCAATTATTAGGAAATGGAAGACATACAAGACCACTGATAATCTTCCTCGATCTGGGGCTCCACGCAAGATCTCACCCCGTGGGGTCAAAATGATCACAAGAACGGTGAGCAAAAATCCCAGAACCACACGGGGGGACCTAGTGAATGACCTGCAGAGAGCTGGGACCAAAGTAACAAAGCCTACCATCAGTAACACANAGGAGCCTCTTAAAGAAGAAGTTACAGGTCTGTGAGAGCCAGAAATCTTGCTTGTTTGTATGTGACCAAATACTTATTTTCCACCATAATTTGCAAATAAATAAATTAAAAATCCTACAATGTGATTTTCTGGATTTCTTTTTCTCATTTCGTCTGTCATAGTTGAAGTGTACCTATGATGAAAATTACAGGCCTCTCTCATCTTTTTAAGTTGGAGAACTTGCACAATTGGTGGCTGACTAAATACTTTTTTGCCCCTCTGTACGCCATGTGTGGAAATGGCATTTTCACCTGATATGTCCACCTTCTCATCTCTAAAATGTAAATAAAACACTAAAGAGTTTATATAATGTGTCATTATAGACCTATTTGAAAGTTTGTGTCGAATTTGAATCTGGTTTTTAGGGCGGCGCTAAAGTTATCTTCAGAAGTAAACAGCGGCTGTCACGGCTTTTTAGAGTAATGATGGCTTGCAGTGATGATGCAAAAAATTAATGCATTCAGTTGTACACTCCAGGATTCTGAAGTGCAGGAGGTTCCTCCGCCGCCTCTGGACATCGAGGGGGTCCCGGCAGGAGCCTCGGTCTGACTCCGATGCCATGGTGCCTGAACCGGCTGGTACCCCAATACAACCTGGAAAGGGGAGAGGTTAGTGGAGGAGTGACGAAGCGAGTTCTGCGCCATTTCTGCCCAGGGCATGAATGCCACCCACTCCCCCGGCCGGTCCTGGCAATACGACCGCAGAAACCTGCCCACATCCTGGTTCACTCTCTCCACCTGCCCATTACTCTCGGGGTGAAAACCTGAGGTGAGGCTGATCGAGACCCCCAGACGTTCCATGAACGCCCTCCATACTCTCGAAGTGAACTGGGGACCCCGATCAGACACAATATCCTCGGGCACCCCATAGTGCCGGAAGACGTGTGTAAACAGAGCCGCCGCGGTTTGTAGGGCCGTAGGAAGACCAGGCAGAGGGAGGAGACGACAGGACTTAGAGAAACGATCCACAACGACCAGGATCGTGGTGTTCCCCTGTGAAAGAGGGAGAACCATTAGGAAATCCACTGATATGTGTGACCAAGGCCGTTGTGGAACGAGTAAGGGATGTAGCTTACCTCTGGGTAGGTGTCTAGGAGCCTTACACTGGGCGCACACCGAGCAGGAGGAAACAAACCCTCACGTCCTTCGTCAAAGTGGGCCACCAGTACTTCCCAGTCAGGCAGCGCACCGTCCCCGGATGACCAGAGGAGGGTGACGTGTGGGCCCAATCGATCAGTCGGTCACGGACCGCAGACGGAACGTACAGACGCCCGACAGGACACTTGGGGGGAGTGGGGTCTGTACGTAATGCCTGATTAATGTCCGCGTCCAGCTCCCACACGACCGGCGCTACCAGACAAGAAGCCGGGAGTATGGGAGTCTGATCCATGGACCGCTCCTCTGTGTCATACAGCCGGGACAGCGCGTCTGCCTTCTTATTCTGGGAACCTGGTCTGTAAGACACATAGTTCCGCTCCGCCGGGCTAATGGGAGCAGCCACCTGACCAAAACCCCGGATAAATCTCCGGTAGTAATTGGCAAACCCTAAAAATCGCTGCACCTCCTTTACCGTGGTGGGAGTCGGCCAATTACGCACAGCTGCAATGCGGTCACTCTCCATCTCCACCCCAGACGTGGAAATGCGATACCTTAGGAAGGAGACGGCCTGCTGGAAGAACAAGCATTTCTCAGCCTTGGCGTACAGGTCATGCTCCAGCAGTCTTCCAAGCACCTTGCGCACCAAAGACACATGCTCGGCGCGTGTATCGGAGTATATCAGAATGTCATCGATACACCACTACACCCTGCCCGTGCAGGTCCCAGAAAATCTCGTCTACAAAAGATTGGAACACTGTGGGAGCATTCATCAACCCGTACGGCATGACGAGGTACTCGTAATCTCCTGAGGTGGTACTAAACGCTGTCTTCCACGCATCTCCCTCCAGGATACGCACCAGGTTGTCCGCTCTCCTGAGATCCAGTTTTGTGAAGAAGCACGCCCCGTGCATTGACTCAATCGCCGTGGTGATAAGAGGCAGCAGGTAACTGTATCTCACCATGATTTTATAGAGACCTCGATAATCAATGCACGGGCGCAGACCGCCATCCTTCTTCTTCACAAAAAAGAAGCTCGAGGAGGTGGGGGAAGTGGAGGACCGAATGTACCCCTGACACAGGGATTCGGAGACATATGTTTCCATAGCCTCTGTCTTCGCTTGCGACAGGGGATACACATGACTCCTGGGAAGCGCAATGTCCACCAGGAGATTTATCGCACAATCCCCCCGTCGATGGGGTGATAATTGAGTCGCTTTCCTTTTACAGAAGGCGAGAGCCAAATCGGCATATTCTGGGGGGATGGACTTTCTGGACTTGGTCTGGACTTTCCACTGTGGTCGCACCAACGGAAACCCCTACACACCTCCCTGAGCACTCTCGCGACCACCCCGTAAGAGCCCTCTGTTGCCAGGAAATGGTGGGGTCATGTAAGGCTAACCAGAGAAGGCCTAGTACCACAGGAAACGCAGGAGAGTCAATGAGAAAGAGACTGATTCTCTCCTCGTGCTTCCCCTGCGTTACCATGGTGAGAGAGATGGTGGCCTCCCTGATTATACTGGACTCTAATGGTTGACTATCCAGAACATGAACAGGGAAAGGTCTGACCACAGGGGTAAGAAAAATCTCTAAACTAAGAGCGAGCGCTCTGTCAATGAAATTTCCAGCTGCGCCTGAATCGATGAGCGCCTTATGCTGGGAATGTGGGGGAAAAAATCAGGGAAACAAACATACACAAACAGTTGGTCAACAGAAGCCTCTGGATGAGTGTGGTGCAGACTCACCTGGGGTGACGCCAGAGTGCCCTGCCTGCTGCCTCTACTCCCAGAAGGACCAACCCTGCACCGACCGGCAGTGTGCCCTCTGCGGCCACAGATGGTGCAAGTGAAAGCCTCTCCTCCATCCTCTCTACGCGCAGCCCCTCCTAGATCCATGGGCTCCGAAGAGAGGATGCCGGAAGGTGTAGCACCCAGGACCCTCTCTGGACGTCCAAGGGTGACCAGCAGGTTATCCAACCGGATGGACAAATCCACCAGTTGGTTGAAAGTCACGGTGGCATCCCTGCAGGCCAGTTCCCGCCGGACGTCCTCACGTAGGCTACACCTATAATGGTCGATGAGGGCCCTTTCATTCCAGTCCGCTCCTGCAGCCAAAGTCCGAAACTCAAGGGCGAACTCCTGTGCGCTCCTTGTCCCCTGTCTCAAATGGAAGAGCCGCCCCCCCCGCTCTCCCCTCGGTGGATGGTCAAACATGGCCCGGAAGCGGCAGGTAAACTCTTCAAAATGGTCTCCCTCTCCCCACACGGCGTTAGCCCACTCCAGGGCTCTCTCCGAGAGACAGGAGACAAGGGTGGACAGTCTCTCCCTTCCTGAGGGAGCTGGATGCACGGTGGCCAGGTATAAGTCCAGTTGTAGTAAAAACCCCTGGCACCGCGCTGCTGTCCCATCCTACTCCTTAGGAAGGGAGAGACTAATCCCACTGAGACCGGATTCCTAAGAGACAGGTAGAGATAACCCCGGTTGGTTTTGTCGAGGAGCTGGGGAGACCTCCTGTCTCTCCAAGCGATCCAAAGTCTGGACCACACAATCCATTGTGGCACCGAGAAGTTGTAACATTACGGAGTGCCCTCGGACGCGTTCCTCTACTCCATGATCCGAGGCAGCTGCTCCTGCTGACTCTGGTATTGGTGCGTGATTCTGTCATGGATCTGGTTCCGTAGTGGAAAGGAGTCAGGCGCAGGAGGTTGAGATGCGTGTAAAAAAGTATTTAATAAAGCCACCAGTAATAGTACAACACACGCTGGAGGCAAAATACTCACATGCTCAAAAATAACGGGCGAACAAACAACCCGGAAACAACGAGAACCAAAAGATACTAGCCCTCAGTAGACAGACTGGGAAAACTCAAAGAACACTGATAATCACGCACAGGGGAAGGAGGGGAAGGAAGCTATATAAGTAGGAGCGTGATTCTGAGATAATTAAGGTGTTGACAATAACGACAAAACCAAAAGACACACAAAAAAGGGGAACGGCGATGGTTAGAAAACCGGTGACGTCGACTGCTGAACACCGCCCGAACAAGGAGAGGGACCGACTTCGGTGGAAGTCGTGACACGTCACAATTTAATGTACAGCTTCAGAGCGGTCCGTTTTTTCAACTTTTCTCCAATATGATCAGGCCATTACCATGTCAATCAATGCTTGAATAGAAACGTAGTTCACACCCCAGATTTTGATGCCAACACAGTCGCTACAGTCCCATTCGTTTTCATTGCAGTCTCGTTTGAATGACGCGAATGTGCAAATTTGTATGTACCAGATACATGGTACCTTGGCACGTGCTTTGTATTTATGCAACTTCAACTTGAAATGTATAATGTAACAATACAGTATGTCAATGTGAATTGAATACTAAAGTATATTATTTTCTGTATTTTACAGTTTCACAACAAACATTTTCAATATATTCGTTCAAGAAAAGTCACGCCTTGGGAGTGTTATTGAAGACTCAGTTGTTAGCTATCTCAAATCAAATCACATTTTATTGGTCACATACACATGGTTAGCAGATGTTTATGCGAGTGTAGCGAAATGCTTATGCTTCTAGTTCCGACAGTGCAGAAATATCTAACAATTTCCCAACAACTACCTAATACACATAAATCTAAAGGGGTGAATGAGAATATGTACAGTGCCTTGCAAAAGTATTCACCCCCTTGGCTTTTTTCCTATTTTGTTGCCTTACAACCTGGAATTAAAATAGATTTGAGGGGTTTCTATCATTTGATTTACACAACATGCCTACCACTGAATATGCAAAAAAATATACATTGTGAAACAAACAAGAAATAAGACAAATAAAACTGAGTTGGAGATGTGCATGGCCTCGCAGTCGTGGGTGAACAGGGAGTACAGGAGGGGGCTGAGCACGCATTAGGGGAAAAAAGTATTTGATCCCCTAATGATTTTGTACGTTTGCCCAATGACAAAGAAATGCTCAGTCTATAATTTTAATGGTAGGTTTATTTGAACAGTGAGAGACAAGATCACAACAAAAAATCCAGAAAAACGCATGTGAAAAATGTAATAAATTGATTTGCATTTTAAGTTTCTGGGCCTGAGTGGCAGGCCTTTTACTTTGGGCACGCCAGACTCTCCAAAACCGACACCTCAGCTGCCGCTCCCTAAGAGGTTTACATAATGTCTGTGAGTATAACAGAATGGATATAGCAGGCGAAAACCAGAGGAAAATCCATCCGGAATTATAGTTTTTTGTGACCTTTGCTCTGTTTGACAGTCTCCCTATACAAGTGTTGCATAGTCATCAAAAGCTCTGCTTCTTGGCAATATCACAGCGTTGTCAGATTTCAAAAAGGCTTTACGGCGAAAGCACAACATTTGATTGTTTGAGGGTAGCACCTCCAATATTTTTCCAGGCATAAATATTTTTCCAGGCATAAATTCATAAACCATCATGGTCACACAAAACACATTTCACAGCGAAAACAAATCCCTTACCTTTTGAAGAACTTCTGCTGAGGGCTTCCCAAGTGTCCAACGAAGACAATCCATGGTTCTTTTGTTAGAAAAAGTCATTTATTATATCCATAAATCTCCGTTTGGTTGGTGCGTTATGTTTTGAAAATCCAACGTCGAATCGCCCATTGAAACGTGAAGAGAACGCGTTCAAATATACCTATAAACTTTTCCTAAACAAATCAAATACCAGTTAAAATGCATCCTTAGCTATCCTTTTATGAATTTGAGCGATAATATTTCACGCGGATGGTCACCTAAATGTTATATAAGTAAAATAAAGTGGGGCACGCAGCCAGCCTTACGCACAAGAAAACTTGTTGACATCTGAGCTACCTTGGCCATATCCTTTCCCTATTCTTCTTGCTTCCTCCAAAGAGAGACTCCGAAATATATATCTGACAACTGTAGATCACCTTCGGTATCCATGACTTTAGAGCCTCGACGAACGGTATCTTGAGTTATCTCTCTGACAGTTGGTCTCGGTTACACTGTTTTTTGTCATTAAGGCCTATCTAAAAAGAGCCCAAAAGCGGACGATAAAGACAAGACAATGTGAGTGTCTGTATTAGTTAACACTTTTTAGAAACTCCAGAGTGTTTCCTATCCAATAGTGTGCATATCCTATTTTCTGGGCCTGAGTGGGAGACATTTTACTTTGGGCACGCCAGACTCTCCAAAACCGTCACCTCGGGAACCGCTCCCTTAGAAGTTAAGAGTGTGCTCCTAATCTCAGCTCGAGACAGAAATCTTTCTGATTGAGAGGGGGTCAAATACTTATTTCCCTCATTAAAATGCAAATCAATTTATAACATTTTTCACATGCGTTTTTCTGGATTTTTTTGTTGTTATTCTGTCTCTCACTGTTCAAATAAACCTACATATTTGGATTTTTTTTAATTCCAGTAGTTAGCTCCACCACTACATGGCAAAACGTTAATCAACTACTGAAAACAATACCTAGATTTGAATTTAGTTGAACTACCACCAAGCTACTGCAAAATGTAGTTACTAGTAGAACTACATGTAGTTCACTACTCCCCAACGCTGGACTTAAGAGAGAGGAGAGAACAGAGGAGGGGCGTCTGCAGGTTCTTAAACGGGTGACATTAAATCATAAAAACGCTTCAACTTCTATAAAGATCTGCTCTCTCTGGGCTGTCATTATTGTGTCATCTGTCTCACAGCACCTCACAGTCTGCCATTGAACAAGCTGAGAGTAATACTTTATAATCCCCTATAGACTTGTTTTATCCTGTACTTGTCAACAGCAGCATAATCAAGCGTTTTAATGCGCTCCATCTGTAACCATTGGGTTTTGTCATATGTATTGTTTTATCCCCTTTTCTTGGAAATACTTCAAGTGAGAATCTCTGATGCAATCGCTGATGCTATTTTGTAAATATAACATTTACTCTACCACTGTTGTTTTTTACTATTATTTCCATCGCACCCATTAGATTAGTTGTTGAAATAATACTTTCCGTTACAAAGACTTGTCTTGAAAAAGGCCTAGTTCAAAATGTTGGCAATAAAATGTGTCAGTTCAATCCCTTTATCCATATTATCTCTCTATGCCCTTTCTCAACATGCATAACCTTATTTCACCAAGAAACTCATTGGGACTCAGACTCTCGTTTATCTGATTGTCTGTGGGACTGGAGAGACACTTGAACAGACACTTACCATGCTTTTACTTAGCAGTTAACCACCATGTCTTTCCATTAATTGAATCGGGTGTGGTATTATTGAAATAGATAAAATCTGAAATGACTGGTGGTCCTTGAGGATTGGGTTGAGAAACACTGCTCTACGGTGTACAGTTTTCCAAAGGAGCATTGCTAATTTTCTTCCCAGTAAACACTAACACAATAACCTCGTCTTCTACCCAGTGAAGAAATTGAGCTGTGATTGTATTTCCATCTCACTCTGGCAAGAGTGATGTCACCAGCACTTAAGCCGGAAGGTCTGAGACACCAGGTTTGAGACACCAGAAACCAGATACCAGGGCTGTCCTGCTCTCCGCTCCTCTATCTGGGCCTGGTTACATTACAGAGGCACTGTGGCGGGCTGTCCTGCCTGACAGATTGATGTCCCTACTCCAGTCTATTACTTACTCCCTTTTATTTGACATTTGGCATAGAGGCACTTGGCTGCCATGGCCTTGCTTGGACCTGTTCTGTTTGAAAGACTCAGTGTCATCTGCTTCTGCTTCAAGGAGAAATTATTTTTTTCCATTGCCCAAGACACAAATACATGCGCATGGACACACACACACACACACACACACAAACACACAGCCTGACAGTTCGAGCTTGTGGTTGTGGTTTCACACCAGCATGCCCACTCACTCCTCTGGTAGTCCCTGTGATAAGCAGTGTTGAATTGCTGTTGCTTAGACCACATTTTTCTTAATAGCATCCTGTGCTGCACGGTGAGTGTGTGTGTACGTAAGTGTGTGTGTGCATTAGGCTTGGGCGGTATACAATATATACGCTATACCGGGGTATTTGGAAATAGCCACGGGATGGTTTTTCAATACCGTCAATACCATTGAAACTATTTATTTGAAGTGTTTTAATACATTTGAATATTTGTAGCTACTTCAAGTAAATACCTGCAGTGAACTTGTGCAATATGTTAGAATATGAAGCAGAACACGTTCTTCATTTTACCTGTCACATAATTTTTCATTATGAAGCTTACCAGTAGTCCCCAGTCACATGGTGTTGTTTGTTTACAAGCACACAGTGAAGAAAGACTGGAGCCTTGTGAGTCACTCACTGTTGTGAAACATGAGTCAGGTGATCTAGTTAAAACTACTTAGGGAGCAGTGGGGCGCTAGCGCACCACTCCCGACACTACCCGGTGAAATGTGAGGCGCCAAATTCAAAATCCAAAAGTAGAATTATTAAACATTCCTAAATATACAATTGTTGCATAGTCATCAAAAGCTCTGATTCTTGGCAATATCACAGCGTTGTCAGATTTCAAAAAGGCTTTACGGCGAAAGCACAAGTAAACTAACAAACTCCCATCGTGGAGATTATAAATACGTAATCGTATTTAGGTATTGGGTTGTGCCCAGAGTGTTTTACGTATTTTAGCGTTAATATTTTAGCGAATGGATTGATGAACTTCTGCTGAGGGCTTCCCAAGTGTCCAACGAAGACAATCCATGCTTCTTTGGTTAGAAAAAGTCATTTATTATATCCATAAATCTCCATTTGGTTGGTGCGTTATGATCATAAAATCCATTGTTGAGTCGCCCATTGAACCGTGAAGAGAACACGTTCAAATTATACCTATACACTTTCTCCAAACAAATCAAACATCATTTTTAATGTATCCTTAGGTATCCTTTTGGGTATATTTGCTGTAATATTTCAACCGGACGATAACGTGAACGATAGGAAAGGAAAATAAAGTGGTGCACGTTCACAATCTCGCGCGCGTCAAACCTTGTTTACAAAAGTGGTCGCCTGACAATTTCCTCTCCCTATCCGTTCTTGTCACTGGAATTCCCAGTCTTTGACTGTTGACTGCTGACATCTAGTGGAAGCCATAGGTACTGCAGTCTCAGTCCTACATAAGATTGTATGCAATAGGCACAATGGAGAAGATGCTCATTTACAAAAAAAACTGTAAATCCGGATGGATTTTCCTCTGGTTTTCGCCTGCTATATCACTTCTGTTATACTCACATACATTATTTTAACACTCTTAGAAACTTCGGAGTGTTTCCTATCCAATAGTACTAATTATGTGCATATCCTATTTTCTGGGCCTGAGTGGCATGCACGCCAGACTCTCCAAAACCGTCACCTTGGGAGCCGCTCCCTAAGAAGTTAATCTAACTGCACTGTCCAATTTACAGTAGCTATTACAGTGAAATAATACCATGCTATTATTTGAGGAGAGTGCACAGTTTTGAACATGAAAAGTTATTAATAAACAAATTAGGCACATTTGGGCAGTCTTGATACAACATTTTGAACAGAAATACAATGGTTCATCTAAAACTTTTCACATACACTGCTGCCATTTAGTGGCCAGAATCTAAATTGCACCTGGGCTGGAATAATACATTATGGCCTTTCTCTTGCATTTCAAAGATAATGGAACCAAAAATTTTCTTTTACCAGATCTAATGTGTTATATTATCCTACATTCCTTTCGCATTTCCACAAACTTCAAAGTGTTTCATTTGAAATGGTACCAAGGAAATGCATATCCTTGCTTCAGGTCCTGAACTACAGGCAGTTTGATTTGGGTATGTCATTTTAGGCGAAAATAGAAAAAAAGGGGCCGATCATTAATCCAGTCCCCGGGTATTGTCTTCTCCTCTCGACTGAATACACACAATGCACGAAAACGCAATGACAGAACAAACACAAGAGGAAGGCAGCTAATACTTTCAAAGTGGATCCTCATCAAACACTGTGTGTGTGGGTGTTTTTCAGACTCTCAGGATGAGTCTAGGAGCTGCACCATGGAGGCTAGCCTTTGTTTCCAGTGTACGCTAGCTTGTGATTTTCCCAGCACAATACATCACACTGGGCAAGGACATGAAAAGGCCTTCTGATCTATGACTGCTTCCTTCAAGGTCTTTACACAGCATTGAAACAGAGCATGCCTTTAGAAACGGAGATCCATCAATATTTCCTGTTGATTGAGAACACAATGCTGTTTGTCGCACAATCCAAGGAGCAGATATTGATGAGTGTTCCAGTGGTTCTGTCTTTGTCAGGAGGACATGGTGATGGGGATGGTGAGCGTAATGAGCGGCTGTCACACTGCTCAAACAATTCAATCAGCATGCATAACAACTCACTCAGGTTCTCATCAATTCATGTCCACTACATTACACAGTGATGAAAACAAAAGAGTGTGTGCTCTCATGTGCATCGTGTTTGTGTTTGTGTGTGTGCGCGTGTGTGTGATGTGAATATGCCCACATTTTTGAATATGAATGAGTTTTGTGTGTGTAAGTGATTTTTCATGTGTGTGTTTTTCAATATTCATGCATGTGTGTCTTAGTGTGTAAAGAGGGAAATCTATTAAGGGGAAACAAGACTCAGTGGCACAAACAGGAAACAGGAGAGGAACAGAGAGCGCCTCAGGCTCAGAACGCTTACATTAGTAGGCCTGTTTAATGGAGGCAAGTCCACTGGGACGGACCACTGTAGTCTCCTCCAAATTATTTGTAAAAGACAGCATGCTTTTCTTACCAATGTAGTTTCAGTCGGTCTGTTGTCAAAGTGGGTAGGGCATGGGTGAAGGTAGCCAGGGACATTTTGAGGACACTATGAGCCATAGTATAGTGTATGTATATTGGGGCTGAGTTTATTATCATTGATATCAAGTGGTTGTGGACTTAATATGCTTATTGGTAACGACTTTGCCTGGATATTAGCACAATTTGAATTTAATGCATCTGTGTCTAATAATTAATTGAGAAATGAAACAACAACCAGAAACGTAATATAACAATGCTGTCAGGAGTGGCTCAGTTGGTAGAGCATGGCGCAATGGTTGTGGGTTCACGGGGGACCAGTAAAAAAATGAAGGCACTCACTACTGTAAGTCGCTCTGGATAGGAATCTCTGATATATAACTAACATGTAGATGTAGGTGTACTAGTTTTACTGGAACCCTTTATTCTGAAGTGTTATTGAGTTTCAAAATGATGCGAGCGCAATGATCCACAATTGTGATATTTTTCTCCCATTACTGTGTTGAGTGAGAGAGTAGATTCACTGGATCATCTGCATGTAACAGAGGAGCCACTGGTATTTCCATAGAAGGGTATATTCATTTGAATTTGAATCTCTTTTTGACAGCACCCCTTTTGATTTGAACAAAACCTTCCATACATATTTTCGCATACTGGAAGTGCTCAAAAAGTGGCTTTTTGGACCTGCATGACAAAACTTTGAAGAGAAAAAAGTGCTCAAATTTGACCCCCCTTTTTAAATCTAAAAGTGATTGAATTCAAATGGATTTACCCAGAAGACAGGGTTTCGGCTTGATGCTTGGTAGCTCTGCACTGCTCTACTAGGTAGTTTGAGTTAAACATTCATCAATATACAAGTGTTGCATAGTCATCAAAAGCTCTGCTTCTTGGCAATATCACAGCGTTGTCAGATTTAAAAAGGCTTTACGGAGAAAGCACAACATTTGATTGTTTGAGGGTAGCAATTTCTGCATTAGCATAAATTCATAAACCATCGCACTTCACACAAAACACATTTCACAGCGAAAACAAATCCCTTATCTTTTGAAGAACCTCTGCTGAGGGCTTCCCAAGTGTCCAACGAAGACATCCAATGGTTCTTTTGTTAGAAAAAGTCATTTATTATGTCCATAAATCTCTGTTTGGTTGGTGCGTTATGTTCAGAAAATCCAACGTCGAATCGCCCATTGAAACGTGAAGAGAACGCGTTCAAATATACCTATAAACCTTTCCTAAACAAATCAAATACCAGTTAAAATGCATCCTTAGCTATCCTTTTATGAATATTAGCGATAATGTTTCACTCGGATGGTCACCTATACCTTATATAAGTAAAATAAAGTGGGGCGCGCAGCCAGACTCGTGCCCGAGAAAACTTGTTGACATCTGAGCTACCTTGACCATTTCCTGTACCTATTCGTTCTGTTTACTCCAATCTCTCTGAGTCTTTGTATATAGACTGTTTGCATCTAGTGGAAGCCATAGGTACTGCAGTCTCAGTCCTGGTTACAAATGGATTCAATAGGGAGTGTGTCAAACAGAGCAATAGGTCACCAGAAACTGATTTCCGGATAGATTTTTGTCGGGTTTTCGCATGCTAAATGAGTTCTGTTATACTCACAGACATTATGGTAACACTTTTAGAAACCTCAGAGTGTTTCCTATCCAATAGTACTAATTATGTGCATATCCTATTTTCTGAGCCTGAGTGGCAGGCATTTTGCTTTGGGCACGCCAGACTCTCTAAAAACCGTCACCTCACCTGCCGCTCCCTAAGAAGTTAAAGCTCTCCATTATGGTCCAGCAGAAAGAAACTCAGAAATAGACTCTCAAGGAGTGCACTCGCAGTCTAGACTGCTTCTTTCATTGCTGGTGGTTGTTGTAGAGCCAATGGGCTTACAAAGTTTCCCCACTCATAGGTAATGTCGTGAGGATATTGTATTGTTGTCTGTTGACTACTATTGATCAAAAATGTGGCCTGTCAGCTTGGGTTTAGCTTATTGCCATGGTCATGGTCGATGTAAATATTTTATTGTTTTTTATTTTGCCCAATGTCTTCCGCTCCTTTGAGAAGGGTAGTTTCATGTCTGACTCTGCATGTTTTGTAGAAGCTAATAAAGCATATTCTGTGTGATGATGACGTGTGTGGTCGACTTGTGAGGTCAATGGTGCTCTCACAAGTTAGTGATCCATAACTAAATCCTTGCTCATCCACGTATTTCATCTATTTCTCTCTCTCTTCAATCCATTTTTCATGACTTATCTATCTCTTCATCTCTCTGTGAGGGGGTAGAATAGAGAATGTGGAGCAGAGAGACAGGCTCTAGTTCACTAAAGATATTGCATTTATTGACAGGGGCTTCAGAAAAATGAGGGAGATTTAGGAAGTGAATGGAGAAGACAGTCAAGGGGTAATGAAGTGTATCCTTCACAATCTATCAGCTGTATGGCGACCACTATCAGGTGACAAAATCAATAGTGAGGTGGTCAAAGATTCAGCAGTGCTTGAATGAGAGCTCTCACCTCAATCTATTTGTGTCATAATCTACCCTTTCCCCCCTCTGTGCCCCTCCACATGAGTCAAGTTAGGTATATCTGATTTTAGTTTCGTTGAACCCCATGAATGGAATAACCTACAGAGTACCCTACAACTGCATGTTCTGGTGCCACTCAGGCAGTTCAAAATGTTAATTGGGGACCTCCTTTCTGAGGAATGTGCTTGATTATTTGATTTGTCCCATATAATAAACTATGGTATGAATACTGTAGTATTGCTATATGTATACAGTGCATTCAGAAAGTATTCAGACCCTTCCCCTTTTCCACATTTTGTTAGATTACAGCCTTATTCCAAAATTGATTAAAAAAAGTCTACACACAATAACCCATAACGACAAAGTGAAAACAGGTTTTTATAAATGTTTGCAGATTTAAATATAAAAAAATAAAATAAAGAAATACCTTATTTACATAAGTATTCAGACCTTTTGCTATGAGACTCGAAATTGAGCCCAGGTACATCCTGTTTCCATGATTTGGAAAGGCACACACCTGTCTATATAAGGTCCCACAGTTGACAGTGCATGTCAGAGCAAAAACAAAGCCACAAGGTTGAAGAAATTGTCCGTAGAGCACGGATGAAGGATTGTGTTGAGGCACAATCTGGGGAAGGATAGCAAAAAAATTCTTCAGCATTGAAGGTCCCCAAGATTAACCGGTGGCCTCCGTCATTCTTAAATGGAAGAAGTTTGGAACCACCAAGACTCTTCCTAGAGCGGGCCGCCCTGCCAAACTGAGTAATTGGGGGAGAAGAGCCTTGGTCAGGGATGTGAGCAAGAACCCAATGGTCAGTCTTACAGAGCTCCAGAATTCCTGTGTGGAAATGGGAGAACCTTCAAAAATGACAACCATCTCTACAGCACTCCACCAATCAGGCCTTTATGGTTGAGTGGCCAGAAGGAAGCCACTCCTTAGTAAAAGACAGCCCGCTTTGAGATTGCCAAAAGGTACCTGAAGGACTCAGACCATGAGAAACAAGATTCTCTGGTCTGATGAAACCAAGATTGAACTCTTTGGCCTGAATGCCACGCGTCACGTCTGGAGGAAACATGCCATCATCCCTACGGTGACGCATGGTGGTGGCAGCATCATGCTGTGGGGATGTTTTTCAGCGGCAGGGACTGGAAGACTAGCCAGGATCGAGGGAAAGATGAACAGAGCAAAGTACAGAGAGATCCTTAATGAAAACCTACCCCAGAGCGCTCAGGGCCTCAGTGAGGCAAGGATTCACCTTCCAACAGGACAACAACCCTAAGCACACAGTCAAGACAACGCAGGAGTGGCTTCGTACAAGTTTCTGAATATCCTTGAGTGGCCTAGCCAGAGCCCGGACTTGAACCCGATCCAACATCTCTGGAGAGACCTGAAAATAGCTGTGCAGAGAGGCTCCCCATTCAACCTGACAAAGTATGAGAGGATCTGCAGAGAAGAAATGGAGAAACTCCCCAAATACAGGTGTGCCAAGCTTGTATCATCATACGAAGGAAGACACGAGGATGTAATCGCTGCCAAAAGTGCTTCAGCAAAGTACTGAGTAAAGGGTATGAATATTATGTAAATGTGATAATTCCGTTTTTTTTTTATACATTTGTAAAAAAAAAATCTAAAAACCCATGTATTGCTTTGTCATTATGGGTTATTGTGTGTAGATTGATGAGGAAAACATACAATTTAATCAATTTTAGAATAAGGCTCTAACATAACAAAATGTGGAAAAAGTCAAATGGTCTGAATACTACTGTGGTGTTTTTGCAGACATTACTATAGTATACTACAGTGTTTTTGGGATCTGAACGGTTATGTCAGGGCTTTTGCTCATTTTTGTAAGCTTTAGGGAACACAATATACAGTGGGGGAAAAAAGTATTTAGTCAGCCACCAATTGTGCAAGTTCTCTCACTTAAAAAGATGAGAGAGGCCTGTAATTTTCATCATAGGTACACTTCAACTATGACAGACAAAATGAGGAAAAAAAATCCAGAAAATCACATTGTAGGATTTTTTATGAATTTATTTGCAAATTATGGTGGAAAATAAGTATTTGGTCACATACAAACAAGCAAGATTTCTGGCTCTCACAGACCTGTAACTTCTTCTTTAAGAGGCTCCTCTGTAGTTGAAGTGTACCTATGATGAAAATTACAGGCCTCTCTCATCTTTTTAAGTGAGAGAACTTGCACAATTGGTGGCTGACTAAATACTTTTTTTCCCCACTGTACTTGGCATGTAGGTTTCTCACTCTTGAGTGGAAAAATGTGGATATGGAGGAGGGGAATTGGTGGGGTATATGCAAATAAATAAACTGTAGCGTTTTTGTGGACACTAGTGGTTTTGCGGACATGATGTTGTTTTTACTACAGTGTTTTTTGGCGGATAATACTGTAGTATTTGCTATAATATTCTACAGTGTACAAAAAAATTTGATAGTAAGTACTACACATGATCGAGGGATACTACAGTGTTTGTATAGTATTCTACAGTTTGCAAAAAAATGATAATGTAAATACTACACGATTGAGGAATACTACAGTGTGTAGTCTAGTAATTCTACAGTATACTACACAATTCTAAAGTAGGCACTACATGATCGATGTATACTACAGTGTGGTAGTATAGTATTCTACAGTATACTACACAGTTCTATAGTAAGTCCTAAACACAAGGGATACTACACTGTGGTATCAAACTTATGGGCAGTTGACGATGTACAGTACCAGTCAAAAGTTTGGACATACCTATTCATTCAAGGGGTTTTCTTTATTTTTACTATTTTTTACATTGTAGAATAATAGTGAAGACATCAAAACTATGAAATAACACATATGGAATCATGTAGTAACCAAGATTGTGTTAAATAAATCAAAATCTATTTTATATTTTAAATTCTTCAAAGTAGCCACCCTTTGCCTTGATGACATCTTTGCACACTATTGGCATTCTCTCAACCAGCTTCACGGTGGGAACCACACATCCGGAGTTAATCCGTTCACCTACTCTGCATCTCACAAAGACACGGCGGTTGGAACCAAAAATCTCAAATTTTGACTCATATGACCAAAGGACAGTATTCCACCGGTCTAATGTCCATTGTTCGTGTTTCTTGGCCTAAGCAAGTCTCTTCTTCTTATTGGTGTCCTTTAGTAGTGGTTTCTTTGCAGCAATTCGACCATGAAGACCTGATTCACGCAGTCTCCTCTGAACAGTTAATGTTGAGATGTGTCTGTTACTTGAACTCTGTGAAGCATTTATTTGGGCTGCAATCTGAGGTGCAATTAACTCTAATGAACTTGTCATTTGCAGCAGAGGTAACTCTGGGTCTTCCTCATGAGAGCCAGTTTCATCAAAGCGCTTGATATTTTTTTGCAACTGCACTTGATGATACTTTCAAAGTTCTTGAAATTGTTAGAATTGACTGATCTTCATGTCTTAAGGTAATGATGGACCGTTGTTTCTCTTTGCTTATTTGAGCTGTTCATGCCATAATATGGACTTGGTATTTTACCAAATAGTGCTATCTTATGTATACCACCCCTACCTTGTCACAACTCTGATTGGCTCAAACGCATTAAGAAGAAAATAAATTACACAAATTAACTTTTAACAAGGCACACCTGTTAATTGAAATGTATTCCAGGTGACTACCCCCTGAAGCTGCTTGAGAGAATGCCAAGAGTGTGCAAAGCTATCATCAAGGCAAAGGGTGGCTACTTTGATGAATCTCAAATATATATTTTTCTTTGATTTGTTTAACTTCTTAGGGAACGGCAGCTGAGGTGTCTGGCGTGCCCAAAGAAAAAGTGTTTTTGACACATTGCCTCATTTTGAACCCCTCTCTATTGAAAACAGCTATATATGGGAGTAAGATTGCAGTACCTATTGCTTCCACTAGATGTCAACAGTCTCTAGACAGTGTTTGGTGATGTTAAGTTGCTCTGGATGGTAATAGAAGAAGAATTTCGAACTAGTCACCAGATGTAAACAGAAGAGGATGCGCGTTCACAGGCTCGCGCGCGCTGTGGTTTTTTCCTTTCCTATCGTCCAGTTTATAATCCGGTTGAAATATTATAGTAAATATACATCAAAGGGTTCCTAAGGATACATTATCAATGATGTTTGATTGTTCTTGGACAAGTGTATAGGTATAGGTTGAACAAGTTCTCTTCACGGTTCAATGGGCGAGTGGACGGTGTATTTTATGAACGTAATTTTATGAACATAATTTCTGCATTAGCATAAATTCATAAACCATCGCGGTTCACACAAAACACATTTCACAGCGAAAACAAATCCCTTACCTTTTGAAGAACTTCTGCTGAGGGCTTCCCAAGTGTCCAACCAAGACATCCAATGGTTCTTTTGTTAGAAAAAGTCATTTATTATATCCATAAATCTCAGTTTGGTTGGTGCGTTATGTTTTGAAAATCCAACGTCGAATCGCCCATTGAAACGTGAAGAGAACGCGTTCAAATATACCTATACACTTTTCCTAAACAAATCAAATACCAGTTAAAATGCATCCTTAGCTATCCTTTTATGAATATTAGCGATAATATTTCACTCGGATGGTCACCTATACCTTACATAAGTTAAATAAAGTGGGGCGCTCCAGCCAGACTCGAGCCCGAGAAAACTTGTTCACATTTCTGGTCCCCATGCCATTTCTGTACCTATTCGTTGTGTTTACTCCAATCTCTCTGAGTCTTTGTATATAGACTGCTGACATCTAGTGGAAGCCATAGGTACTGCAGTCTCAGTCCTGGTAACAAATGGATTCAATGGGGAGTGTGTCTAACAGAGCCAAAGGTTACCAGAAACTGATTTCCGGATGGTATTTTCTTGGGTTTTTGCCTGCTAAATGAGTTCTGTTATACTCACAGACATTATGTTAACACTTTTTTTAAACTTCAGAGTGTTTCCTATCCAATAGTACTATATTATGTGCATATCCTATTTTCTGAGCCTGAGTGGCAGGCATTTTGCTTTGGGCACGCCAGACTCTCCAAAACCGTCACCTCACCTGCCACTCCCTAAGAAGTTAATACAGGTCTCATCAACAATCTCTCATCAACAATCTAGTGATTAGCCATCTAATCGTTATATTTTAAGTTTAGCCAACAAGGTTGAACAGTTGAATTGTTATGAACACACCCTTCCATCTGTCTCCAACTGTTTGAAAAATTAGCCTGTCCTCTTTGTTCAGATGTTGAAATCAAGTGGCCTACCTTAATTCTCAGGCTCGATCCAAGATGGTGTAGCAGTGCAAATGTTGTTTGTCATTCTCCTGTGTACATTTTTGTCTTTGTGTACATTTGTGTACATCTCTTTTTCCATTTCTAAATTAAATATACCTTCTGGCAACCCGCCTCACCCAAAGTGATACGGATCTGCTATTTTTAGACCTTATAGCCAGAACCTCCATCAGAAGCTAGCCATCAGAAGCTAACTACCTACCAGCTATTTAGTCATTGTTAGCCACTGCTAGCGGCCTTTACCTTTAGCACAGACACCAGCCGCTTTTAGCATGGTTTTTCTCCACTATAATACCGGATTCCTGCCGTAAGCCCTGAACCATTACACCGGATCATCGCAGCTAGCTAGCTGCTACTGAGTGGCCCAGCCTAGAAGCTAGCCTTGAGCCAAGCCCAACTGATCACTCGGCTACACAGCTGATGCCTCCCGGACTCTTCACTAACATGACTAGAATCCACTACGTAACCGGATTCTTGCCGTAAGCGCTGGACCTTTGCATCGGATCATCGCAGCTAGCATCTCCCGGCTAGCAAACAAAATTACTCCAGCTACAATACCTCTTTTGCCAACTGGCCTGGTCCCTTTGTCGACACGGAGCCCCGCCGATTCCATCACGACTGGTCTGCCGACGTAACTATCCGTTGTGTCCTCAACTGGCCTTTGCCGGACCTCGGTGAAGATGCTTCTACTAGCCCCGGCCTGTTTAACTGTTTTGAACGCCATGTCTGCCGCTTGCTAGCGTAGTAACGACTACCTGGCGGGTTCCCTGTTTCATCTATTGCTGTTCACTGGACCCTATCATCACTTGGCTACATAGCTGATGCCTGCTGGACTGTGAATTAATCACGGTACTCCATTTTGTTTATTTTGTATAACTGTCGGCCCCAGCCTTGAACTCAGGCCCTGTGTGAAGTTAACTGACCCTCTCTGCCCATTCATTGCCATTTTACCTGTTGTTGTTGTTTTAGCTGATTAGCTGTTGTTGTCTTACCTGTTGTTGTCTTAGCTAGCTCTCCCAATCAACACCTGTGATTGCTTTATGCCTCACTTTATGTCTCTCTCTAATGTCAATATGCCTTGTATACTGTTGTTTAGGATAGTTATCATTGTTTTAGTTTACTGTGGAGCCCCTAGTCCCACTCAACATGCCTCAGATACCTCTTTTGTCCCACCTCCCACACATGCGGTGATCTCACCCAGCATAACTAGTGCGTCCAGAGATGCAATCTCTCTTATCGTCACTTATTGCCTGGGTTTACCTCCACTGTACCCGCACCCTACCATACCCCTGTCTGTACATTATGCCCTGAATCTACCCTACCATGCCCAGAAAACTGCTCCTTTCATTCTCTGTCCCCAACGCACTAGATGACCAGATTTGATAGCCTTTAGCCGTACCCTCATCCTACTCCTCATATGTTCGGGTGATGTAGAGGTTAACCCAGGCCCTGTGTCCCCAGGCGCTCTCATTTGTTGACTTCTGTAACCGTAAAAGCCTTGGTTTCATGCATGTTAACATCAGAAGCCTCCTCCCTAAGTTTGTTTTACTCACTGCTTTAGCACACTCTGCCAACCCTGATGTCCTTGCCATGTCTGAATCCTGGCTTAGGAAGGCCACCAAAAATTCGGAGATTTCCATCCCAAACTACAACATTTTCCGTCAAGATAGAACTGCCAAAGGGGGAGGAGTTGCAATCTGCTGCAGAGATAGCCTGCAAAGTTCTGTCATACTTTCCAGGTCTATACCCAAAAAGTTTGAGCTTCTAATTTTAAAAATCAATCTCTCCAGAAATAAGTCTCTCACTGTTTCTGCTTGTTACAGACCCCCCTCAGCTCCCAGCTGTGCCCTGGACACCATATGTGAATTGATTGCCCCCCATATAATTTCAGAGTTCATTCTGTTAGGTGACCTAAACTGGGATATGCTTAACACCCCGGCAGTCCTACAATCTAAGCTAGATGCCCTCAATCTCACACAAATGATCAAGGAACCCACCAGGTACAACCCTAAATCCGTAAACATGGGCACCCTCATAGATATTATCCTGACCAACTTGCCCTCCAAATATACCACTGCCTCATTGCCTGCATCCGCTATGGGCCCGCGGTCAAACGACGAGCCCTCATGACTGTCAAACGCTCCCTAAAACACTTCTGCGAGCAGGCCTTTCTAATCGACCTGGCTCGGGTATCCTAGAAGGATATTGACCTCATCCCGTCAGTAGAGGATGCCTGGTCGTTCTTTAAAAGTTATTTCCTCACCATCTTAAATAAGCATGCTCCTTTCAAAAAATGTAGAACTAAGAACAGATATAACCCTTGGTTCACTCCGGACATGACTGCCCTCGACCAGCACAAAAGCATCCTGTGGCAGATTGCACTAGCATCGAATAGTCCCCGCAATATGCAACTTTTCAGGGAAGTCAGGAACCAATACAGAAATGTGCATCCTGTAGCTCATCCTGTAACACTCCAAAAAGTGTTGGGACACTGTAAAGTCCATAAGAGCACCTCCTCCCAGCTGCCCACTGCACTGAGGCTAGGAAGCACTGTTACCACCGATAAACACCATAATCGCGAATTTCAATAAGCATTTCTCTACGGCTGGCCATGCTTTCCTCCTGGCTACCCCAACCCCGGCCAACAGCTCCGCACCCCCTGCAGCTACTTGCCCTGCAAATTCTTGCCCAAGCCTCCCCAGCTTCTCCTTCACCCAAATCCAGATAGCAGATGTTCTGAAAGAGCTGCAAAACCTGAATCCATACAAATCAGCTGGGCTAGACAATCTGGACCCTCTATTTCTAAAATTATTCGCCGCCATTGTTGCAACCCCTATTACCAGTCTGTTCAACCTCTCTTTCGTATCGTCCAAGATTCCAAAAGATTGGAAAGCTGCCGCGGTCATCCCCTTCTTCAAACAAGGTGACAATCTAGACCCAAACTGTTATAGACCTATATCCATCCTGCCCTGCCTTTCTAAAGTCTCCAAAAGCCAAGTTAACAAACAGATCACTGACCATTTCGAATCCCACCCGATCTTCTCCGCTGTGCAATCCGGTTTCCGAGCTGGTCACGGGTGCACCTCAGCCACGCTCAAGGTACTAAACGATATCATAACCGCCATAGATAAAAGACAGTACTGTGCAGCCGTCTTCATCGACCTAGCCAATGCTTTCGACTTGTCAATCACCGTATTCTTATCGGCAGACTCAACAGCCTTAGTTTCTCAAATGACTGCCTTGACTGGTTCACCAACTACTTTTCAGATAGAGTTCAGTGTGTCAAATCAGAGGGCCTGTTGTCCGGATTTCTGGCAGTCTCTATGGGGATACCACAGGGTTCAATTCTCGGGTCGACTCTTTTCTCTGTATATATCAATGATGTCGCTCCTGCAGCGGGTGATTCCTTGATCCACCTCTACGCAGACAACACCATTCTGTATACATCTGGCCCTTCTTTGGACACTGTGTTATTAAAAGAGTGTGTTTTCCGTACTTGTTTGCAGAAGCTTAATTTTGGTTGCCCTGTGTGTTTGTCGCCTGAGTAAGTTTTCGAGTCCTTGTGTTTGTTGTTTTTTCATTATTACTGTGATCCTTCTGTTACCTTATTTTAAGCAACCAAGTTTCCTGAGCACCCCAAGCCCCCCGAGCCCAGCATGGAGGAGCCCATGCAGTTGGGAAGCACATGTCTGAGCCCACAGGAACGTGACAGGTGCATGCGTGAAGTCTGCTGCCTTTACTGCGGAGGTCTTGGCCTTTTCCGTGCTGCATGCCCAGAGCTGACGGGAAATGCCAGGGCTCGCTAGGACAAGGGGAGACCCTGACGAGCTATGCAGTTTCACCCCAGCTACCCAGTCACTGTCTGTCACCTAGCAACCCTCCACTGGGACAACCGTCAGCACCAGATTCAAGCCTTCGTGGATAATTTCATTGATCAAGACTTTTCCAGAGAATTACAAATCCCTGGCATGAAATGTCCCATCCATCTGCAGATTCAAGCCCTTGATGGATGGCCCATCGACTCCGGTGGAATATCAGACCAAGCCCATTCTACTTCAGGTTGGGGTGAACCACTCAGAGACTCTTAGTTTTCTTTTGATAACTGCTCCTGAGAACCCCCTTATCCTAGGGTACCCCTGGCTAGTGCTACATAACCCACTCCTGGTCCACGGGACACCTACTAGACTGGGGTAAGGACTGCCAGACTAAATTTCTAAGACCCCACCAAGAGCCGTGCCGTGCCTCCTGCATCCATTGAAGACCAAGACGAAAACTTCGACCTCCAGGAGGCCTTCAGGGTGAGGCACGCGGCCACCCTTCCCCCTCATCGTCCATATGACTGTGCCATAGAACTCCTACCCGGCTCCACACCTCCCCGGGGCCGCCTGTACTCCCTCTAGACCCCTGAAGCAGCAGTCATGCACAATTCCATCTGGGAGTCGCTGGAGTAGGTTTCATTCCATTCTCTACATCCCCAGTGGGTGGAGGCTTCTTCTTCGTTGGTAAGAAGGATGGAGGCTTGAGTCCTTGCATCGATTACAGAGGGCTGAACCGGATTACAATCAAGAATCGTAACTAGGCAAGTCAGTTAAGAACAAATTCTTATTTTCAATGACAGCCTAGGAACAGTGGGTTAACTGCCTTCTTCAGGCGCAGAATGGCAGATTTGTACCTTGTCAGCTCGGGGATTCGATCTTGCAACCTTTCGGTTACTAGTCCAATGCTCTAACCACTTGGCTACCTGCCTATATCATAGTTTTTGGGCCTGAGTGGCAGGCATTTTACTTTGGGCACGCCATACTCTCCAAAACCGACACCACTGCTGCTGATCCGTAAGAGGTTTAAACACCCGAGTTGCAGAGTTCCTCGTTTGAGATGGGAGAACCTTCCAGAAAGACAACCATCCCTGCAGCACTCCACCAATCAGGCCTTATGGTAAAGTGGCCAGACAGAAGCCACTCCTCAGTAAAAGGCACATGACAGCCCGCGTGGAGTTTGCCAAAAGGCAAAATAAGACTCTCACACCATGAGAAACAAGATTCTCTGGTTTGATGAAACCAAGATTGAACTCTTTGGCCTGAATGCCAAGTGCCACCTGGCACCATCCCTACGGTGAAGCATAGTGGTGGCAGCATCATGCTGTGGTGATGTTTTTCAGTGGCAGAGACTGGGGGACTAGTCAGGATCAAGGGAAAGATGAATGGAGCATCCTTGATGAAAACCTGCTCCAGAGTGCTCAGGACCTCAGACTGGAGCGGTTCACCTTCCAACAGGACAATGACCCTAAGCACATAGCCAAGACAACATATGAGTGGCTTCAGGAGAAGTCTCTGAATGTCCCTGACTGGCCCAGCCAGAGCCTGGATAAACCCGATCCAAAATCTCTGGAGAGACCTGAAAGTAGCTATGCAGTGACGCTCCCGATCCAACCTGACAGAGCTTGAGAGGATCTGCAGAGAAGAATGGGAGAAACTTCCCAAATACAGGTGTGCCAAGATTGTAGTGTCATACCCAACAAGACATCACTGTCAAAAGTGCTTCAACAAAGTACATTTTTTGAATACATTTACATTTGTAATACATTTGTAATACATATATATATATACAGTTGAAGTCAGAAGTTTACATACACTTAGGTTGGAGTCATTAAAACTCGTTTTTCAACCACTCCATAAATTTCTTGTAAACAAACTATAGTTTTGGCAAGTCGGTTAGGACATCTACTTTGTGCATGACACAAGTAAACTTTCCAACAATTGTTTACAGACAGATTATTTCACTTATAATTCACTGTATCACAATTCCAGTGGGTCAGAAGTTTACATACACTAAGTTGACTGTGCATTTAAACAGCTTGAAAAACTCCAGAAAATGATGTCCATAATGACCATTGTTATGTTTGTAGGAAAAAGGGGGAGGCTTGAAAGCCGAAGAACACCATCCCAACCGTGAAGCACGGGGATGGCAGCATCATGTTCTGGGGGTGCTTTGCTGCACGAGGGACTGGTGCACGTCACTAAATATATATCATCATGAGGAACAAAAATTATGTGGATATATTGAAGCAACATTTCAAGACATCAGTCAGGAAGTTAAAGATTGGTCGCAAATGGGTCTTCCAAATGGACAATGACCCCAAGAATACTTCCAAAGTTGTGGCAAAATGGCTTAAGGACAACAAAGTCAAGGTATTGGAGTGGCAATCACAAAGCCCTGACCTCAATCCTATAGAAAATTGGTGGGCAGAACTGAAAAAGTGTGTGCGAGCAAGGAGGCCTACAAACCTGATTCAGTTACACCAGCTCTGTCAGGAGGAATGGGTCAAAATTCACCCAACTTATGGTCGGAAGCTTGTGGAAGGCTAGCCGAAACGTTTAACCCAAGTTAAACAATTTAAAGGCAATGCTACCAAATACTAATTGAGTGTATGTAAACTTCTGACCCACTGGAAATGTGATGAAATAAATAAAAGCTGAAATAAATAATTCTCTCTGCTATTATTGTGACGTTACACGTTCTTAAAATAAAGTGGTGATCCTAACTGACCAAAAACATGGACTTTTTACTAGGATTAATGTCAGGAATTGTGAAAAACTTGTATTTGGCTAAGGTGTATGTAAACTTCCGACTTCAACTGTATGTATATATATATATATGTATATATATGTGTATATGTATGTACACACACACACACACACACACATATCTATATATACATTTACATATGTACATAGTACCCGCAAACACCAGTCTCAACGTCAACAGTGAAGAGGCGACTCCGGAATGCTGGCCTTCTAGGCAGAGTTGCAAAGAATAAGCCATATCTCAGACTGGCCAAAAATAAAAGATTAAGATGGGCGAAAGAACACAGTCACTAGACAGAGGAACTCTGCCTAGAAGGCCAGCATCCCGGAGTCGCCTCTTCACTGTTGACGTTGAGACTGGTGTTTTGCGGGTACTATTTAATGAAGCTGCCAGTTGAGGCGTCTGTTTTTCAAACTAGACACTTTAATGTACTTGTCCTCTTGCTCAGTTGTGCACCGGGGCCTCCCACTCCTCTTTCTATTCCGGTTAGTGCCAGTTTGCGCTGTTCTGTGAAGGGAGAAGTACACTACCAGATCTTCAGTTTCTTGGCAATTTCTCGCATGGAATAGCCTTCATTTCTCAGAACAAGAATAGGCTGACGAGTTTCAGAAGAAAGTTCTTTGTTTCTGGCCATTTTGAGCCTGTAATCGAAACTACAAATGCTGATGCTCTAGATACTCAACTAGTCCAAAGAAGGCCAGTTTGATTGCTTCTTTAATCAGAACAACAGTTTTCAGCTGTGCTAACATAATTGCTAAAGGATTTTCTAATGATCAATTATCCTTTTAAAATGATAAACTTGGATTAGCTAACACAACGTGCCATTGGAACACAGGAGTGATGGTTGCTGATATTGGGCCTCTGTAAGCCTATGTAGATATTCCATTAACAATTAGCCGTTTCCGGCTACAATACTCATTTACAACATTAACTATGTCTACACTGTATTTCTGATGAATTTGATGTTATTTTATTGGACAAAAAAATTGCTTTTCTTTAAAAAAATAAGGACATTTCTAAGTGACCGCCAACTTTTGGACGGTAGTGTCTATATATAGAAAAAATCACACACAGAAAGAGCGAGAAAAATGAGAGGAAGAGGGAGGAGTACACAGAGAGAGAAAGTGCTAGGAGTGTATAAAGCATCAGTGGATAAAAGTTCATGTTTGAAGCATGTTGCCTTCACAGCTTCCCAGAATTGAATCTATAGCCTGACTCCGTGGCACAGGCAGCTTTTTATCTGCGACCCAGAGCTCAGCTCGATCATGCTCTTATGATCCGGCCCTATTTGCAATAATCCCTACATTCTATTCAGCAGAAGGTTCTTCAGGGCATGGAACATCAACAACACAGGCATGGAAGAGCACTGATACATACATTAATCAGGTATCACACTTCTGTAAGGAAAGGGAAAGGCCTGTTCGGCTTAGCCTGCAGTGACACACAACACTGAACCTGAAGAGGACGTGTGGATGGCTTGTGGTAGAGGGCTCTTAGCATTGTATTTGAAGACAGATACTCATAGTACAACTCTCTTTAGGGGATAGATAGATAGAAACGTGATTGTTATTCCGGTGCTCCCGCATCGTTGCAAAAATAAAGATTTTGGAGGTGTTGCGTGCATGATGGTGTAGGGAAAACATCACCTAAATTCAAAAACATGCACCAATTGCGATGTACTGTACGTAACCCTTAGGGGCATAACAACCAGCAGGTGTGGAGGACATCAACAAAGTACATGATGATTTAAATGAATGCCCCATAACCAGTCATCAATCATAAACATACACAGACACCGTATACATTACCCAAAGAATGGATTCTGCCGGTACGGTTTGTGTCTTTGAACTCTGCAGTGAGATCCGCATCAGGTCTACCACAGGTTAATTAGATAGCACTAATATAATCCCTTCTCTGTTTCTTCCCTAGACACTCCATTCCAGAAAGTTAAAGACTGCATTAGAATGCTTATTAGCCATTTGGATGTCACGGTCCAAAATTGGTAGACGCCACATATGTAGAATGTATCCTTTTGATACAACAGCAGCGCTGATCACTATCGACTGTAATTAAACTTATAATTGCATTGGCAAGAACTTAGTTCTGTCTCTGATTAGATGGCAAAAGAAACCTTACAATCCTAGCTGGTCGATATGCAGGCATGATCTCATCATTTAACCTCTTAGAGGTCAGACGCTAGGCTGAGTTAACTGACTGGTAGAGACAGCTACTGTAGACCTCTCAGAGATAGGATTAATGTTTACTGTATTGTATTTGTTTCCAATGATTATAGTTAAATAGAGTTTTAAAAGCTCAACCAAAAAGCTTTTAATGCTTTTAAGGATGTCTGATTGTGTCAATGTTGATCCCAGTAAAAGCACTTTATTTGGGAGAGCACATTTATCCAATTATGCTAATTAGGGTAAATAGGGGAATCTACTAGTGGGTTGTAAATTTGTATTTATTATGGATCCCCATTAGCTGCTGCCATGTTCCATGTAGTCATGACTGTATGTAGTACTGTGCACCTCCCATAGTCTGTTCTGGACTTGAAGAGACCTCTGGTGGCATGTCTTGTCGGGTATGCATGGGTGTCTGAGCTGTGTGCTAGTCATTTAAACAGACAGCTCAGTGCTTTCAACATGTCAATACCTCTCACAAATACAAGTAGTGATGAAGTCAATCTCTCCTCTACTTTGAGCCAGGAGAAATTGACATGCATATTATTCATGTTTGCTCTCTTTGTACATCCAAGTGCCAGCTGTGCTGCCCTGTTCTGAGCCAATTGCAACTTTCCTAAGCCCGTCTTTGTGGTACCTGACCACACGACTGAACAGTAGTCCAGGTGCGACAAAACTAGGGCCTGTTGTGCCTGCCTTGTTGATAGTGCTGTTAATGCTTCATTATTGACAGACTTCTCCCCATCTTAGCTACCGATGTTTCAATATGTTTTGGCCATTATTTATTTATTTATTTAGATTAGATTCCTCCTGAAAGACCCATTACATATCAACAAAGCTGAAGCTTCTGCTTGTTGTTCTAAACAACAATTATCTGTTGTTACAGCACTGAGGATATTTCAATCTCCTTCAAAAACAAAACAAAAATGTGTCTGCCATTAAGCTACTGTGCAGGGCCTATTAGCACTGAGTTTTATATCAAGGGAAAGCCAGCCACATCACAGACACCAACACCTTGCTCCCGGACAAGCTAAACACCTTCTTCACCCGCTTTGAGGAAAACACCGAAGCGGGCCGCAGGTGGTGAAGGTAGGCAACAACACCTCTGCTACGCTGATCATCAACATGGGTGCCCCACACAAGGGTACGTGCTCAGCCCCCTCCTGTAGTCCTTGTTCACTCATGACTGTGTGGCTATGCAGGTCTCTAACTCAGTCATCAAGTTTAAAGACGACACAAAAATGGTAGGCCTGATTACCAACAACGATGAGACAGTCTACAGGGAGGAGGTGAGTGCCTGGAAAATAACCTCTCCCTCAACGTCAACAAAACTAATGAGCTGATCGTTGACTTCAGGAGACAGCAGAAAGAGTACACCCCAATCCACATGGAAAGGGTGAAAAGATTTAAATTCCTCAGCATGCACATCACTGACAACAAAAAATGCTCCATCCACACAGACAGTGTGGTGGAGAAGGCACAACAGCACCACTTCAACCTCAGGAGGCTGAAGAAATTTTTCTTGGCCATACAGACCCTCACAAACTTCGACAGATGCACAACTGAGAGCACCCTGTTGGGCTGTATCACAGCCTGGTATGGCAATTGTACCGTCCACAAGCAGGGGACTCCAGAGGGTGGTGTGGTCAGAACAACGTATCACCGGGGACACAGAGCCTCCAGGACATCTACAGCAACTGGTATCACAGGCAGGCCAATAAGATCATCAATGACCTCAGCCACCCGAGCCACGGCCTGTTACCCCCTGCTACCATTTAGAAGGTGGAGACAGTACAGGTGCATCAAAGCTGGGCACAAGAGACTGAAAAACAGCTTCTATCTCCATGCTACCAGACTGTTAAATAGTCAACACTACCCGGCCTCCACCCAGTACCCTGCCCTGAACTTAGTCACTGTTACTAGCCGGCTACCACCCGGTACTCTACCCTGCACATTCGACACTACTGCCCTATGTACATAGTCATTGAACACTGGTCACTTTAATAATGTTTACATAATGTTTTACCCACTTCATATGTATTTACTGTATTCAAGTCATGGCTCATCCTATATACAGTTGAAGTCGGAAGTTTACATACACTTAGGTTGGAGTCAATAAAACTTGTGTTTCAACCACTCCACAAATTTCTTGTTAACAAACTATAGTTTTGGCAAGTCGGTTAGGACATCTACGTGGTAATTTTTCCAACAATTGTTTACAGACAGATTATTTCACTTATAATTCACCGTATCACAATTCCAGTGGGTCAGAAGTTTACATAAGGCACTGTGCCTTTAAACAGCTTGGAAAATTCCAGACAATGATGTCATGGCTTTAGAAGCTTCTGATAGGCTAAGTGACATAATTTGAGTCAATTGGAGGTGTACCTGTGGATGTATTTCAAGGCCTACCGTCAAACTCAGTGCCTGTTTGCTTGACATCATGGGAAAATCAAAAGAAATCAGCTAAGACCTCAGAAAAATAATTGTAGACCTCCACAAGTCTCGTTCATCCTTGTGAGCAATTTCCAAACACCTGAAGGTACCACATTCATCTGTACAAACAATAGTACGCAAGTATAAACACCATGGGACCACGCAGCCATCATACCGCTCAGGGAGGAAACACTTTCTGTCTCCTAGAGTTGAACGTATTTTGGTGCAAAAAGTGAAAATCAATCCCAGAACAACAGCAAAGACCGTGTGAAGATGCTGGAGGAAACATTTTTGGAGAAATGTCCTCCGGTCTGATGAAACTAAAATAGAACTGTTTGGCCATAATGACCATCGTTATGTTTGGAGGAAAAAGGGGGAGGCTTGCAAGCCGAAGAACACCATCCCAACCATGAAGCACGGCAAGGGGGCAGCATCATGTTGTGGGGTGCTTTGCTGGACGAGGGACTGGTGCACTTCACAAAATAGATGGCATCATGAGGTAGGACATTTATGTGGATATATTGAAGCAACATCTCAAGACATCAGTCAAGAAGTTAAAGATTGGTCACAAATGGGTCTTCCAAATGGGCAATAACCCCAAGAATACTTCCAAAGTTGTGGCAAAATGGCTTAAGTACAACAAAGTCAAGGTATTGGAGTGGCAATCACAAAGCCCTGACCTCAATCCTTGATGGGCAGAACTGAAAAAGTGTGTGCGAGCAAGGAGGCCTTCAAACCTGACTCAGATACACCAGCTGTGTCAGGAGGAATGGGCCAAAATTCACCCAACTTATTGTCTGAAACGTTTGACCTAAGTTAAGCAATTTAAAGCCAATGCTACCAAATACTAATTGAGTGTATGTAAATTTCTGACCCACTGGGAATGTGATGAAAGAAATAAAACCTGAAATAAGTCCTTCTCTCTACTATTATTCTGACATTTCACATTCATAAAATAAAGTGGTGATCCTACCTGGCCTAAGACAGGGAATTGTTACTAGGATTAAATGTCAGGAATTGTAAAAAACTGAGTTGAAATGTAGTTGACTAAGGTGTATGTAAACTTCCGACTTCAACTGTATGCCATAAGACTGGAGAATTCAGTGCCGTGTTATGGGAATACAACCATTCGTAAACCTACTCTTTCTCTGCAGATGAGAGATGCCACAGTGAGTTGACTTGTGTCAATATAATCTACAACATGTTTGAAATATTATATTAATATAATATGTAAACTTCCGACTTCAACTGTACATCCGAATTCCAGGTAGGAGTAGTGCTGGCTATTCAGCATGATACATGTCTACTGGGGTAGTGACAGGGTAGATGTCTGTTGGGGGGGCTGAGGTCCTAAATGATCTTCTTGGCCTTTCTGAGACACCTGGTGTAGTAGGTGTCCTGGAGGGCAGACAGTGTGAGGAACTTTATGTTTTTGACCGTCTCCATGGTGGCCCCATTGATGAGGATGCGGGTGTGCCCAACAGAGTGCGTGTGCGTGAGTGTGTGTGTCTGTGTGTATGAACGTATATGTGTGCGAGTGCGAGTGCCTGTGTGTGAGCGCATACACTCACGTCCAGAGAGAGAGCCCAGTGGCCATTTGAGAGAGTTGGATGTTCAGCCTCACTTTACCCTGTCCTGCTGCAGGCTTACACAGTAATCTGAGAGAATACACTTCCTGACGGGGAATAGCCTGGCCAGAGCTTTCACTAACTACTCTACTGTAAGCCCTTTAGAAGACTGAGAAAAGTTACATCCTACTTTGATTCAATACCCTCTAGTCAGCTTTAGCTTTTCTTGGCATTTGATTGTCTTTTCTCTTCCTTAGCTGTTGAGTGTTGTTCTTTTTTCTGCCTAAGGGGCGATGAACTGCTTAGGGGTTCATGATGCAAGAAGGATCTGTTAAGTGAGATCAATAACAGTTGTGTGTCTGTGTGCGTGTGTGTGCATGCTTGTGTGCGTAAGACTGGGTGTGTTTGTATGTGTGTGTGTGTGTGTGTGTGTGTGTGTGTGTGTGTGTGTGTGTGTCCATGCATGCGTTCTTATTTGTGTATCTATGTTATTTATCCTACCCTCTTTACTCTTGGTGGGGTAAATGTTCTCTGCTAAAGGTATAGATGCAGAAACTGTATATTGGCTTTTAAACTTATTGATTTTATTCTCACATGCGGGCTGCTGAAAAATAACTATGGAGATCAATTACTACCAATATTATTTTAAATGCAGTGCACAACTCACAAATGAGTACCATGATCCGTAAACAAAAAACACAATGCAAAAATATAATTGACTATCCATATACCTCTAGACTTGTATTTGTAAAACCATAATTTTAATAAATCCAAAATGATTTGTAGATATGGCTAAAGATTTTAGAGTAAATGCTCTCACATTTACAAACAAACCTAACAAACACTAACACACATCTTTCCAAAGTTATAAAAGCATTGTGTTGTGTTGGTATCCACAATTTTCAACACAAAACTTTCGCGTTAGAACTGTCGAATCGGCAATTGTGGATCAAATTACATCTGTGGATCTGTTTTAATTTATTTACAGAATTATGGCACTAACATTCTGTGTTATGAAAAAAGAATCCACAAATGCATGTTTAATCTCAGTTGGCTATCTCCATTGAACTGTAAAATCTTGGCGGAAGTTGTCATCACATCTGAACGACCGGAAGACATTAAATGATAAGACTCAGAGCAAGATCGAGATAGAGCAAGAGTTAGTTATAAATATATTTGGCGATATCATTCAACGTTGGAATGGCTATTCCACCAAATCAACCTCCAGTGAACAGGCCTGGAATTTCATGAATTTAGGAGCAAGGACATTTGGCCTTCAAGAGGTGACCAATCTGCCAGGGCACAAAGCCCATTAACCATTTGAAAACCAAAAACTGTAGCTATTCTGTTAAGGAAAACTTAAGTGTATGTAAAAGTACATTCGTAATTAGATGTCAGAGTGTAGGTGATAGCCTATGCTTATTGGCTACAGCCTGCCATGTCCAGACTGATGCTGACATGAGGGAGGTGCCTGAAAATGTAGTCCAAAACTTTTAATTACATATACACTATATATTCAGAAGTATGTGGACACCCTATCAAATAAGTGGATTCGGCTATTTCAGCCACACCCGTTGCTGACAGGTGTATAAAATCTAACACACAACCATGCAATCTCCAAAGAAAAACATTGGCAGTAGAATGGCCCGTACTGAAGAGCTCAGTGACTTTCAACGTGGCACCGTCATAGGATGCCACCTTTCCAACAAGTCAGTTTGTCAAATTTCTGCCCTGGAAGAGCTGCCCCGGTCAATTGTATGTGCTGTTATTGTAAAGTGGAAACGTCTAGGAGCAACAACGGCTCAGCCGCAAAGTGGTAGACAATAAAAGCTCGCAGAACGGGACCGTTGAGTGCTGTATTTTTTTATAATTAGAGAAGGAGGTTATTAGCCAGAATTAATAATAATTTCTCACCTAAAGTTGATGTACAGTCGTGGCCAAAGGTTTTTCGAATGACACAAATATTAATTTTCACAAAGTCTGCTGCCTCAGTTTGTATGATAGCAATTTGCATATACACCAGAATGTCATGAAGAGTGATCAGAATAATTGCAATTAATTGCAGTCCCTCTTTGCCATGCAAATGAACTGAATCCCCCCAAAACATTTCCACTGCATTTCAGCCCTGCCACAAAAGGACCAGCTGACATCATGTCAGTGATCAACGCAGGTGTGAGTGTTGATGAGGACAAGGCTGGAGATCACTCTGTCATGCTGATTGAGTTTGAATAACAGACTGGAAGCTTCAAAAGGAGGGTGGTGCTTGGAATCATTGTTCTTCCTCTGTCAACCATGGTTACCAGCAAGGAAACACGTGCCGTCATCATTGCTTTGCACAAAAAGGACTTCACAGGCAAGGATATTGCTGCCAGTAAGATTGCACCTAAATTAACCATTTATCGGATCATCAAGAATTTCAAGGAGAGCGGTTCAATTGTTGTGAAGAAGGCTTCAGGGCGCCCAAGAAAGTCCAGCAAGCGCCAGGACCGTCTCTTAAAGTTGATTCAGCTGCGGGATCGGGGCACCACCAGTACAGAGCTTGCTCAGGAAAGGCAGCAGGCAGGTGTGAGTACATCTGCACGCACAGTGAGGCGAAGACTTTTGGAGGATGGCCTGGTGTCAAGAAGGGCAGCAAAGAAGCCACTGCTCTCCAGGAAAAACATCAGGGACAGACTTATATTCTGCAAAAGGTACAGGGATTGGACTGTTGAGGACTGGGGTAAAGTCATTTTCTCGGATGAATCCCCTTTCCGATTGTTTGGGGCATCCGGAAAATAGCTTGTCTGGAGAAGAAAAGGTGTGCGCTACCATCAGTCCTGTGTCATGCCAACAGTAAAGCATCCTGAGACCATTCATGTGTGGGGTTGCTTCTCAGCCAAGGGAGTGGGCTCGCTCACAATTTTGCCTAAGAACACAGCCATGATATGGTACCAACACATCCTCCGAGAGCAACTTCTCCCAACCACCCAGGAACAGTTTGGTGACGAACAATGCCTTTTCCAGCATGATGGAGCACCTTGCCATAAGGCAAAAGTGATAACTAAGTGGCTCGGGGAACAAAATCAAATCAAATCAAATTTATTTATAAAGCCCCCCTTACATCAGCTGATGTCACAGAGTGCTGTACAGAAACCCAGCCTAAAACCCCAAACAGCAAGCAATGCAGGTGTAAAAGCACGGTGGCTAGGAAAAACTCCCTAGAAAAGCCAAAACCTAGGAAGAAACCTAGAGAGGAACCAGGCTGTGAGGGTTGGCCAGTCCTCTTCTGGCTGTGCCGGGTGCAGATTATAACAGAACATGGACAAGATTTTAAAATGTTCATAAAACAGGCAGAACAGTTGAAACTGGAGAAGCAGCACGGCCAGGTGGACTCGGGACATCAAGGAGTCATCAGGCCAGGTAGGCCTTGAGGAATGGTCCTAATGCTCAGGTCCTCCGAGAGAGAGAGAGAGAGAGAGAGAGAGAGAAGAAGAAAAAAAAAGAAAGAAAGAGAGAGATNTCATAAGACCTACTGAAGAGATGAGTCTTCAATAAAGACTTAAAGGTTGAGACAGAGTCTGCGTCTCTCACATGGATAGGCAGACTATTCCATAAAAATGGAGCTCTATAGGAAAAGGCCCTACCTCCAGCTGTTTGCTTAGAAATTCTAGGGACAGTAAGGAGGCCTGCGTCTTGTGACCGTAGCGTACGTGTAGGTATGTACGGCAGGACCAAATTGGAAAGATAGGTAGGAGCAAGCCCATGTAATGCTTTGTAGGTTAGCAGTAAAACCTTGAAATCAGCCCTTGCCTTAACAGGAAGCCAGTGTAGAGAGGCTAGTACTGGAGTAATATGATCAAATTTTGGGGTTCTAGTCAAGATTCTAGCAGCCGTGTTTAGCACTAACTGAAGTTTATTTAGTGCTTTATCCGGGTAGCCGGAAAGTAAAGCATTGCAGTAGTCTAACCTAGAAGTTACAAACGCATGGATTAACTTTTCTGCATCATTTTTGGACAGAAAGTTTCTGATTTTTACAATGTTACGTAAATGGAAAAAAGCTGTCCTTGAAACAGTCTTGATATGTTCGTCAAAAGAGAGATCAGGGTCCAGAGTAACGCCGAGGTCCTTCACAGTTTTATTTGAGACGACTGTACAACCATCAAGATTAATTGTCAGATTCAACAAAACATCAATATTTTGGGTCCATGGCCAGGAAACTCACCAGACCTTAATCCCATTGAGAACTTGTGGTCAATCCTCAAGAGGCGGGTGGACAAACAAAACCCACAGATTCTGACAAACTCCAAGTATTGATTATACAAGAATGGGCTGCCATCAGTCAGGATGTGGTCCAGAAGTTAATTGACTGCATGCCAGGGCGGATTGCATAGGTCTTGAAAAAGAAGGGTCAACACTGTAAATATTGACTCTTTGCATCAACTTCATGTTATTGTCAATAAAAGCCTTTGACACTTATGAAATGCTTAGAATTATACTTCAGTATTCCATAGTAACATCTGACAAAAATATCTAACGACACTGAAGCAGCAAACTTTGTGGAAATTAATATTTGTGTCATTCTCAAAACTTTAGGCCACGCCTGTACTTATATATCTTTCAGTCAATGTGCATTCAAGACAATTTGGGTTAGTACCTGATGTGCTGAAGATCCTTGCTGCATTCAGTCTTTGTTGCGGTTCTCCTCCAGTTTGTCATGATGGCAGCAGCCGAAGGCCCATTTGTTTTCGTTGACCACGTGATGCAAGAGATCCCTCCACAGATTCTGAAATGAATTGAGAATGTATTATTGAGAGCGTTAGAAACTCAACTATGAACAGTAAAAATCTTATGCAACTATGTGTGGGAGGCAGTCATCCCATCCAGCACAATGTTTCAATTAATATAAACTAAGACAAGGCTGGATATTTTTTATTCTATGTCTGCTAAACAAGATATTGTATAACTTGGTGTTTCTTGGATGGCATTTGATATGAATTTATGTACAGTACCAGTCAAAAGTATGGACACACCTACACATTCAAGTGTTTTTCTTTATTTTTACTATTTTCTACATTGTAGAATACACTGTAGTCCTTCACCTCATTCTCAATGGTGGTATACATGCAAAACTGTGCACAATAACCTATGAAAGGTGATGACAGATAACAAACAGTAATGAATTGTGTGTTTGTACTCATATAGAAAGTAGTGGCACATCATATAAAGTGGAACATCATATAAATACTCTTCTAATTTACCTGGGGATTACATTCTGCCGTCAGCTATAATATACACGCACAAAAAAATAAGTTAACTACTTACGGAGTGGTGGGGCGCTACTTAGGGAGCAGTGGGGCGCTCCCGACACTACCCGGTGAAATGTGAGGCGCCAAATTCAAAATCCAAAAGTTTAATTATTAAACATTCATCAATATACAAGTGTTGCATAGTCATCAAAAGCTCTGCTTCTTGGCAATATCACAGCGTTGTCAGATTTCAAAAAGGCTTTACGGCGAAAGCACAACATTTGATTGTTTGAGGGTAGCACCTCCAATATTTTTCCATTGGATTTTGAATTTGGCGCCTCACATTTCACCGGGTAGTGTCGGGAGTGGTGCGCTAGCGCCCCACTGCTCCCTAAGTATTAAAGATAAAGGCTGATTTGTAATTCATATATACAGAATAAAAAACAGTACATCCTGCCAGCACGCCCACAAGCAAGCCACTCAGGCGAAGAATGACGCGTGGAAGAGAGCGAGGAACGAGATGGGAGTAACAATCCAGGCTATTTGCTCTGAGACCAGCATAATAATGTAATGAAACAAGTAGGGAGCAGATTTCGAACACTCAACATTCTAGCCCTCAAAAGTCCAGCACGCTATCGACTGTGCCCAAATGTATTAATTGGGGTTGGGGCCGATTGTGGCTAAAAACACTTTATCAATTGGAATCTTTAACATGTAGAAAAGGGAAAAACTATTATCCGTTTTTCACAAGCGTAACAGGATAGGCTATTAGCTGAACAATAGACTATTCAACCTTTACTAAAGAATTGTGGAATAGCCGAGCTAGGTGTGAACCCCCCCTCCCCAACTTGAGCTAGGTGTGAAACCCCCTCCCCCACCTACCCAACTTGCAACAAATCACTTGTATCTATCTTTCCACATCTACCTACACACATATCTACCTACACACATTTAATGTTCTGAAAAATATATATATACAGTATATAAAACATTTCTTACCGAGCCTTTCCATCAGTCCACGCAAGTTTCGTCAACTGTCTTCTGATTGTGATTAGAGCAATGTTGATGTTGTGCCGTGATGCTCGCAGATTAAAGATTGCGTTTGCCGATCGCTCATCATCTTCATTCATCAGTTAGTCAATGGCTTGAATAGTGAAGGGCGAGGAATGGGACAAGGAACAAGACAATCCATGCCAGGCACACCTGTGAGCTATCACAATCCATCCTATTGTGTCTGAGCAGATGACCAGGGGGCTCTGGAACTCCACCTCCGACAGGCAGAGTCAACATACGTGGCGGGTCCGTCAGGTTGTTGGTTCACCCTGACATTTCCATTCCTCTTTTGACCACAGAACTTGACCAAATGCTCACCAGGCACAGCAAGGGCCCCCCAGACCATTATGCTGTTTTGCTATTCCAAGGATGTGTAACCGAAGAGAGATACTATGAGTGGGCACAGAATAAATAGCCTTCCTGGTGTGGACGTCTATTTCAGCACCGAGAAACGGAGCATGGAGAAACGAAAATGTTCAAATATTCCATGATATTCTTAAGAACAAATTCTTATTTACAAGGACAGCCTACTCCTTCCTCCCATTGTGCAGTGCCATATTTTCCATTCCCAACCCTGATGGTTTCGTTTTTGTTTTTCTCTGAATAGAAACACCATAATATTAATCAAATTAATTAAGCCAAATTTCTTAAAATCAATCCCATATACTATGTTATTACAAAAAAAGGTTTTAAATTCTCTGGTAATGCCAATACTGAAGACTATCAAATGCTTCTCAAAGATCCCCTCTGGTGGTCAAACTAGCAATAACTTGCATTAACAGAAAAAATGCCTGACAAATAGATAACGTGCCACGGAATGCTGCAGCAGCCCGCAAGGTGTGCCCCAGTATGACACAACTTTTAAAGGAGGAACCACTGTAGGAACACAACACAATCCTTTGTTTCGGAGGCGGTCAATGACTTCAGCAATTTTCTCCTGACAAAACAAAGTTGTTTCCAGAGAGCGGGGAAAAAAGTGGACAAGAAATAAATATTTAAAAAAAAAACAATGTAGTCATCTCGACGTAAACCATTTGACTCACCACCTGGATTCGGTCTTATGTAGCAAAATGTGAAATTGTGTTTTTTAACATTGGATAAAAGTAGAGACTCAGAGCTACAAAATAGTATATCATACACTGCATTTGAGGAACAATGGGAAAGTAATCCTGCTTTGAAAGTTGATCAACACATAAACTCACTTTTGAGAAAATCGCCTTTGAATGTTTTGGTATCTAGTGAAGAGTACTTCTTTGTCTACACCCATTCAGCATCATTCACACCCTTACAAGCTTTATCCCCACCCATCTAATTTCATTCTCGGAGCGCACACTTGACGTTCTGGCCAATTATTTGTTTACCTCTGGATAACATGAAAACAGCCTAACCAGCTCTGCTGGCAACAATTTCATTACGCTTTTTTGCAGACGTTTACTGACACCTGCCATATTCAACGGGTGTTGTACACACATCACGTAACGTTAGCTAACGAGCCAGCCAGCTAAAGTTAGCTAGTTAAACAACAATGAACAAAGTGCCAACAATGTCCCAGAAATGGGAGCTAACCAACCAGGCTCAATGTTAGCTAGCTAACATTAGGCTCTAACTAGAAAATCAAACAGCTCTGGGAAACGAATAATAACTTCCTCTAGGGAGCCAGCCAGCTAACGTTAGCTAGCTAGCTAACAGTACACTTTAGCTTGAAATAAAACCACTCTGTCAAAATTAGAAATGTCTAATATCTGAAAATGTAGCTAGCTAATGCTAGACTATCTTACCTGTAGACATCATCAAGCATGATGGACGCGTCTCCCTGTCAGGAATGCCATACCACGGTTGCCCTTAGTTTGAAGATGTAATCCGGAGACAGGTGTTTTATCCATCTATTTAGCTATCATACTCTAATTCCACTGATTTCACAACTTGCTCCTCCAGAAAGTGGAGAGCAACACTTATGCAGCTCCACTACACAATACAAAAAATGCCACGTTCGACAGGATTACCAACACAGGCTGACTAGCTCAAATAGACAGAAGCCTTCAATATGGCCGACCAATCCAAACTCCTCTCTCGGCATGTCCAGCCCACTCATTATCTCAGCCAATCATGGCTAATGGGAAGGTTGCTGGCTTTTTCTGTGGTTTAAACAAGGCTTGTAATTTAACAATTGTATTCATATTTACAGATGGCAGACAGGTGTGTTTTTAAATGAATGTTTACATGTTTGAGAAAGCATTTCTGCCAAAAAAAGCATTTTGATAGAAAAAAGAAATGTCCATTCAAACAGCTCCCCTGTGAAGTCGTGACTTGCGACATACGGCTAGTTTCCTGAATCGAGTCACATTTGCACAATTCAAGTCAAGCACAAAGCAATAGAGGAATTCACTGAGATGTTAGAACATAGGCTAAAGTCTAAACAGGAGAAACATTTGTCTGTCGGGACATCTCACCCATTCCAAAATGGCTGCTGTTCCCCTTGAGCTCAAATGGTGGAAAGTCATCACACTGTACACCAGTCACATAGTCTTTGCATGTGCACTTGTATATAGGAAGCTGAAGAAAAGTAGCAAGCTGCCTCAAGTTCTCGTCATCTGTGATGGACGCATGCTGGCAGACAATGTCATTTTCACACATTACTTGATGGTGCCCTGGAAAAGACAACACATCCAGTTCTGAAGACTGCACGATTGCCAGCATCATGCATGGATTCATCAAGCACAATGACAAGAAGCATCTATGCATGGTGGATTCTGAAGAGCACAGCCAGTTTGGGTTGACAAAAGCAACCACAATAATTATGAAGATACTGCTTAGTTTAATCATATTTGTATGAAAGCTGTTATCCACCTGGGGCAGAAAGAGAAACTCATACTGTGACAAAGAGGGGGAACATAACCATCATCGGGCAGTCGTCCTCTGGTTCCCAATCCTCACCGGAAGTCTCACATTGGTCATCAGAAGGCACCCAGGTCTCATCTATACTGTAAAACATACAGTTATATATGAAAAACTTCAACTATTGGTAAATGTTGCAGAACATATGTATGGACATGTATCAGCTCAAGTAAACTTATAGTTGAAGTCAGAAGTTTAAATACACCTTAACCAAATACATTTAAACTCAGTTTTTCACAATTCCTGACATTTAATCCTAGTAAAAATTCCCTGTCTTAGGTCAGTTAGGATCACCACTTTATTTTAAGAATGTGAAATGTCAGAATAATAGTAGAGAGAATGATATATTTCAGCATGTACTTCTTTCAGCAAATTCCCAGTGGGTCAGAAGTTTACATACACTCAGTTAGTATTGCGTTTAAATTGTTTAACTTGGGTTAAACATTTCGGGTAGCCTTCCACAAGCTTCCGACAATAAGTTGGGTGAATTTTGGCCCATTCCTCCTGACAGAGCTGGTGTAACTGAGTCAGGTTTGTAGGCCTCTTTGCTCGCACACACTTTTTCAGTTCTGCCCACCAAATTTCTATAGGATTGAGGTCAGGGCGTTGTGATGGCCACTCCAATACCTTGACTTTGTTGTCCTTAACTTCTTACGGACCGGTGGGTCACAGGCAACCCATCTACGACAACATCCGGAAAAATGCAGAGCGGCAAATTCAAATTACAAAAATAGTAAAATTAAACATTCCTGAAAATACACGTATTGTACACCATTCAGAATCTTAGAATATTGGTTATCTCACAGCATTGTCAGATTTCAAAAAGGCTTTATGGCGAAAGCATAGCATTTGATTGTCTGAGGACAGCACCCGCATACTTATTCAATTAGCATAATATCATAACCAGCATAGGTGTCACAAAACGCCAAACAGTACAGTCCACTCCATAGTCCACCAGGAAAAACATCTATTACTCATTGGTTTTTCAAAATGACACGTGTGCGAGCAAGGAAGACTGTTGACATCTAGTGGAAGCCATAGGAATTGCCATCTTGGAGCTAAATCCCTCTGTATTGAATAGCATGCCGAAGCAAAAACTGTCACATAACAAAATCCGATTTTCTGGATTTTTCTCGAGTTTTCGCCTGCCAAGTCAGTTCTGTGCATATCCTAGTTTCTGGGTCTGAGTAACAGGCATTTTACTTTGGGAACGCCAGACTCTCCGAAACTCCGAACACTGCCCCGGGGCCCTAACAAGTTTTAAGACATTTTACCACAACTTTGGAAATATGCCTGGGGTCATTGTCCATTTGGAAGACCCATTTGCAACCAAGCTTTAACTTCCTGACTGATGTCTTGAGTTGTTGCTTCAATATATCCAGATAGTTTTCCTCCTCATGATGCCATCTATTTTGTGAAGTGCACCAGTCCCTCCTGCAGCAAAGCACCCCCACAACATGATGCTGCCACCCCTGTTCTTCACGGTTGGAATGGTGTTCTTCGGCTTGCAAGCCTCCCCCTTTTTCCTCCAAACATAACGATGGTCATTATGGCCAAACAGTTCTATTTTTGTTTCATCGGACCTTTTCTACAAAAAGTACTATCTTTGTCTCTATGTGCAGTTGCAAACTATAGTCTGGCTTTTTTATGGCGGTTTTGGAGCAGTGGCTTCTTCCTTGTTGAGCGGCCTTTCAGGTTATGTCGATATAGGACTCGTTTTACTGTGGATATAGATACTTTTGTATCTGTTTCCTCCAGCATCTTCACAAGGTCCTATGATGTTGTTCTGGGATTGATTTGCACTTTTCGCACCAAAATACGTTCATCTCTAGGAGACAGAACGCATCTCCTTCCTGAGCGGTATGATGTCTGCGTGATCCAATGGTGTTTATACTTGCGTGCTATTGTTTGTACAGATGAACGTGGTACCTTCAGGTGTTTGGAAATTGCTCCCAAGGATGAACCAGACTTGTGGTGGTCTACAATTTGTTTTTCTGAGGTCTTGGCCGATTTATTTTGATCTTCCCATGATGTCAAGCATAGAGGCACTGAGTTTGAAGGTAGGCCTTGAAATACATCCACAGGTACACCTCCAATTGACTCTAATGATGTCAATTAGCCTATCAGAAGCTTCTAAAGCCATGACATAATTTTCTGGAATTTTCCAAGCTGTTTAACTACTTAGGGAGTAGCGGCGCGCTAGTGAATTATTAAACATTCATTAATATACAAGTGTTGCATAGTCATCAAAAGCTCTGATTCTTGGCAATATCACAGCGTTGTCAGATTTCAAAAAGGCTTTATGGCGAAAGCACTACATTTGATTGTTTGAGGGTAGCACCTCCAATATTTTAGCATAAATTCATAAACCATCGCGGTTCACACAAAACACATTTCACAGCGAAAACAAATCCCTTACCTTTTGAAGAACTTCTGCTGAGGGCTTCCCAAGTGTCCAACGAAGACATCCAATGGTTCTTTTGTTAGAGTCATTTATTATATCCATAAATCTCCGTTTGGTTGGCGCATTATGTTCATAAAATACAGCGTCCACTCGCCCATTGAACCGTGAAGAGAACTCGTTCAACCTATACCTATACACTTGTCCAAGAACAATCAAACATCATTCATAATGTATCCTTAGGAACACTTTTATGTATATTTAGTATAATATTTCAACCGGATTATAAACTGGACGATAGGAAAGGAGAAAACCACAGCGCGCGTGAGCCCGTGAACGCGCATCCTCTTCTGTTTACATCTGGTGACCAGTTTGAAATTATTCTTCTATTACCATCCAGAGCAACTAAACATCATCAAACACTGTCTAGTTTTCGCCTGCTATATCCGTTCTGTTTTACTCACAGACAATATTTTAATACTCTTAGAAACTTCAGAGTGTTTCCTATCCAATAGTACTAATTATGTGCATATCCTATTTTCTGGGCCTGAGTGGGAGGCATTTTACTTTGGGCACGCCAGACTCTCCAAAACCGTCACCTCGGGAGCCACTCCCTAAGAATTTAATTCCATTGGTAACTCTTTGTTGTTGTATGTGTCGAACTGCTGTGCCAAATTCAACCCTGAAAACTATTCAAACCTTTTTTTCTAAAGCTTCAACTTGCGTTGCTCATCCATCTCTTGGACTCCAGCCACCAGGAACTAATCTTCTCTGTAGGGGAGAGGGGAGTTTCAAAAACCTTTCATTTCAGTTTGCTGTTTCCAGTCATTCAACATAATGTCCTGTTACAGTCTAACACTCAATACATGTGTGGTGTTTGGCCTAAGGCTGTCAACATCTAAGCCAGACAGCTCAAATGGGGGAAAAACATAGTAATAATATCTCTGTGCAGTAGGTGGTAGTATGTCATCAACACTAAATCCTTGGTAGTTTATTTTCCTAAACAGATTACCTTCATACATACCTGGCATTAGAAGATGAATAGTTTATTATTAAGTAAAATAATTGTTATTTTCCACCAAGGGGAAATACAATGACGACATGGAGTACATGGGCAAACATACATTGCAATCTTGCTAAAGTAGGTGCTTACCGATCTGATTCTGCTCCAGTACTTGACAATGGTGGGACAGGAAACACAGGCTTACCAGGCGTTGATGTCTTAACTTCTTAGGGAGCGGCTGCATAGGTGACGGTTTTGGAGAGTCTGGCGTGCCCAAAGTAAAATGCATGCCACTCAGGCCCAGAAAATAGGATATGTAGATAATTAGTACTATTGGATAGGAAACACTCTGAAATTTCTAAGAGTGTTAAAATAATGTATGTGAGTATAACAGAATTGATATGGGCTGCCGCAGAATTCTATGGCATGCTATTTAAGTGTCTGCCATTGTTGCCATTAATGCTAGTTAGTGCTAGCATCTTTGAGAAGCATTCGACTAGTTTTAATAAAGACTGTACTAGAAAATGTACCGGAAACATGACCGAATACAAACAGTGTAGCTATTCACCCCGCAAGGCAATCAAACAATCAGTATAGAGACAAAGTAGAGTCGCAATTCAACGGCTCAGATACGAGATGTATGTGGCAGGGTCTACAGTCAATCACGGACTACAAAAAGTAAACCAGCCCCGTCGCGGACACAGATGTCTTGCTCCCAGACAAACTAAACAACTTCTTTGCTCGCTTTGAGGACAATACAGTGCCACTGACACGGCCCGCCACCAAAACCTGCTGGCTCTCCTTCAACGCAGCCAACGTGAGTAAAACATTTAAACGTGTTAACCCTTGCAAGGCTGCCGGCCCAGACGGCATCCCTAGCCACGTCCTCAGAGCATGTGCAGACCAGCTGGCTGGTGTGTTTATGGACACATTCAATCAATCCCTATCCCAGACTGCTGTTCCCACATGCTTCAAGCGGGCCACCATTGTTCCTGTTCCCAAGAAAGCTAAGGTAACTGAGCTAAATAACTATCGCCCCGTAGCACTCACTTCCGGCATCTTTAAGTGCTTTGAGAGATTAGTCAAGGATCATATCACCTACCAGACACCCTAGACCCACTCCAATTTGCTTACAGCCTAAATATGTCCACAGACGACGCAATCACAATCACAATTGCACACTGCCCTAACCCATCAGGACAAGAGGAATACCTATGTAAGAATGCTGTTCATCAATTACAGCTCAGCATTTAACACCATAGTACCCTCCAAACTCGTCATTAAACAGCCATCACTAACATTGAGTGGCTGCTGCCAACATACAGACTCAATATCTAGCCACTTTAATAATTAGTAATTGGATGTAATAAATGTATCACTAGTCACTTAACTTCTTAGGGAGCGGAGTCTGGCGTGCCCAAAGTAAAATGCCTGCCACTCAGGCCCAGAAAATAGGATATGCACATAACTAGTACTATTGGATAGGAAACACTGAAATTTCTAAAAGTGTTAAAATAATTTATGTGAGTATAACAGAACTGATATAGCAGGCGAAAATCCATCCGGATTTGCAGTTTCTTTTGTACATGACCTTCTTCTCCAGGCTGCCAATTCATTTCTATTTTAACTAGGACTGAGACTGCAGTACCTATGGCTTCCACTAGATATCAACAGTCTTTATACAGAGTCTGGAGGCTATAGCACTAAGCAGAATGGATAGGAAGAGGAAGTAGTGAAGGGACCACTTTTGTGAACAACTTTTGACGGGCACGAGACCGTGAGCGCCCCCTCTCACTTTATTTTCCTTTCCTATTGTTCACGTTATCGTCCGGTTGAAATATTACAGTAAATATACATAAAAGGATACCTAAGGATACATAAAAAATGATGTTTGATTTGTTTGTAGAAAGTTTATAGGTATAATTTGAACGTGTTCTCTTCACGGTTCAATGGGCGACTCAACGGTGGATTTTCTGATCATAACGCGCCAACCAAACTGAGATTTATGGATATAATAAATTACTTTTTCTAACAAAAGAACCATTGGATGTCTTTGTTGGTCACTTGGGAAGCCCTCAGCAGAAGTTCTTCGAAAGGTAAGTGATATTTTTTAGCTCTTATATGGGTTTTGTGTGACCTGCGCTGGATATGAATTTATGCTAATGTGGAAAATATATGAGGTGCTATCCTCAAACAATCAAATGTTGTGCTTTCGCCGTAAAGCCTTTTTGAAATCGCTGTGATATTGCCAAGAAGCAGAGCTTTTGATGACTATGCAACACTTGTATATTGATGAATGTTTAATAATTCAACTTTTTGATTTAGAATTTGGCGCCTTACATTTCACCGAGTAGTGTCGGGAGCTAGCGCGCCGCTACTCCCTAAGTAGTTAATTAAACAATGCCACTATATAATGTTTATATACCCTACATCACTCATCTCATATGTATATACTGTACTCTATACTATCTACTGCATCTTGCCAATGCTATTCGGCCATCACGTATCCATATATTTAAATGTATATATTCTTAATCATTCCTTTACACTTGCGTGTGTATAAGGTAGTTGTTGTGAAATTGTTAGGTTACTTGTTAGATATTACTGCACGGTCAGAACTAGAAGCACAAGCATTTCGCTACACTCGCATTAACATCTGCTAACCATGTGTATGTGACCAATACAATTTGATTTGATTTGATTTCATGTATAACCTTTTTTTGTAAGAACATAGTATATGGGATTGATTTTAAGAAATGTAGCTTAATTAATTTGATTAATATTATGGTGTTTCTATTCCAAGAAAAAAAAAAAAAAACTCAGAGTTTCCGTAAGGAAAATATGGCGCTGTACAACGTGACCGGTCGGGAGTAGGCTACTAAGTGACTGCGAGTGAAGAGCCAAATAATAATAATAAAAATCAGACCAGTCCCCATGCTTGTCCCAGAGCAGCGTGAATCGTTTCTGAAATAGTTGACCACACGTGGGTAGGCTATTGCTTCAAATCCTATTATAACAGTTGGATGACTTTGTGTGTTCCAGTAAGCAACAATGTGTTGCCTTCATTAGCCTACTTTATTACAATATTTCTGTCATTCAGTGATATTTATTCCCATAGTAATTCGTTATGGATCCATCTAGATGTGGTTAGAAAACAATGCATTTAGTGGACTCTGTAAGAGTCTATTGTCCTGCTGATAGCCCATCAAGGGTGCGTGACTTCTTTTGTATTCTTAAAAGATCTCCAGCACAGAGAAGAGAAAGGAGACTTGAATAATTAAACATGTCTGTAAAATGTTGTTAGACTTGGGGATTAAGATCACGGACAGTGCTATTCGCCTGTGTTTTAAGCCGAACGCGAAAGCCCAGGAAAATGAACAGGTGCAGTTGGCTACAACACTGTAAAGTAGGCCTAATAATGCAAAAAATAATGCTTAAATAAATGTACTGCTGGTCTTTACTGTATGCTGCACATTTTTACGTAAGTCGTCAAGTTTCTACAACTGTTTTCTGACTGTGATTAGAGAAATGTTGATGTTGTGTGGTGATGCCAGCAGATTCCAGATTGCCTTTGCCGATCGCTCATCCTCTTCAACCATCAGTGAGTCGATGGCTTGAATAGTCTGGCTGACTTATGGAAAGGCTCCGTAAGACATTATATATATATATTTTTAAATAGCGGTTGTAATCTGAATAAAGGGAAAAAAGGCCATTCTTGAACATGGGGTGATACATTCTTACTAATTTGCTAGAGAACCAGTTCGGATTTAAGTATACCTTTTGTATGACTGACGCCTTTAGTGAGAGGTCTAATAATTATTTAATAATTTCTGCCCTCCGAATTTATATTCATAATATAAATAGGTCCATGTACATTGTAAATTAAACAAATTAAACAAACCATTGTTACAACAGCTAACAAGCTACTAGCTAACTTTAGCTAGCTAGCCAATACGAACTATGCGTGACTGGAAACGAAAACAAGTCATCGAAATATAACACTCGCATACATATTTAAATCACTTTATATGTAGCTAGCGAGATACTACACTACATACAGACACCCTTTCAAATTAGTGGATTTGGCTATTTCAGCCTCTCTCGTTGCTGACAGGTGTATAAAATCGAGCACACAGCTATGCAATCTCAATAGACAAACATAATGGTTCTACTGAAGAGCTCAGTGAACTTTGAACGTGGCACCGTCATAGGATGCCACCTTTCCAACAAGTCAGTTCGTCACATTTATGCCCTGCTAGAGCTGCCCCGGTCAACTGTAAGTGCTGTTGTTGTGAAGTGGAAATAGCTAGGAGCAACAACGGCTCAGCCGCAAAGTGGTAGAACACAGAACCTCATAGAACGGGACCACCGAGTGCTGAAGCGCGTAGCATGTAAGAATTGGCTGTTCTCGGTTTCTACCGAGTTCCAGGCTTCCTTTGGAAGGAATGTCAGCACAAGCACTGCTCGTTGGGAGCTTTATGAAATGGGTTTCCATGGCCAAGCATCCGCACAGAAGCCGAAGATGCGCAATGCCAAGCGTCAGCTGGAGTTGTGTAAGTATCACCACCATTGGATTCTGGAGCAGTGGAAAAGCGTTCTCTCACCATCTGGCTGTCCGACGGACTAATTTGGTTTTGGCGGATGCCAGGAGAATGCTACCTGCCCCAATACTTAGTGCCAACTGTAACGTTTTCTGGAGGAAGAATAATGGTCTAGGGCAGTTTTCATGGTTTGGGCTAGGCCCCTTACTTCACGTGAAGGGAAAACAACGCTACAGCATATAATTACATTCTAGACGATTTTATGGTTCCAACTTTCTGGAAACAGTTTGGGGAAGGGCCTTTCCTGGTTCAGCAAGACAATGCCCCAGTTCACAAAGCGAGGTCAAAACATAAATGGTTTGTCAAGATCAGTGTGGAAGAACTTGACTGCCCTGCACTCAGGCCTGACCTAAACCCCTTCAAACACCTTTGGGATGAATTAGAACACGGAATGCCAGGCCTAATCGCCCAACATTAGAGCCCGACATCACTAATGCTCTTGTGGATGAATGAAAGCAAGTCCCTACAGCAATGTTCTAGCATCTAGTGGAAAGTCTTGCCAGAAGAGGGGAGGCTGTTATAGCAGCAAAGGGAGGACCGACTCCATATTAATGGCCATGATTTTGGAATGAGATGTTTGACGAGCAAGTATCCACATACTTTTGGTCATGTAGTGTATATATTATCTAACTAGCTATGTCTTACATTCTCAGCAGAAATACGTTCTTCTTTCGTGAGAACACAAATCCAAGTTTCACTTTGCCCGGGCTCTATCGCTTTCCTTTTTGCCTGTCTGCTTTCCAAAGTTCTCTGTTTCTTTGGTTGAGTAGTAGCTACTGCTGCTGGGTCAGGTCGTTTGCCCCTCGTGTCTGACAATGGGCTCAGCTAGCTAGCTACTGTATCATAACGCTACCCATTAGAATATGGCACCACCTTCTCGGGTGGTGATGGAAAACACATCACTCATTGCGCGCACCAAAAAGTAAGACCGGGAAAGTGAAAACCAATGAATACAGTGGTCCTCGGGCAGGTTAGAGGCACAACATTCCTACTGTTGCATCACATTGGATGACTACAAGTGACTTAATGGGCTTTTGAACATCAAGAAAAGACAAAAAGTTACATAGTGCAGCTTTAAGTTTAAAACCACCAAACATTTGGGAAATTGCCACACTGCGAACATTAATTTGAATTGTTAGCTAAGATCAGTTCTGTTATGATTTTAGTTGTCCTTGATGTCCTTTGTTTTAAATGTATTATTTATTTATTTATTTTTTGCATTGTTGTTTTCTGTTTTCTTCTGTCTTCCTTTTTTTCTCTTTATTTCATTCTCTTGGTTGTTGGTGCATTGGGGGGTTCTTGGGGGTGGGGAATGGAATTAATTGTATTTTTTATTTTTCTTCCTGGGGGGGACTGTGGGAGGGGTCTCGAATGGTTGAGGGACAGCTATTGGGGAACAGTGGGGGGATCATGGAGGGTTCGGGTTCACGTTTTTTTGGCCTGGTGGTAGATCGGTCAACGTGCCCTTGAGTAGGGCATTGACCCTGGATGCTTCTGTGTGTCGCTCTGAATGGGAATCTGTTGGATGACTGGTATGATGTAGTAGTTGAGCGGCTTCACTGCAAGTATATTGTATGTTTCGAATAAAAAAAAAACAGCAAAGGACCTGGTGAAGATGCTGTAGGAAACGGATACAAAAGTATCTATTTCCACAGTAACACGAGTCCTATATCGACATTACCTGAAAGCCCGCTCAGCAAGGAAGAAGCCACTGCTCCAAAACCACCATAAAACGCCAGACTACGTTTGCAACTGCACATGGGGACAAAGATAGTACTTTTGGGAGAAATGTCCTCTGGTCTGATGAAACAAAAATAAAACTGTGTGGTCATTATGACCATCGTTATGTTTGGAGGAAAAAGGGGGAGGCTTGCAAGCCGAAGAACACCATCCCAACAGTGAAGGACAGGGGTGGCAGCATCATGTTGTGGGGGTGCTTTGCTGCAGGAGGGACTGGTGCACTTCACAAAATAGATGACATCATGAGGAAGGAAAATTATCTGGATATATTGAAGCAACATCTCAAGACATCAGTCAGGAAGTTAAAGCTTGGTCGCAAATGGGTCTTCCAAATGGACAATGACCCCAAGCATACTTCCAAAGCTGTGGCAAAATGCCTTAAGGACAACCAAGTCAAGGACCTCAAACCTATAGACAATTTGTGGGCAGAACTGAAAAAGCGTGTGTGAGCAAGGAGGCCTACAAACCTGGCTCAGTTACACCAGCTTTGTCAGGAGGAATGGGCCAAAATTCACCCAACTTATTGTGGGAAGCTTGTGGAAGGCTACCTGACACGTTTGACCCAAGTTAAACAATTTAAAGGCAGTGCTACTAAATACTAATTGAGTGTATGTAAACTTCTGACCCACTGGGAATGTGATGAAAGAAATAAAAGCCGAAATAAATAATTCTCTGCTATTATTCTGACATTTCACATTCTTAAAATAAAGTGGTGATCCTAACTGAACTAAGACAGGGAATTCTTACTAGGATTAAATGTCAGGAATTGTGAAACTGAGTTTAAATGTATGTAACCTTCCAACTTCAACTATATGCCAGAAGACTGAAGAATTCAGTACCGTGTTATGGGAATACAACCATTTGTAAACCTACTCTTTCTCAGCAGATGAGAGATACCACATGTTTGAAATATTGTGTCCAACAACTCAGTTTCCTAAACCTATGAACAGGACATGTAACTACATGGTACTCATGATGGAGAAAAATCATTGACCCATAACACCCAAGGCGTATTGGTCCAAGACCACAGTACTTCAGGTCTCAGGTAGCAACATCACTGCACAATACTAACATAGCTTTGTTGCTACACTAAAATATTAAGACATGAGTCATAGGAAAACAGGCTGTGTCCTCTGGGTATGCAGCCAGTCTGCACAGGGAGTTGCAGCTGAGTTCAGCAGGCATCGGGTGCTCTGGAGGTTTCCAGCCTCCTCTTACATACTGTATCTCCACTACGGAGTTCCCTTGTTAGAATGGTAGCTATTCAGACAAAGCTCATGCCCACTCCTGCTTACTTGCAGAGTTAAACTTTTTGAATTGAAATGTAAATTCTTAAAATGGCAGTCATACCTTCAGAATTTAACTGCTACTTCCAGTTATAGAGTGATTGTATCAGTATGATTTGCAATATGCTCTGCACCCCTCTGCTCTGGCCTTCTACAGCAATGAGGCAATGATCCACTTTAGCCTTGCAGATGAGTGCTCTTTACCCGTTAAATAGATTCGCATAACCAAGGACGCACTCTCCAATGGAACCGCAGGAGACAATTGTTACCATGGACATGTTATGCCAGAGAGACTACACTATAAAAGCTGTTGTTAAATGTATCATTCAGAAAGAGGGTTGTTAGCACGCTGTGTGGTGTTCCAGCTGCATACAGAAAATTACTCGGTGTTGGAAAAAATATTTCCAGCAGACTGAGATGTTTCAATGGATCATTTCGAGTAAGACCCGTTGAAAACATTGTGGAGCATACAAGAATGTCAGTGTGCTAAATGTTTTCCCAATTGAAATGACATAGTACCAGTCAAAAGTTTGGAGCACCTACTAATTCAAGGATTTTTCTTTATTTTTACTATTTTTCTACATTGTAGAATAATAGTGAAGACCTCAACTATGAAATAGCACATGGAATCATGTAGTAACCAAAAAAACACTCTTGGTATTCTCTCAACTAACTTCACCTGGAATGCTTTTCCAACAGGCTTGAAGGAGTTCCCACATATGCTGAGTACTTGTTGGCTGCTTTTCCTTCACTCTTTTCCTTCACTCTAAACCATCTCATTTGGGTTGAGGTCAGGTGATTGTGGAGGCCAGGTCATCTGATGCAGCATCTCATCACTCTCCTTATTGGTCAAATAGCCCTTACACATCCTGTAAGTGTGTGGGGTCATTGTCCTTTAAAAAATAATAATAATGATAGTCCCACTAACCGCAAACCAGATGGGAATGGTGTATCGCTGCAGAATGCTGTGGTAGCCATGCTGGTCAAGCGTGCCTTGAATTCTAAATATATCACTGACAGTGTCACCAGCGAAGCACCCCCACACCATCACACCTTTTCCTCCACGCTTTATGGTGAGAACCACACATGCACCTACTCTGTGTATCACAAAGACAAGGCGGTTGGAACCAGAAATCTCAAATGTGGACTCATCAGACCAAAGGACAGATTTCCACCAGTCTAATGTCCATTGTTCATGTTTCTTGGCCCAAGCAAGTCTCTTCTTATTGGTGTCCTTTAGTAATGGTTTCTTTGCAGCAATTCAACCATGAAGGCCTGATTCAAGCAGTCTCCTCTGAACAGTTGATGCTCTGCTACTTGAACTCTGTGAAGCATTTATTTGGGTTGCAATTTCTGAAGCTGGTAACTCTAATGGACTTATCCTCTGCAACAGAGGTAACTCTGGGTCTTCCTTTCCTGTGGCGGTCCTCATGAGAGATGGTTTCATCATATCGCTTGATGGTTTTTGTGACTTGACTGACCTTCATGTCTTAAAATAGCTATGGACTGTCGTTTCTCTTTGCTTATTTGAGCTGTTCTTGCCATAATATGGTCTTGGTCTTTTACCAAATAGGGCTATCTTCTGTATACAAACTCTACCTTGACACAACACAACTGATTGGCTTAAACACATTAAGAAGGAAAGAAATTCCACAAATTAACTTTTAACAAGGCACACCTGTAAATGGAAATGCATTCCAGGTGTCTACCTCATGAAGCTGGTTGAGAGAATGCCAAGAGTGTGCAAAGGGTGGCTACTTTGAAGAATCTCAAATAGTAGTACAAATAAAGAAAAGCCCTTGAATGAGTAGGTGTGTCAACTTTTGACTGGTACTGTATATCATTTAAAATATTTCCATGAACCATCCCTCAATGACTCACTGTAATGGTAAGACCATGATGTTGTGTCCTAACTGTAGACATGTGTCATAGTGCATTACTCACCCCAACTGTACATAAAGATGATGAATTCTGGGAATGTACCCTAATCATGCTGAATGGAGTTCAGTTGACACTATTCACAAGCCCAGTCCCCTCACTGGCCTATCTACAGCCTTCCCATTGCTGTATGTATCTGCACTAATTTATATAGATTGAATGTTTTGAAAAGGGTGTCCTTTAAATAAAAGTGGGGAAATGTGAGAGTGGAAGTCATCTTGATAATTATATAGACAAAGTAATGAAGCTTTTTCATTCACAGTACCAAAGAACGAAAATGTTTTTCAAAGGCTTTATCATTTATAGATTCCTTGTGGCTGTTTAATATCCTACTAATGAAATAGTTCCCTCAATATAGTTCATATTGAGGTCCCTCAATATATAGTTAAGTGTATTTTATCATCCCACAGTATCTCTAACATCAGGTGACTTCAGTTGTTTTCCATATTTTTACTTCCTGATTAACAAGCTCACTATAGACTTAATTTCTGTGGACTGTCGACAGACAGACGAGGGCAGAATGGCAGGAATTCACAAATTTTAAGTTTTAATGTCACATGCACAAGTACAGTGAAAAACACAACAATGCAATAATCAATAACAATGTATTACTAGAATAAAACACACAAGAAATAAGAATAATTAAATTAATTAATGAAATAAACAATAAGGTAAGTAACGAAGGATGCATACTATAGACAGGAACTCTTTTAAAAAGTCAGTTGCAATACCATATTCACATGTGCAGGGATACTGGAGTGATGGAGGTAGATATGCATAGGGGTAAGGGGACTAGGCAACAGGATATAAGATAAACAGAGTAGCAGCTTGTATGTGAGTGGGTGTGCAGGTGTGTAGTTAGCATAAATGTATGTGGATATTTTGTGTGAGTGAGCAAATTATGGAGTGTGTGTGTTGGAGTGACAGTGTGCGTGTGTGTAGGGTCCTGTGAGTGTGCATAAAGACAATGCAAAAATTTTAATAAAAGGTCTGTAAAAATACAAGGTTAACTCAGTTTGTGTAGCTATTTATCAGTCATTTTGCTTGGGGAAAGAAGCTGTTCAAGGAATTCCGTCGGGGGCCGCGGACCTGAATAAAGATCCTGCTCTCGTTGGCCTCGGAGAGTAAGATCACCCAATCCTCTAGGTCGATGACGGCCCTCACACCTGGCTCGATGTTGTTGTTGTCAAAGCGTGCATAACATGCATTGAGATTGTCTGGTAGAGAGGGTCCTCCTTTGTAACCCGCAATATACTGTAGCCACTTTGTGGAGGTCATTGCGCGACTTCTTGTACTATCCTGTCTTCGGCCGTAGCATCAGGGTTTTCTACAATAGCTCTGTTTGCGGTAGCCCTGTTCTTTAGTTTAGCGCCAACCTCTGTTAATCAATGGCTTTTGATTGGGGAAGAAGCAAACCCTCATCATGGGTACATCGTCGCCGATGCATTTTCTAATGAAGCCGGTGACTGAGGTGGTACATACAGTTGAGGTGAGTAATGCAATATGACACATGTCTACAGTTAGGACACATCATGGTTTCTATATTCCAAATACAATTCAATAACTGGTCAATGTCCTGGTGAGGTCATGCATTAGATGCCAGACACCCCATCACAGTGTGGTAATCATAACTCTGATACGTTTGTCGCCTCACATTAACACAGTTAAACAATTAACTGTTTTAATATAGCCTGCAAGAGGCAAATGCCATTAGCTACAAGTTGTTGTGAATGTGTGACAGAGAGATTAAGTTAATCCAATTCAGTGAGCTGCTGTATGTTTTCTCTTTTTATGTCGACTGGCTCATCGGTACTGGTTAATGTTCTATGTCCAGCTACGGGCACTTTATCGCCCAGAAACGTGTCTTGTTTGTCATATACTGTCACCCAGACAGATTAAGAATTAAAGTGTGCATTTTATTAACAACTGTGCTGTGGCTGGGCTGGTCATATGCATGTGAATTACAGAGATCACCTTTTACATTTACATTTTAGTCATTTAGCAGACGCGACTTACAGTAGTGAGTGCATACATTTTCATACTTTTTCCATACTGATCCTCCGTGGGAATCTAATTCACAACCCTGGCGTTGTAAGTGCCATGCTGCACCAACTGAGCTACATGGGACTTTTACAACATTGCCAGGGGTCATAGGTCAACTGTCAAGCACAACTGTCTTAAAGCACGTCCACCGGGAGGACACATTATTACATTTATGTTAAGGGGTTAGCAATATCACTTTAAAAACATGGGTTTGCTTTTAGTGAAATAAGTAGGGGCAAAGACGTTGCTACCTGGGAAAATGGGTGCCACCCGCAAACATTTTTTGAAATTGCCTCCAGGAATCGGCTTCTCCAAACCAACCCATTACAATTCATACTGCGCCACTCAAGAAAAGCTGGAGCATTCCATATCAGTCTGTCAGGACTAAAACATGCAGTTAGAGCTCTATTCATTCTATGGCGACATGACATAGCAAAACCAGAAAATTTAACGTTTTTTTTGCCTGCTTTTAGGATAATACAGTGCCACCAACGTGGCCTGCTACCAATGACTGTGGGCTCTCCTTCTCCATAGCCGACGTGAGTAAGACATTTAAACGTGTTAACCCTCACAAGGCTGCCGGCCCAGACGGCATCCAAAGCCGCGTCCTCAGAGCATGCGCAGACCAGCTGGCTGGTGTGTTTACGGACATATTCAATCTCTCCCGATACCAGTCTGCTGTCCCCACATGCTTCAAGATGGCCAACATTGCTCCTGTACTCAAGAATGCAAAGGTAACTGAACTAAATGACTAATCGCCCTGTAGCAGTCACTTCTGTCATCATGAAGTACTTTGAGAGACTAGTCAAGGATCATATGTTCTCCACCTTACCTGTCACCCTAGACCCACTTCAATTTGCTTACCGGCCCAATAGGTCCACAGACGATACAATCGTCATCACACTGCACACTTCCCTATCCCATCTGGACAAGAGGAATACCTATGTAGGAATGCTGTTCATTGACTATAGCTCAGCATTCAACATCATAGTACCCTCCAAGCTCATCATTAAGCTTGAGGTCCTGGGTCTCAACCCCGCCATTTGCAATTGGGTCCTGGACTTCCTGACGGGCCGCCTCCAGGTGGTGAAGGTAGGAAACAACATCTCCACTTCGCTGATCCTCAACACTGGGGCCCCACAAGGGTGCGTGCTCAGCCCCCTCCTGTACTCCTTGTTCACCCATGACTGCGTGGCCATGCACGCCTCCAACTCAATCAAGTTTGCAGACGACAACAGACGTAGGCTTGATTACCAACAACAACGAGACAGCCTACAGGGAGGAGGTTAGGGATCTCGGAGTGTGGTGTCAGGAAAATAAAATCTCATTCAACATCAACAAAACAAAGGAGATTATCATGGACTTCAGGAAACAGCAGAGGGAGCACCCCCATATCCACGTCGATGGGACAGCAGTGGAGAAGGTGAAAAGTTTTAAGTTCCTATGCGTACACATCAATGACAAATTGGTCGTACACATCACTGACAAACTGGTCCACCCACAAAGACATTGTGGTGAAGAAAGCGCAACAACGCCTCTTCAACAACAGGAGACTGAAGAAGTTTGCCTTGTCAACTAAAATCCTCACAATTTTACAGATGCCTCAATTGAGATCATCCTGTCAGTCTGTATCACCGCCTGGTACGGCAACTGCACCACTCACAACCGCAGGGCTCTCCAGAGGGTGGTGCGGTCTGCACAATGCATCATTGTGGCAAACTACCTGCCCTCCAGGACACCTATAGCACCCGATGTCACAGGAAGGCCAAAAGGATCATCAAGGACAACAACCACCCGAGCCACTGCCTGTTCACCCCGTTATCATCCAGGTCAGTACAGGTGCATCAAAGCTGGGATCGAGAGACTGAAAAACAGCTTCTATCTCAAGACCATCAGACTGTTAAACAGCCATCACCAGCACAGAGAGGCTGCTGCCTACATACAGACTTGAAATCATTGGCCACTTCAATAAATGGAACACTAGTCACTTTAATAATGCCACTATAATAATGTTTACATATCTTGCATTACTCATCTCATATGTATATACTGTATTCTATACTATCTAATGTATCTTAGCCTATTCCACTGTCATTGCTCATCCATATATTTATATATTCTTATTCCATTCCTTATTCCATTAGGTATTTGTTGTGGAATTGTTAGATATTGCTTGTTAGATATTGCTGCACTGTCGGAACAAGAAGCACAAGCAATTCGCTACAGTCACAATAACATTTGCTATCCATGTGTAATGTACGTGACAAATACAATTGGATTTGATGCCAATTGCACCCTCCATCAAAACTTGAGACACCTGTGGCATTGTCTTGTGTGACAGAACTTCATATTTTAGAGTGGCCTTTTACTCCCCCCTGCACAAGGTGCACCTGTGTAATGATAATGCTGTTTAATCAACTTCTATATGCCACACCTGTCAGTTGGATGGATTATCATGGCTAAAGAGAAATGCTCACTAACAGGGATATAAACAAATTTGTACATTTTTGCAAAATAAGCTTTTTGTGCGTATAGAACATTTCAGGGATCTTTTATTTCACCTCAGGAAACATTGGACCAACACTTCACATGTTGTGTTTATATTTTTGTTTTGTATAAATACATGTAATTGTGACAAACTGATTGAAAAAAATACATTTCATTTACAAGTTACATAATCTGATGTTAGTTTCTGTAATGCAAATGTTGACTTCTTTATTGACTGCCAATACATGCACAGGTATGTGTAGAAGGAAAAAAAATCAGTGTTAAGTTTGAGTTTGTTGATGACACTGGCATCCCTGTAGATGTGTTGCTGGAGTGTGTCATCCTGAGCGCAAACCACCAAGTCACACCCTTTCATTATATTAATCATTGTTGGATTCTAGCTTGAAATACGTTGATTCATGTTATATTAGAACTTATTGATTACTTTACATGTATAATGAATGTATATGTTGGGGTCAGTGTAGGGTGGATTAGAACTAGGTGTATGAGAAGTTACTGAGTGAGACAATGGGGGACGCAGTAAGTTTACATTCTGTCGAACATGTTATTGTTAAATCTCATGGATCCTATGGAGGGTGGCAAAAGGCAACAGTCTGGTTTCTTAACTCTTTTGAGGAGTCTGGCGTGCCCAAAGTAAAATGCCTCCCACTCAGGCCCAGAAAATAGGATATGCACATAATTAGTACTATTGGATAGCAAACACTCTGAAGTTTCTAAGAGTGTTAAAATATTGTGAGTATAACAGAACTGATATAACAGGCGAAAACCCGAGGAATTTCTGTCCTGGAAAAAGTGTTATTGACACATTGCTTCATTTTTAACCCCTCCCTATTGAAAACAGACATATATGGGAGTAAGATTGCAGTACCTATTGCTTCCACTGAATGTCAACAGTCTATAGACAGTGTTTGAGGATGTTTAGTTGCTCTGGATGGTAATAGAATTTCGAACTGGTCATCGGATGTAAACAGAAGAGGATGCGCGTTCACGGGCTCGGCGAGCTGTGGTTTTTTCCTTTCCTATCGTCCAGTTTATAATCCGGTTGAAATATTATAGTAAATATACATAAAAGTGTTCCTAAGGATACATTATCAATGATGTTTGATTGTTCTTGGACAAGTGCATGGGTATAGGTTGAACGCGTTCTCTTCACGGTTCAATGGGCGAGTGGACGCTGTATTTTATGAACATAATGCGCCAACCAAACAGAGATTTATGGATATAATAAATGACTCTAACAAAAGAACCATTGGATGTCTTCGTTGGACACTTGGGAAGCCCTCAGCAGAAGTTCTTCAAAAGGTAAGGGATTTGTTTTCGCTGTGAAATGTGTTTTATGTGAACCGCGATTTTTTATGAATTTATGCTAATGGTAAAATATTGGAGGTGCTACCCTCAAACAATCAAATGTTGTGCTTTCGCCGTAAAGCCTTTTTGAAATCTGACAACGCTGTGATATTGCCAAGAAGCAGAGCTTTTTATGACTATGCAACACTTGTATATTGATGAATGTTTAAGAATTCAACTTTTGGATTTTGAATTTGGCGCCTTGCATTACATTAATCTTTGTTGGATTCTCCCTAAGTAGTTAACGTAGGACAGCCGTGGATTAGGGAGGGGTGAGAAATTCGGCCCGAGGTCAGGTAAAATGAAGTGAGGAGGAACTGTCCTGTCACACACTTAAACTTGCATGCCCACAAAGGTTCTAGTAGGAGGCAGGGCCATGACTACATCAGTGAGAGGAACCAATTAAAAGGATTGGTGTCCCGCTAGTGGGACAACTTCCAGTGAAACTGGAGGGTGAGCAATTCAAATAAATAATCATAAATATTATGGATTTTAAACATTTAGGTATATACAAGTGTTATATTGGCTGAAAGCTTAAATTCTTGTTAATCTAACTGCACTGTCCGATTTACAGTAGCTATTACAGCGAAAACATGCCATGCGATTGTTTGAGGACGGCACCCCACATAAAAAATAAAAAAAATCCACCGGCACAGGTTTCATACATTCAGATATAACAATTAAATATTCACTTACTTTTTGAAAATCTTCCTCTGATTTGTCATCCAAAAGGTCCCAGCTATAATATGTAGTGTCGTGTTATACAAAATCCTTCTTTATATCCCAAAAAGTCTGTTTAGTTGGCGCCATCGATTTGAGAAATACACTCGTTCAACTTGCAGAGAAATGAATCCAAAAATCTACCCCTAAACTTTGTTTCAACAAGTCAAAATATGTTTCTATTTACTCCTCAGATACCCTAAAATGTAATCAAACTATAATATTTATTTCGAAAAGAAGTATGCTCAATAGGAAACCGATTTTAGCAGGTGCGTGATGTCTTCATGGTGTGGGCAAACACACATTTCCAAGACTGTGTATGAACTGTTATTTATTATTCGTTTTTGAAGTTACAAGCCTGCAGCCTTGAACATAGACTGCTGACACCCTGTGGAAACCATGGGATCCAGGGATGAAATTATGACCTTTCTCTTGCATTTCTAAGAGGATGGTCTCTCCAAAGAAAATAATTTCTGGTTGGTTTTTCTTTTGATTTTTTCTTTTGATTTCCTCCTATCATATCCATTGTGTTATAGTCTCCTACATTATTTTAACATTTCTACAAACTTTTACGTGTTTTCTTTCCAATGGTACCAATTATATGCATATCCTGGCTTCAGGGCCTGAGCTACAGGCAGTTTACTTTGGGCACGTCATTCAGGCAGGAAGTGGAGAAAAAAGGGGCATAGCCCTAAGAATTTAAGATACTGACTAGCAACAAAGATGTGTTGGCTATCTAAATCTGCAAGGAGGTGACTCCTAGTAGGAGGGTATAAATATCTCTGCTTGTGTAAACATTTCTTTCTCTTTTCCAGCTTGGTTTGAACTTTTCCTAGTAATCCGTTAGAGTAAAAAACTCTTAAGTCAGAACTTAACAGTTGGCGTTGTCGACAGGATTCACCACGACTTACAGTCGAACTGGAGAGTCTGAATACTCTCGAGTGGCGCAGCGGTCTAAGGCACTGCATTGCAGTGCTAGAGGCGTCACTACAGACCCTGGTTTGTTCCCAGGCTGTGTCAAACCGGCCATGATCGGGAGTCCCATAGGGTGGCACACAATTGGCCCATTACCTTTTAATGGCGTCAGACCGAGGCTCTGCATCTGTTCTCGTGCTCCTAGACCTTGGTGCTGCTTTTGATGCTAATGATCACCACATTCCTTTGGAGAGATTGGAAACCCAAATTGATCTACACGGACAAGTTCTGGCCTGGTTTAGATCTTATCTGTCGGGAAAGATATCAGTTTGTCTCTGTGGGTGGTTTGTCCTCTGACAAATCAACTGTCAATTTTGGTGTTCCTCAAGGCTCCGTTTTAGGACGACTATTGTTTTCACTATATATTTTACCTCTTGGTGATGTCATTCGGAAACAATGTTACCTTTCACTGCTATGCGGATGACACACAGCTGTACATTTCGATGAAACATGGCGAAGCCCCAAAATTGCATGTGTTGCAAGCCTGTGTTTCAGACATAAGGAAGTGGATGGCGGCAAATGTTCTACTTTCAAAACCCGGACAAAACAGAGATGCTTGTTCTAGGTCCCAAGAAACAAAGAGATCTTCTGTTGAATCTGACAATTAATCTTGATGGTTGTGCAGTCATCTAAAAAAAAACTGTGAAGGACCTCTGCATTACTCTGGACCCTGATTTCTCTTTTGACGAACATATCAAGACAGCTTTTTTCCATCTACGTAACATTGCAAAAATCTGAAACTTTCTGTCCAAAAATGATGCAGAAAAATATATCCATCCAAGTTAGACTACTACAATGCTCTACTTTCCGGCTACCCGGATAAAGCACTAAATAAACTTCAGTAAGTGCTAAACGCGGCTTCTAGAATTTTGACTAGAACCAAAAAATGTGAACATGTTACTCCAGTGCTAGCCTCTACACTGGCTTCCTGTTAACTTCTGGCTTCCTGTTAACTTCTTAGTGCTAGCGCCCCACCTACGACAACATCTGGTGAAATGCAGAGTGCCAAATTCAATTTACAAAAATATTAATATTAAACATTCATGAAAATACAAGTGTTGTACACCATTTTTTAGCTTAGAATCTTGGTTATTGAACCGCGTTGTCTTATTTACATTAGGCTTTATGGCAAAAGCATAGCATTTGATTATCTGAGGACAGCGCCCCGCATACTTCCTGCATATAAATATATTTCAAACCAGCACAGGCATTACAAAATCAAATATAGAGATGAATTATTTATTTTATCTTTGAAGATCTTCCTCTGTTTGCAATCCCACGGGTCCCAGGAACACAAAGAATGGTCGTTTTGTTCGATAAAGTCCCTCTTTATATTCCAAAAACTCTGTTTGGTTGGCGCGTTTTGTTCAGTAATCGACCCTTTCCACTCGTTCAACATACAGCCATAGGAAACCTAAAAACTTTACCAATTTAACTACTTACGGAGTGGTGGGGCGCCAAATTCAAAATCCAAAAGTTGAATTATTAAACATTCATCAATATACAAGTGTTGCATAGTCATCAAAAGCTCTGATTCTTGGCAATATCACAGTGTTGTCAGATTTCAAAAAGGCTTTACAACGAAAGCACAACATTTGATTGTTTGAGGGTAGCACCTCTAATATTTAACCATTAGCATAAATCCATAACCCAACACGGGGCTCAAAAAACGCATTAAAATCGCGAATATAAAATCCCTTACCTTTCAAAGAACTTCTGCTGAGGGCTTCCCAAGTGTCCAACGAAGACAATCCATGCTTCTTTTGTTAGAAAAAGTCATTTATTATATCCATAAATCTCCGTTTGGTTGGCGCGTTATGATCATAAAATCCACCGTTGAGTCGCCCATTGAACCGTGAAGAGAACGCGTTCGCATTACACCTATACACTTGTCCAAGAACATATATTTACTATAATATATATTTACTATAATATTTCAACCGGATTATAAACTGGACGATAGGAAAGGAAAAAACCACAGCGCGCGCGAGCCCGTGAACGCGCTTCCTCTTCTGTTTACATCCGATGACTAGTTTGAAATTCTTCTTCTATTACCATCCAGAGCAACTATAATATCACCAAACACTGTCTAGAGACTGTTTACATCCAGTGGAAGCAATAGGTACTGCCATCTTACTCCCATATATAGCTGTTTTCAATAGGGAGGCAATGTGTCAAAAACACTTTTTCCAGGACAGAAATTCCTCTGGTTTTCACCTGCTATATCAGTTCTGTTATACTCACAGACAATATTTTAACACTCTTAGAAACTTCAGATTTATGTGCATATCCTAGTTTCTGGGCCTGAGTGGCAGGCCTTTTACTTTGGGCACGCCAGACTCTCCAAAACCGACACCTCAGCTGCCGCTCCCTAAGAAGTTAAGGCAAGGGATGATTTCAAGGTTTTACTACTAACCTACAAAGCATTACATGGGCTTGCTCCTACCTATCTTTCCGATTTTGTCCTGCCATACATACCTACACGTACACTACGGTCACAAGACGCAGGCCTTCTTACTGTCCCTAGAATTTCTAAGCAAACAGCTGGATGCAGGGCTTTCTCCTATAGAGCTCCATTTCTATGGAATTGTCTGCCTATCCATGTGAGAGACGAAGACTCAGTCTCGACCTTTAAGTCTTTATTGAAGACTCATCTCTTCAGTAGGTCCTATGATTGAGTGTAGTCTGGCCCAGGAGTGTGAAGGTGAACGGAAAGGCACTGGAGCAACGAACCGCCCTTGCTGTCTCTGCCAGGCCGGTTCCCCTCTCCACTGCCTCTAACCCTATTACAGGGGCTGAGTCACTGGCTTACTGGTGCTCTTCCGTGCTGTCCCTGGGTGGGGGGGGTGCGTCGCTTGAGTGGGTTGAGTCACTGACGTGATCTTCCTGTCCGTGTTGGCGCCCGCCCTTGGGTTGTGCCATGGCGGAGATCTTTGTGGGCTATACTCGGCCTTGTCTCAGGATGGTAAGTTGGTGGTTGGAGATATCCGTCTAGTGGTGTGGGCTGTGCTTCGGCAGAGTGGGTGGGGTTATATCCTGCCTGTTTGGCCTTGTCTGGGGGTATCGTCGGACAGGGCCACAGTGTCTCCCGACCCCTCCTTTCTCAGCCTCCAGTATTTATGCTGCAGTAGTTTATGTGTCGGGGGGCTAGGGTCATTCTGTTATATCTGGAGTATTTCTCCTCTCTTATCCGGTGTACTGTGTGGATCTCTAAATCTCTTTCTTTCTCTCTCTCTTTCTTTCTCTCTTTCTTTCTTTCTCTCTCTCGTAGGACCGAGATACCAAGAGAGTCGATTCTAAAAGGTAACAAATTAAAATGTTCAGTACGAATGGGGAAAGCCGAGGAATTGTTGTTTCAGGATCATCCACTATGGGCAAAAGACTCATTAGATTGTGGTCTGATTAAAAGTTGCAAGCCTGTTGTGGTGGAGGGAGAGCCGTCGCCACCAATGAAGCAATACCTTATTAAAACCGGAAGGCTGAGAAACCGGTGGCGGAGGATCTTCTGATATTACTTGAGTGAGGCATAGTGGTAAGAGGTCCAGTAAACTATTTGGCAGAGCAGGGTCACAATGCATCATATTAGAAAGCACAACTGGCAAAACAAGATGCAACATATTACACATGATGAATAGGAACAATTCATTCTCTGGCACGACCAAACACTTCTTGCACACTCAGGAAAAACCTAGAGGTTTTCAATTTTGTGAGACACCTTATTCCGTCTTATTTTGAAATTGCTGAGCCACTTACAGAATTGACGAAAGGGGGGGAAGGGTCCCCATGAAAGAATAGAGTGGAGTCAAGAGGAAGCGTTTGTTGTGCTAAAGAAGCAATTGTGTCAAGCACAGGCATTGGGGTTGCCAAACCTAAAATTACCTTTTTAAAATGTTTTCTTCATGAACATGATGGGCATTGTAGTGCAGTGCGGGGGTTAAGCAAAATCATGGGCGAAAAGAGAGGCCAGTAATGAACTGGAGTAAATCGTTAGACTCTGAGTCTGTGGGCAGTACAAGCGACAGAGATGGTGTTGCATAGCACTGCTTCGATTACTAGTTATCCATTTGTCTGTTTGTCAGAATCTAATATCATCAACTGTCCTTGTACTTGCCAGTAGTAGGAATCGCTCTCCTTGATTCTGTGTGTACCGTTCTCAACTTTAAGATAGGGACCGTCAACGTAGCTGACCATGTTAGGGCACCTGATTTCGACAAACCCAAACGAGGTCCTCTCAGAGGATCATACACTAAGCCGTCAGGTGAGTTTCCCAGCCATGGAGCATAAGGGTGGATCATGAGCCCACAGTCCCGGTAGTTAAAGTTGTTGGCTGTGGCATGGTCCCTTGACGCTACCGTCTACAGCTCTAGCCCTTGTCTCATTGCTGTTGTTTGTTCGGTCCCCCAGATGATTCTGTTTGCTAAATTTTCAGCTGTGGCTTGTCTTCGTACATAACAGACCTCCCTGAACTTGGAGTATGTTACTCTTTCTTTCCTCAGGGAGTTCCACTCTGGTGTTTTGCTTTGGCATCTTGGGGCTCTATCAATTTCCTGTGACTGTTGCAGAGACACACATGTAGGCGAGGTGCAACTGCTCCTTATGCTGTAGGACTCTTGCACAGGATGAGGCCTCTAGATTGAAACCCTGGAGTGGTAGTCCTAGGAATGGTGAAGCATCGTTGTGGGTGATGACAGAAGGTAGATTCTGATTTGAGAACATTTGCTTGTACTTTCTAATGCGGAATCAACCAGATGTTTCCCTGCAGAGATGCCCATTCTGGTAATGACTGGAGCTGTTTCTACACTTCAGCTACAGCAAGGGAAGACAGGTCTGGAAGGTCTCCTGTGATCCCCTTATACAGAACAGATCTGAAAAGAAACATTTTGTATGGGCAATACTCATTAGGCATTCTGATAGATAGTAAACAGTTGTGTAATTAAATATTAACGACAACCTTATACTGTCATGCTATTTACCTAATGCCCCCTTTGGATGTCAAACTAGGTTTTGGTTTGCGAGTGACCATCTCATCTACAGGCCCTGGACTCACTCCATAAATATTACAAGACATCTGTATATTACTGATCAATGTACCAACTTGGAGAGATGGGCTATCCTTACTCTGCAATAATGGAATGAATCATAGAAGGTGCAAAAATGTTATGCTTGTAAAAATGTGACTGTTGTTGATTTGTAATCACTAATAATAATTGTTCTGGGCTTATCCCATCTCTTCAGTTTCTTTGCATGACAGAACAGGAGGAACCACAAACATCTCCAGCTTTAACTAATGTGCAGTCTGGAATAACAGTGCTAGTGCTACCAGATGATTGCATAAACTGCTCACCAGTACAATGAGAATATCTCAGTGTCATCTGCAATACATAAATCAAATTAATTTGTAAATAATGACTTTTGATCATGTGTTATTGTTTACAATCTGGTCAAGAACAACACAGGTCAATATGTGAAATTATCTATAACAGAATACATTATAACAGGATATACTTAGACGATAGCAGAGTGATTGAAAAATGGTATTTAACAAATTATTCTGAAATCAGAGATTGTATGATGTGCTATGTACAGTATTTCACTTTGAATTCTGTTAATAGGCCTAAATGGACAATATTTGGTTTGCTTGGTTAATTGACTAATCCCTCAGCTAGCAAGCCAACAAATATGCTGATCTGGGATGAGTTTCCCTTTTAACCACTATTTTGCATGCAAAAGGGGGGCATTTGTATACAGTTAGCTAATCCTATATCAGCATCCAAGGGCTGAAGCACAGTTGTTAAAGAACAAAACATCCTGAGCTTCATTATACTGTCTTCCCTGTGGTCATCACATTTGCTTAGAAAACTATGAGGAACCAGTGAACACGTCTTATTGCTATACAGCCTACTCTCAAATCATGTGGCTTTCCATAATTTTTCATAGAATGAAAACAATGTGCCCTGATGGAGATCTCGTTGGTAGACCTGTTCTTACCAGACACTAATGAAGGACAAAACAAAGGACAACACTGTCATTAAATACATCAATAAGTGTATGTTTATTTGTTAGGTTAGATTGCCAGGTAATAAGTTAACTTTGGTTGTTTTGTTTACTACTTTAGCGAGCTAGCTAACGATGTCGCAGCTGGCAAGTATGTTACTTAGCTAGCTAGTCATCTGAATAATGTCAAGAATACATACCTTTGTAATCGGTCAAATAGGAGGACACGTAGAATTTAAATTTCTTTTCCAATTAGCTTTTTGCCGCTGACGTTGTGGCCCGGGCAATTTTGTGGACATAATTCACAGTCAACTTCATCAACTCCTGTAGGCACTGAGAGAGAACATCTGCTATTTTCACACTGAGTGACCACCTCCGGCAGCGCCACTCTGCCGGAAATAGTGGATAACGTTGACTAAATACGGAAGTGCGTTCTGCAAAGAGCCTATTGATGTTGTATAAATGAGATCTTGAATAAGTAATATTGGCCCTGTCGCTTGGAACATGTTGTACCTTAACAGCATGATAAAACCCATCTTTATGTCTGTGCTGGCTCACTACATACAGCTCTTACTGTAAGTCAGCTTCAAGTTCACATACATACACTCTTAGAAAAAGTGTCCTATAGGGACAGCCAAAGAACCCTTTTCGGTTCTAGATAGCACAATTTTTTCAAGAGTATCTATAAAAAAAAAGAACATTATGCTCATATAGCAGCATAGACTTGATATTGTACAGCACAACTTTAAACTGTTATTTTTGTGGTTATCCATAGAGACATGGTGACAATCCTTGGTGTTGGCTTCACAATCACATCTTAACCACATTTATTTTATCAAATTATACTTTCACAAATGTAACACCTTCTTCCCCAAGTCTCACCCGAGCTCCTCCAGCTCAAAGAAAACTCATTCTAGGTTATAGCAGGGCTGCCAGCAGAATACATAATTACCAATTTCTCCATCTTACAATACCTCCCTAGTTCCTGCTACAAAGCACATCACACTGTATCTTGGGCAGCCTTATGCACAGCTAAAGGGATTCCAGTATTTGCTTGAAAGCCTGAAGAGAGATCTTTTCAGCATTCGCTATGTTTCATTTTTGAAGGATTAAACCTAAGTCTTTTGAAGCAAAATTTATAGTGCAATGGTTTAATCATGCCAATGTGGCAAAGGTTCACTCAATTGAGTATGATTACTTTAGTAATTACCTTTTTAATACACTGGAGTGATGCCAACACTATGAGTAGTAAACACATCAACATTTATTTTTTTCTCCCCAATTTCGTGATATCCAATTACGAACTTGTCTCATCACTGCAACTCCCCAACGGGCTTGGGAGAAGCGAAGGTCAAGTCTTGCGTCCTCTGAAACTTGACCTGCCTACCCACGCTTCTTAACACCTGCCCGCTTAACCCGGAAGCCAGCCGCACCTATGTGTCGGAGGAAACACTGTTCAACTGACAACCAAAGTCAGCCTGCAGGCGCCCGGCCCACCACAAGGAGTCGCTAGAGCACGATGAGCCAAGTAAAGTTGCTGTTTGAGGGGATGTTCCATACATAAATAACTATTGACTCTTGGTAGAAGATTTTCCCGACGCTGTGTAAATATGCACAGCAAAATGTTCAAATGGAAACAGTGTAAATATCAAAGATAGCGTATTTAAGCAGCTTTGGGGCATTTTTATATTGTAATAATTAATGTTCTTTGCCATCATAATTTAGGAGTGTCAGCAGCTCAATTCACTGAATTTCTGATCAATTTCATCTTCATTATTTTCTCATTGCTGGCAACATGTTTCCCAGTTATTGAAATGTTTAGGAGCAACAAAAGCTTCTAGTAATGCTGAACACTGGACAAGGCACTTTCCTAATGATATTTCCATATGTTGAAATCGGACAACTATAAATCCCAGTATTTAATGACATCTCCTCCAGTGCTACTGAAAGTGTACATGGGTACATGAGGACTAACTACGTATAACAGTCAGTGCTGTGGATTATTTATGGTGCTCCATTAGTAGAATGGTAATTTGTTATCTCGATTGATACAGCAGTTGGGGTAACACAACGTCAGACTAAGGAGTTGACAGCAGCACATATAGAAAACACTTTAATTATTTAATTCATTAGCCTCCAAATTGGCTGCAGTGAGTCGCTGGTTTGTCTAATGTAATTAACAACACAATTACTGGGTCAATCAACACCTATTAGTGTTAGGAGGCAATCACTGAGAAGGACCGGATCCTTCCCAGAGACAGGGAAAGCTGGAGTGGAAGGAACAGATTCGATAAGACTTATCAATCTATCAATTCAATTTATCATCATATAATTTATTCAAAGTTGCATCGCCGAATGGAATATTATGTCATACAATAGCATATAAATGTGATATAGCTTAACTCCAGGGTTGATATTGTCCTTTGTCTGACGTAACTCTATGTCTGCTTGCTTGTGATTAATTAAGTTAGGAAATAGCTTTCATAAATCTGATTGGCAATAAGGGTTTGTCTGGAGACTGGGTTTCTGCTTGACGAATGTCATTCACTCAGGGAAATTGACAACCTAAAGTCCATCGGTTTCTATCCAGTCTTCTACTACCCTGAGCTCATTTAGAAAATATTTGTGGAGATTGTGTGAGACTCAATGATGTATTAGTCTGTAAAATCGAGAAAGAGTTGATGAGAAAGCACAACGTCTCTCCGTTTTACTAATTTGGAACACTTTAGAACACACAATGAGCCATCCAGCATAACGCACTTCAATAATTTCACTCTACAGTTTGGAACAAGAACTCATGAATCTAATACTATTGCTCTGAAATAAAACTCATTGTAGATACTCTTGAATCTAAATAACGATCTTTTTCCATTATTGTGGATTACAGAATAGTGCAGAGGAAGAGTCTTTACTCAGTGGGGTTAACCAGATTATAATCATTGAAGGTTTTGAAGGTGACTCATTTAACCCCTGGTTGGGGATATACTGTCTGGATTCTGTTGGCTATTAGGGCAGCCTACACCCCCAGATAAGAACCAGGGGGCGCAGAAAAAGAACTCAAGCACTCCAGTTTGTGAGGAATTGGAGGTTGAGCATCTGTGGCCTATATCAAATCAAATACAATTTTATTTGTCACATACACATGGTTAGCAGATGTTAATGCGAGTGTAGCGAAATGCTTGTGCTTCTAGTTCCGACCATGCAGTAGTATCTAACAAGTAATCTAACAAATTCACAACAACTACCTTATACACACAAGAGTAAAGGAATGAATACGAGTATGTACATATAAATATATGGATGAGCGATGGCTGACCGGCATAGGCAAGATGCAGTAGATGGTATGGAGTACAGTATATACACATATATATATGAGATGAGTAATGTAGGATATGTAAACATTATATAAATGGCATTGTTTAAAGTGGCTAGTGATACATTATTTCATCCAATTATAATTATTAAAGTGGCTAGAGATTTGGGTCGAAGGCCGAACGGCATAGGCAAGATTCAGTAGATGGTTTAGAGTACAGTGTATACATTTGATATGAGTATGTCGGATACGTAAACATTATATACAACATTGTTTAAAGTGGCTAGTGATACATTGTTACATCCAATTCCTATGTTTAAAGTGGCTAGAGATTTAAGTCAGTATGTTGGCAGCAGCCACTCAATGTTAGTGATGGCTGTTTAACAGTCTGATGGCCTTGAGGTAGAAGCTGTTTTTCAGTCTCTCGGTCCCAGCTTTGATGCACCTGTACTGACCTCGCCTTCTGGATGATAGCGGGGTGAACAGGCAGTGGCTCGGGTGGTTGTTGTCCTTGATGATCTTTTTGGCCTTCCTGTGACATCGGGTGGTGTAGGTGTCCTGAAGGGTCGGTAGTTTAGCCCCGGTGATGCGTTGTGCAGTCCTCACTACCCTCTGGAGAGCCTTACGGTTGTGGGCGGAGCAGTTGCCGTACCAGGCGGTGATACAGCCCGACAGGATGCTCTCGATTGTGCATCTGTAGAAGTTTGTGAGTGATTTTGGTGACAAGCCGAATTTCTTCAGCCTCCTGAAGTTGAAGAGGCGCTGTTGCGCCTTCTTCACCACGCTGTCTGTGTGGGTGGACCAATTCAGTTTGTCCGTGATGTGTACGCCGAGGAACTTAAAACTTTCCACCTTCTCCACTACTGTCCCCTCGATGTGGATAGGGGGGTGCTCCCTCTCCTGTTTCCTGAAGTCCACGATCATCTCCTTTGTT